>JAMKCF010000022.1:1800000-2281440 GCA_023634235.1 Pisaster brevispinus
TGTGGTGAATAAGCCACGATTCCACTTGTGTGGTGAATCAGCCACACTTCACTTTGTTTGACGAATTAGCCACACTTCCACTTATGTGGTGAATAAGCCACACTAATTCCAATTGTGTGGTGAATCAGCCACTTTTCTACTTGTGTGATGAATTAGCCACTTTTCAACTTAATAAAATAACATGCTTTCCTAAGTGTGGTAACTCAGCCATACTCCCGCTCTGTGGTGAGTCAGCCACAATTCCACTTGTGTGGTGATTATGCCACACTTCCACCTTCGTGGTGAATTAACCACACTTTGTGTGGTGAATAGGCCATACTTCCCCTTGTGTTATGACACTTGGCGTACTTCACTTTGGGTGGTCAATACTTTATACATGTGTGATGGATTATCCATACTTTCATTTTATGGTGATCGATCCAATCTTCTCTTGGGTGTTGGGTTTTAACCATGCTTCTCCTTGTGTGGTGAAACCAATACTTCCCTCTGTGTTGATAAAACAAAAGATTCATCCAGTTTACTCTGTCTAAAGCTACATGATTCAGATTTAGATAAACTCTGACTACTGCAAAAAACATTGCTTAAAAGATGTTGGAAGTTTTAACCCAAAGTTACTATGCAGATAACCAGGGCACTCTGATTCTCTTCTTGTGAAGTGGCTTAATTAGTCAGAATGGAAGTATATAATTTTTTTTAATTCACAATATTCTGAGAATTAACATTCTTAAAAGAAATGTTTGTTTTTATCTTACTGCTTTTTAAATCAGACTTACATCTAATTAATTCTGTATCACATATCTTAAGTTAATTGTTTGCATAAATGTAAACATGTTGAGTTGCTCCTATCAAAATATGAAGCCATTTACAAATTACATAACATAATGACTTTGCTTGCAAGTTGAGTCATCATTTTTGTTGTGAAATTTTACAAAATTCTTGAAAGAAGTTTAAAGAATATTAATTTGGCATCTTACAATGAACTTGTTTTTTCTTGAGGCTTGAAATTAGAAAACTTTTAAAATGTTTAGGCTCTGCATGATGTTGAGAATATCATTCAGAGCTTGCAGGCAAAACCTGTATTTTCTTAAGTGTTTCAATTTTGTTTTGTTTTTCTCTATTGTTTTTTTTTTTATAACTATATGAAACACATGGCTTCATTATGTATGGGCAGCTCATTTTGATGAGTTTCTTACATGCATGTATGAAAATCTTTTGAAAAACTCATCTGCAGAGTTGTGCAAACACCTGTGCCTGTCGGTGGACCCCCCTCGGCTGCCTGGAACAAGTAGTGAAACTGCTGGCCCGGATGTAATGGAAGGTATGTTCTCTGTTCAGTGAAGTTCACTTAGATGCACCATTCGTGTTCTACTCAATGGTGGAATGCCTTCCAAAACTTGAAGAGCTAGAGCGAGCAATTTTGGAAGCATGCGTATACATACTAGGGTGAGCTGGAAGCGAGTCGTTGGTCCCTAATACGTGTTGACGGATCTCCCAAGACGTCGGGATGAGGGCCCCTACTATTTATCCTTATGTTGGTCATTTTTTGTTGTATAGTATAACAGGCATGTACTGGGGTCCGTTTGAGACCTTCAAGAGCGGTGCCATGAGATGTCTTCTTTTGAGCCAATGGAATCTGGACCCAATGGATGATGAAGACTTCATGCAGTTGATGGTATATGAGGGCTGGAGAAACATGTTTTGCTTGGTCGTGCCACTCGGCATCAAAAACCTCTTGTAAGAATCACTTATTTTATTGCCTTTTGATACCAAAAATGACATTGGATTTGTATTATTTTTTTAACTATTTTTTTTCAGTAGAGGTCAAGTCTTGGGTCAATGATTTGTTGGTACTTCTATGTTGTGGCGGGTTACCTTGCCCTTGTTTGGTTTAAATTCTCACAATTCCCCTTGTGTGGCATTTTACCCACTCTTTCCTCTTGTTTGGTGAATCACACTTCCCCTTGTGTGGCAAATTTCCCAGACTTCCCCGTTGCATAATGAATTACCCAAAGTTCCTTTAGTGTGGTGGTGATCTACCCTTATTTTCAGTTATGTGGTTAATGAAAGGCCCCCCCCCCCCGGCTACCCAGTACTTGTAGCAATTAAAGGCCTAAGTTCATTGGTCGATACCTTCTCTGTTCCCTTGTTTGGTTTAAATTCTCACACTTATCCCCTTGTGTAGCAATTTACCCACTTTTTCTCCTTGTTTGGTGTATCACACCCCCCTTGTGTGGCAAATTTCCCAGACTTTTCCTTTGTGTAGTGAATTACTGAATGTTCCTTTAGTGCGGTGGTGATCTACCCTTATTTTCAGTCATGTGGTGAATGTGGCCCCCCCCCCCCCCTCCTTGGCTACCCAGTACTTGTAGCGAGTTAAATGTGATTTTTTTTAATTTGCACTTCCTGTTTGTACCGGAAGCAAAGGTAAAGACAGTGTCATTATTCTAAAGAAAATATCACAAGTGCTGTAAACTGTTCCGACTACTATGTTGGAACAGCAACAAACAAAAAATATTGACGAAAACAAAAGGCGTTTTGGCTACCAGGCCAAAACCCCTAATATTATTTTACACCATTTTAAAGTTAGGTAGAGACTTTTTTTTTTTTTTTTTTCCACAAATGCTCGTATGTGGACTGGGTTTTCAGTCTGTACGTGACTGCATGTGTTTTCCCATTGGGGTTTTCCTACCACATCTAAAACTGAACTTTCTTCATCATTTCCTATTAATCCTGCTATGGCCCTTCCACTGTTTGATTTGTAATAAAAAAAATTATAATTAAGATGAGTAAGCAAGTGAATTTATCTTAATTTGATATTAAGCAATATTTTTTACATCTAAATGCAGATCACCTCAGGTAATTCAAATTGATCAAACTGATCAATCATAAAATCATGTTGAAGTATTGATCGAGGTCTTAAACCTACATTTATGTACGTATTAATCGAAAAATGTTTTTTATTGCCTTGTTTTTTATACCATGTAATGTTCTTTTATGGGGTCTTGTCAAAATTTCAGTGGCTGATTAAATGTAGACCCCGTTTACACTAGATCCAGAAAGGTGGATCAGACCCAGGTCTGATCCGGCAATAACGGCTAGTGTAAATGCAAAAAAGCAGGATCTGACCCGGTTCAAGATCCTCCAATTGTAATCCACCTTTCGAGGAGGGTTGAATCTGGCAATTGGTGGATCAGATCCGGCAAAGTGGATTCCAAATACAAGTGTAAACGTAAAGGTGGATCAGACACCGCAATTCGATGTAGTCATTTCCGGTTTCGCTACGAATGGCGCATTTTTGTTGTTGTGTTTTGGTGGGACATCTGTCGCTGTTTATATTTTTGTGTGTGTCTTCGTTGTTGTGTCATGCTGTGTGCACATGGACTGTGCGTGTGTGAAACGTTTTGTTGTTTTCAGCGTCCTTATACATTCATCGTTATGTTCGGAGCTTGCCTTGTTGCTGTATTTTTTTAATTCCCATCTACAAAATATTTCTACCTGCATGGTCGTTGTTATCCGTATCATTTGCTGTACTGTATTTTCTGCATTCTACCTTCGCATTGCTAATATTTCTAGAAGTGGTGCGCTGTAATCGTGACCTTTGATCTTTGCCACGTAACCCTTGAGCTCTTTGCGAGGAACGGTGACGTCGTGACCAATATACATCCAGTTCAAAAGTGGGATCGGAGCTGGATCAAGCGCTGGTGTAAACGCGACACAGAATCTTGATCTGCGGTCGTTAAAAAAATGCCGGATCTCAATCCACCTTTCTGGATCTAGTGTAAAGGCGGTACTAGAGTAAACAAACTTGTGGTTTTGGAAGCTGATCTGGAAGTTTTGGAGGTCATTGTATAACTAAGATGTGTAGAGTAGTGTAGTGTAGTGAGATAAAGAGATCCCTGCTTGTCTTCCAGTATATAAGTCCTTGGGTTCGTAAACAAATGTAACCCCAGGCACTTTAAACTTAACCTATGTTTGTTTTGGACACCCAGTTTCAAACAATGTGAATTAACGGCAGGTAAAAAACCTGTACTGGACGGTACCTATCTGCCGGTTGTCCTGGACTAATTTTGACAAGGTCCCTAAGTGACTGATCTGCAGTACACATTTTTTTATGAAATTTATCTCAAATATTAAGCAATAATGTGTATGTAAGTACGAATTACTTGAAGAAATTCACGTTGAGATGATGTACATTATATAAAATCAAGCACTTGTAATCAATCATAAAATCATGGAAAAGTATTGGTAGAGATCTTACATCCACAATTAAGAGTACTTTTTGATTGCTTTATTTTCAAAACTGTGTGGCTTTTATGTTCTTATGAAAAACTGATCTTATTTTGCAATGAAATTGGTATAATGGTTTTGAGTAATTTTAAGGTGAGGTATGTATACATGTATATATCTACTTGGCTGTGTAGATTTCTTCTTTGAGGACTTGTCTCGCCATTTATTCTACTGCTGCGGGGTACAAATTTATATATTTTATGTTGTAATTAAATTTTCAGTAAATCGATTCCTGTGTTACTATTGCTAACTACTTGTCATGTTTTAGTCTTTTCAATTAACGTCTATCTGGAAAGAACTGGTGGTCTGAGAAGAATCAGTGCTGAAGACCCAAAGAGCACAGTGTTTGAAATGTCAAGCCTTATCTCATCTCAGGTTCTTCTCAGAACCATCACTTCTTTCAAGAAGAGATTATTACATGGTTGTCTTCTGCAAGTCAGTTTATTATTCACTTTCAATACCATACAAAGCTTCAAATCTAGCGCCCGGTTCAGACAAGTGCTCCAGAGTCGTGCCGAACCAATACGAGCGACTCTAAGTCGACCCAAATAAATTTTGGTTTCAGACAGGCAAACTTAACATTTACATTAGGTTCGGCTCATGACAAGATCAACATCTGAAACCAAGATGCTCCAGAGTCATTCCGAACAATTGCAACAGTTGATCTTTTGACTTCCAGCACGTCCAGTTGCTCCTAACTGTTTCAGACGTCAAACTTTTCATGTACTTCTTTCAATAATTTGGTTCCGCGCGACTCTATAGCGCCTTTCTGAACCAAGTGTAACATTATTGACCCCTTACACCAATGTCACACAAGGCTACTTACTGTCTGCCAATGGTCTGTCATTTTGAGAGTCAGATTGCAGAAATATATACGGTGAGCCTACGTCACCTAAATTGTGCAGTCCACTATATAACACATAGGGAGACTGACTCTGAACATGGTGCATCATGATTTATTTGGATGATGATGCCAAGTGAATTGGGTCAATACATGTAAGAGGTTTTGCCAGGTAAACACACTCCTTACTCTAAATATCTAGAGATAAGAAACATTCAACCGTGGAATTACGTAACCCAAGATTCTGTTTCAAAACTAAGTCAGCAAACTGGAGAGAACAAGGTTATAACAAAATAGTGGTAATGATTAAACAGAAGCAAAACCTGTGTTTACTACCACAAAATATGCACCAAAGAGATTAGTCAAAGATCTGTGATAAGCCAGAAACTGTACTGACTTCAGGGTATTTTAACTGACTTTTCTATCTGTAAAACTAGCATCAATTATCAGCAAAGAAGTCTGTTACTTCCCTAACAGATAAATATTGAACTTTGTATGGGAGTATTAGGCTGTGCTCTTGGGAAACAAGAAACTTGCAAATGTTTCTAAACTGAACTTGAACTTTATTCTGCATCACATAATTAAACAGGCCTTACCTGTTCAATATTGTGTGGGTACCGTCTTTGAAAAACAAGAAGGACTTTGTTTTTAGATATTGTGCAATTCGTCGAGTCACTGCAAAAAGTTGTGTGTCATATTTGTGGTCAAATTGAGTTACACTGTACAAAAAGGTGCTTCATTTTTCTATAAATTGATGGTAACAAATTGTTTGTGTTTAAATTGTAATTACAAAGGCACAGGTTATTAAAAAGCAAGGGAAAAGTCAAATTTAATTTTGGATGTACTAATTTTCCAATAAATAGAGTCCTGAAATAGTTCTCTAACCTCACGTTAACTTGGTATAAATTGCCAATGTATTCGATAACATTACCCACTCACATGATAACCCTATCTATTGGGAAAATAAGTACATCACAATAGTGAATTTGATGACACAGGTTGTGCTGATTAGTAAACTCCCCGCTTCACTTAAACCACTACAGGTCATAGTTGGGACAGCACAGGTTGTGCTGATTAGTACACTCTCTGCTATGCTTAAACTACTGCAGGTCATAATTGGGACGGCAGAGGTTGTGCTGACTAGCAACCTTCCTGCTACGCTTAAACTACTGTAGGTCATAATTGGAACGGTACAGGTTGTGCTGACTAGTAAACTCCCTGCTATGCTTATTAAAACTAGTGCAGGTCATAGTTGGGACGGCACAGTTTGTGCTGACTAGCAACCTTCCTGCTACGCTTAAACTACTGTAGGTCATAATTGGAACGGTACAGGTTGTGCTGACTAGTAAACTCCCTGCTTCACTTAAACCACTGCAGGTCATAGATGTGATGGCACAGGTTGTGCTGATTAGTAAACTCCCTGCTATGCTTATTAAAACTAGTGCAGGTCATAGTTGGGACGGCACAGTTTGTGCTGACTAGCAACCTTCCTGCTACGCTTAAACTACTGTAGGTCATAATTGGAACGGTACAGGTTGTGCTGACTAGTAAACTCCCTGCTTCACTTAAACCACTGCAGGTCATAGATGTGATGGCACAGGTTGTGCTGATTAGTAAACTCCCTGCTATGCTTATTAAAACTAGTGCAGGTCATAGTTGGGACGGCACAGTTTGTGCTGACTAGCAACCTTCCTGCTACGCTTAAACTACTGTAGGTCATAATTGGAACGGTACAGGTTGTGCTGACTAGTAAACTCCCTGCTATGCTTATTAAAACTAGTGCAGGTCATAGTTGGGACGGCACAGTTTGTGCTGACTAGCAACCTTCCTGCTACGCTTAAACTACTGTAGGTCATTGTTGGGACGGCACAGGTCGTGCTGACTAGTAAACTCCCTGCTTCACTTAAACCACTGCAGGTCATAGATGTGATGGCACAGGTTGTGCTGATTAGTAAACTCCCTGCTACGCTTAAACTACTGCAGGTCATAATTGGGTCGGTACAGGTTTTGCTGATTAGTAAACTCCCTGCTATGCTTAAACTATTGCAGGTCATAGTTGGGACGGCACAGTTTGTGCTGATTTAATAGTAAACTCCCTGCTATGTTAAACTACTGCAGGTCATAATTGGGACGGCAGAGGTTGTGCTGATTAGTAAACTCCTTGCTACGCTTTAACTACTGCAGGTCATAATTGGAACGGTACAGGTTTTGCTGATTAGTAAACTCCCTTCTATGCTTATTAAAACTACTGCAGGTCATAGTTGGGACGGCACAGGTTGTGCTGACTAGCAACCTTCCTGCTACGCTTAAACTACTTTAGGTCATTGTTGAGACGGCACAGGTCATGCTGACTAGTAAACTCCCTGCTTCACTTAAACCAATGCAGGTCATAATTGGAACGGTACAGGTTGTGCTGATTAGTAAACTCCCTTCTATGCTTATTAAAACTACTGCAGGTCATAGTTGGGACGGCACAGGTTGTGCTGACTAGCAACCTTCCTGCTACGCTTAAACTACTTTAGGTCATAGTTGGGATGGCACAGGTTGTGCCGATTTAATAGTAAACTCCCTGCTACGCTTTAACTACCGGTACTGCAGGTCATAATTGGGACGGTACAGGTTTTGCTGACTAGTAAACTCCCTGCTACGCTTAAACTACTGCAGGTCATAATTGGGACGGTACAGGTTTTACTGATTAGTAAACTCCCTGCTACACTTTAACTACTGTAAGTCATACATGTAGTTGGGACGGCACAGGTTATGCTGCTTAGTAAACTCCCTGCTACGCTTAAACTACTTTAGGTCATAGATGTGACGGCACAGGTTGTGCCGATTTGTCAACTCTCTGCCTCACTTAAACCACCACAGGTCATAAACGAGAAGATATGAATTACGCAGATTGAGAACATAAAAATGCAAGGTTACTGTTCGTTTTTCAGAAAATTTAGTGACATATTCTGTCAAACTTTTACTGAAATGTTGCCTTTCATGTCCTTTTTTCAGGTGATGTTTTGTTACTCAAAATCTTAGAGAAATTTTAAAGATTGTTGGTTTTGTTTTGGAAATGTGTACATCAACTTTTGACTCAACTTTTAAAGCTACTTGCTTTTGCAGTTTTGTTATGGGTTCCATTTCATTGTGTGTTCAAGCCTGTCAACATGTTGATACCAGTGATGTTGGTGTCCTTGTTTTACTGACGTTTAAAAAACAACATTGAGGGGTTTCGCTAAAAAAAAGAGCAAATGACAAATGGGAGATCAACTAAGAAAAGTCCTTGATTGACCTGGTCGACAAACATAAGCCTGTGTGGGTTTTTTTTTTTTTTTGGGGGGGGGGGGTTAAGATAAGAAAACTTTGGCTCACATTTTCCACTAGTGGTTTTCTTCATGAAAAAACAATTTTTTTCTCAAATTTGATGCAAGAAATTGTCAGCCTTTCACCATACTATTTCCAATACAATTATACAGAAAAGTGGGCTGAAGTTTGGAAAAACACAGCGACATCAACTATGTACTCGCCCTGACTTGATTGTCCAACATAGAAAAACCTTTATTTTTCCGTTAGTTTTTCGCAGATTTTGAAATCTGTTTATAGATGGTTGTCTTATTTTTTTTAGAGTATTTGAAATACCGAGTATCGGTTATTCGGTTCATTTGAGTGAAACCAAATTTGGAATTGCGCCCTTCGCCTTTACCTTGTGTGAATTCTGTTATGGTATATTTTGAATTGGAAACATCTTGTGGGGAACTTCGCTTAATACTCCCAAGTATTTTCTTTTAGACTGATCCCATATTTGGAAATCCCATATGCACTATTGTATGGAGTGGCTCGCAAGGAACGTGCGTTTTCGGTTTGAGCGAGTGAATGGTCTTTTGTTCCATTGTGTGACGATGTGCTTTATAAGACGTCGTGCGCGCTAGGTTTAAGTATTAAGAAAGAACGACCACAAGAAGACAACATGGCTGCCCTCCCCACATGTTTTGGTGTTGAGAATTCGTGGGTTTATCTAGCAAAAGAAGCTTCCATATTCTTCGTCAAGGGCAATGTACGTATGATATTTATTTTATGAATAAACTTTGTCAAAAACGTGCACTGTAGGTGATGTATGTTTGTTTTACTAAGGTGAAATAAATACTTAAATGGATTTCGTCTTTTCTCTTGGCCTCGGTCAGACGAAAGGGAAGAAAAACTTGATATGAATCGTTCCTTCTTCAAGTTAACATCATTATTTAGTGTCATTCAAGTTTTTACTTGATTCAGTGATGACCTGTGGTGATATAGAATGAATTATTTTATAGTGTTTTTTATAAAGAATTAGTGATATTTAAAAGATTGTTTTTCATTGATAACCAGGTTAAAAAACACTTTTTTATAAATAGCTATGCTGCTATCACATCAGTTTTTCTACCTAACACATGTTTTGAGTCCCCTTTCACATTTAACAAATGATGTTGAGATTGGGGGTAGGGGATGAGATCAAGAGACATCGTATGTAACTTAAGGGATATAAAATGTAGAATGTAAAGACCAAGGTGTTGAGATACTGCTTAATTTTACTGCAGGAATAGTTTTTGTTAAGTCCTCGTCCGACACTATAGTATAATTTCTTCTTTTTTTTTCTTGTGCTACATACATTGAAGTGGAAGGGAATTTATGGTCTTAGTGTTTGAAATGACGATGCCCCCCCCCCCTCTCCTGCCCCTGCCGCCTCTTCAGATATAACAATGTCGTCTTAAAAATGTAAAACATGTTAGAAATAATGTTGCTATAATCACATTGCGAGCGCATTTTACATAAACTTGTGTAAACTCTTTGATATTTACAAGCATTTTGTTCACTTTATCATAAAAAAACCTAGGCTAGTGTGTGTTTGTGAACAAACACCGTAGCTCTTGTTATTTATTTTGTTACAATGCATGCTTTTATACCTGTATGGTTCATTATCAAACACTGTCTTAGGCTTAAATGGAGGAATATTTTTGTGCAGTGAAATCTTTGTTGCCTTTCAAAGTCTATTTTAAAAGCTGGGAATTCTGCTTTGCCCATGACACTTGTATTGGTTTTAGATTCACACTAGTAGGCTACATGTAGTGCTAGGTCATCAGTTTGTTTTGTACGATGTAGCCTTCATGATTTTGTTTTTGTGTGCATTCTTGGCCGCATGTCCCATGTTACATTTCACAAGGGAAGGTTGAGTCGTTAATGAAGTTGATAAGGGGTCGGGTTGGGGTAGATTGCCAAGTTCTTGAGACAAGTGCTTAGTTTTACTGCAAGAATAGTTTTTGTCAAGTCTTCGGCCGACACTATAATTTAAGTTTTTACTTTTACTGCATACTTGTTGAAGTGGAAAGGAGTTTGGACATAATTTAGTGTTTGAAATGACAATGCCCCCTCCCCCCCTGCCTCTTGAAATATAATAGTAATGTAATCTTAATTTTAAAGTGCCCTCAGGTAATATTTAAAGTACGTTGCTTCAAAAAAAATTGGAAGCACTGACTTTTGACGAAACTTGTGTTAACTCTTTGATGTTTACAAGTATTTTATTTACCTGTTCATAGAGCCTAGGCTAGTGTTTGTTTGCTAACAAACGCTGTAGCTCTTGTTATTCAATTTTAAAAATTTATTATTTGTTTCATTGATAACTTGGGAAATTTGTCATTAATTTTATCAAAATCGTAAACATAATGATAGGCCTTTTGTATAAATTGTGTTTTTACTCCAAGTACTATACTTCGCAAAACTTGTTTTCAAACTTGTAAATAGAGAAAATATTTAGAGCCGAACTTTCATTTCAAAATATGTCTGAGGCATACAGACCAATTATTAATGAAAAAAATGTTTATTTGGACTTCACATGTTTACCAGGATTAAAGTGGACTGTTTTTATAAATGTGACAATCCATAGCTGTAAATAATGATAGGTCAACCTGCATGGGCAATCCAAACCTAATTTGTTTTGATTTTGATCTTCAGTTTTCAATTATTGCCCTGGGTTATGTAGTGAAATAACTCAAAATGCAAAATACTTGATTTATTTTCTTGGCACTTTGCTCCAGTTCAAGTTGAAACCTGGCCTGGTACTTGAAACTTGATCCATGCATCCACTTGATATTTTTGTTGGTGCTAGTACGTAAAATGTTTAGGGAGGATTTTTTTATTTATTTCATTTTTGGTGTTTTTAGTCAGACATCCTCTATCCACATGAAAGCTGTATTAGTTTGAGTTCAGACTTGGTCACGTGTAGTGCAAGATCATTAGTTTGTCAATGAATGTCGGATATGATTTCTTTAAAACCGGCCAACATGTCACATTTTCAATTAAATCAACCTTAGAAATTAGTAACTCAGTTTTATCTAAGTTGCAACTTGTAGCATGCCTGGATTCTGAAGTCTCTCCACATTCTGTGAATCTCTCCATGTTCTCCATCTTTTAATATGAAAATCTCTCTCATTATGGAATCATTTTCGCTGTTATGTTGAATGTAATTCTAGTTATCTCCCTGATTGTTATACAAAAACTCCCTGATTGCAAGATGCAAATGTTGGCAGCACTGTCATGTAAACTGATGTTTGACTTTTCAAATCATAATTAATTATTGTAATGAAGACATTTGCACTAAAAAAATTTATGTTTGCTTTTCTTTCATATGCCCCTTTACCCTGAGTGTACTCAACGGATACAACCAGTCAGAATCCTGTGATGTTCGCTTAGCCTAGTCTCTGTTTGCATTCACCAAGAGTTGAATTCCATCTGACAAGTACTTGTACAAGTACTGGTAAGTCAATCCAACAACTATCCAACTTAGTAAAGCAGTGTTTTAGAACGTTTCTTTTGTAAACATCCAGGACTGAATGGCCCCTTAGTGGCAAACGCAAATCAACATCATGTGGTCAGCTCAGGTTAAACAGTGGTTGGTGCAGTTTGTATGGATTTCACAAAAAACGGTTAAAAATGCATAATGTAGAGCTCCTGGTAAATGGAGTTAATTGGTCAAGAGTGGTCTCCAAAGTAATTGTTGTAGTAACATTGAAAGTAACATTCAGTTTCAAAGAATATCATTCATTTGTGGATTTTGATTTGTTTGTTCAAAAGAAGATGAATGTTTTACTTACCGCCCTATCAATCATTTCTGATATGAAATTGTGATTAACGACACTTAAGCACCTTGGACTGGCTCATCCAGGGGTGCTCAATGTTGCAAAACTTATAATATTGTTTCCATACCACTAGAGGTACCTTCACTCTGAATTTTGTTGTCGAACATGTTTCACAATTTCAAAAAACGTGACCTTTTGCATACATGGCACTGACTTAGTGTGGGAACTTGGGATGGAGTCCTGCTCATCTACATATGCCCCCTCATCAGGACAGACCCTGCAACCACTGGACTCCTGTGTTGAATAGCCTCTAACTGGTCAGCTTGGAGCATCATTGTAGGCAAGGTAAGGTTATTTCTGTAACTTTATACCAAACTAGCACCAAACTGCATGTTATTAACAAGCTCACTTCCATCTTAACAATCACTTAACAACTATTAAACTCACTTCATGTTTGTAGTTTTCATCTTCATGTCACATTGTAACCTATCATCAATAACTTTGCACCATCATCTGTCATCAGTCACTGGGTCATGTAACAACCACTTCACACCATTTTCATGCACCTCAAATAATGCCAAACTAAATGGAGTTCTGTTTTGGAATTGCAATTTCTAATTGTATTTATTTTCTTTTATTAACTGCAATGGTGAAATGCTGAACCATCTGCCTATGAGCAAGTATTCCTTGAAAATACGGAGTCCAGTGCAAACTACACATGCCATCCTAGGACCATGAAGACATCAATGGAGGTGTGTTACGCTATTGAGGAATAGAATCTAAAGGCAAGTTTCCTTTCAGTTTGCTTTATAATTCAGATATTCTTACAGGAACGTTATTTGTTGGAAATTTTTCATAAAATAAAGGGTTTTCATTAGTCTTTGTTAAAGAGGGGCTCCAAGGTCAAATTGAGTTTTGTGATCCACTCATTTTCCAATACAGTCCTTATGAAAGTAGGGGGGAATTACAAGTCTCTAACCTGGGCTTAACATGGTGTAAAAATGCCACCATGTTTAATACCCTTCAAGTGCAATTTTTGTCAAAATTCAAAAACGTTTGATGACATCACACTTCAAATATATATAGTCGGTACATTTTTGTACATAGATTTTTCAGTTCATTCCTAAATTCTGATGACATTCAATCAAATGTACAGACCCATTTCTTTAAGCTGTTCAATGGCTTCTTGTTTAAAAATACACTCTTCGACAGTATAAAATAATACTTGCACCATTTTAATGTGAAGTTGGAGAATTGTAACTTGTACATCACTTCCGTGGGTACTCTATCTATTGCAAATTGAGTGAGTGCATCACAAAACTCAACTTGGAACCCCTCTTTAACGGTCAGATTTTCAAGAAAGACATCATTGCTTATTACAACCACATCTCAAAATTTCAATTTGAAGTGATGTCAAGAATCTTTCGACAAGTAAAATGTAGTTCATGTTTACTCATGGAGCATCATTTGCTGACAAAAAGATAATGCCACTTTTCCCAGGATTTTGTATTTTCATACAACCACACCCTGGTAAATAAATGTGCAGAATATAATTATGCAAAAAATGATAAAGTAAATAGTATTTAATGTGAATAATGTAATTAGTGACATGATTCACATGTATTTCAGGAGTCTGTGTTTGTGCTGATGACATGCTGCATTATCTGGCATGGACCATATATTAAGTACAGTGTATTTTTTTAACAATCTGTGTCTTTGAGATGACAGTACAGTTGAGCAATCTTCTATGCACAACTTTCCAATGTAGCAAATGTTCACTTCATTTGCAATCGTTCTTTCCTAATTTTAGTCCCTTTGTTTTCAACCTCAAACCTTCAATATGGTAAAGCAAACAAAACAACTGTCAAATCATTTGAAAGGTAATATCATCCCTTACAAAATAAACCGAACCTGTTCAAAACATAAGTTATCTAACGATTTCTAGGTATAGTAAAAAATCTTGTCTTTTTCCTCGCCATGCTCAAGGGATACATGACTCGATACTTGCAGGATGACGAATTACTGGGATCCTCTTCGATGTAATACACAGACTGTGAAGACACCAATGGAGGTATGCTATCGTCCGATGAGTGACATGATCAAAGTTAAGGATTACAGTTGAAGGTAAGATCTCTTTAGATCAGATTTGTTACTGTGCAGTTTATGAAACTAGGGGAAAATACTTTTATCCATCTAACACTTGTTGAATGTATGGATGACGGTTTTGTACATGTACTGTTTGTTTAGATGATCTTCCTGTAGAATGACTTGGCAAACTCCCATTAAAGGGAATATAAATACTGGTTTAATGTCTATGATTGTAAATTGCTCAGATCAATAAATTGTGATTCTGTAACTAGACAACAATACTTATTCTAGCCATTGTGAAATCAGTGGTTCGCTTGTACTTCTTCCTATGGTATTTGACTGGCTACAATATTTTGAAAGAGGGTTGAAGTCAACTTTGGAGTCAATGTTGCGATTTCGCTTTCAAGAGCAACTTGTGTAATATTGAATGTATGACTTGTATCGCTCTATATTTGATTGCCTCAAATCTGTTTATGAAAAGTAGCGATTGAAATCAATTTGAAGTTAATTTTGTAATTTGAATGCAGTTATGATATGACTCTTCATGTACAGGTGATGTCACAAGGAGTTATTTGGGTAAAACTTGCTATCAAAGGGATGCATGGACGACCTCGGATGGATGAGTGTTATGGTATCAGGATGCAAGTTTCAAGGTAAGATGACTTCAAGACATTGAAGTACCGGATTATTATTGACCCCCAAAAAATACATTTGTGTAAATGTGAAAGCTGACTGATTAAAAGGTTCATTAGCAGCAGTCCTCCAGAGAAATATTTTCTGTCTATAATACTCAGTCAAGGAAAGTGCTTTTGAAGATCTCATGTTGCTTATTTTGATTGCCACAATCAAAAGTAGCACAATATAATCATGCACTCAATCCCTGACAAAGCACAAACTATTTTCTGTTGTTTTCTCTGAAACGTCACCAAAATCCGATGAAAAATTCATCACTTTTGATGGGTTTTTTTTTTCATGGAAACACTTGAACTAGATGATGAGAATTATTTGACTCTTTCAAAATATCTTGGAGAAAGAAACCATAAGAAATTATGTAAAACTCACCCACCCACTTTTGTGATGCTCTTTTAAATACATGTAGACTATGTTAGTGAAAATCTTTTGCAACATTTATGTTGAAACTAATCATTGCTTCAATACTACTGGATCTACCTACATGTACTCTGATTTTGTTTGTTTCTAAAACATAATTCACAACTTTGAAAATGTCACCTTTTATTACGTACATGCAGTTACTGAGTGTTGGAATCTGGGATGGAGTCCTGCTCATCCAAAACAAATTGTTTACAACTGACTGTAGCAAGTTTGATTTTTGTTTCTCCAGGGTATCTCGATGACTGGAATTGACACAGTGTACTGCTAATGATCATGAAGACATCAAGAGAGATCTGGCGTTGACGAATGACATCTTGGAGGTAAATGATTTGTACTTATGTCATAACAACTTAAATGTCTTTCAGGTGATAGTGACAACTGCTTTGATGTAGTATTCCGCTGTCAACATGGACCATGAAGATTGAAGTGATGTCTATGGTACAAGGAGATTTGCATCATGGCATAAGGAGGCTGACATCCAGGTATCTACATCTTCATATCATCAGATTCACTTATGGAATTTGAAGGGGAGATTTCTTCTTTCAGTTGAAATTGTGTGCATGAACTGTCACACCCAAACCATTCTTAATCATATCTTTGAAAAAACTAACTTTGGCCTTATGTTAGATAGCCTGTATGACGTTGACTTTGATGCTATGTTTTTTTTGTTTTTTTTGTTTATGAATCTTCATACATAACTGTTTTCTCCTTAAAATCTGGAACAAGTTGCTGGGTGCTATTAGGGAAGCTGCATCCACTACCACCGACGAGCACCAGCTAAAAACTAATTTGTTTTCATCTCGTCCTCTTTCATGTTTTTTGTTTATCTCTGTGGTTGATTGTGAGGTGCTGTGCTCTTTGTAGAGTCCAATATTTATGTCCTTTGTTGTTAATTTTAGCATTATGTTGTTTACAATATTCTTGAAATATTAGGGATATACGTAAACTTTGTAGTCAAATTATGTGTTTGATTTATTTTCAGGTGACATCATAAGGAATGAATTGGTACAGATTGTTGCGATTGATGGGAACTGTGAGGATTCTTTCTTGCTGTGTTCTGTTGTCAACCTGGACCATAAAGCCATCAGTAGAGGTGTGTCAAGGTATGATTAGAGTCTGATTATTAACATCTCATCACCAAAGCTAAGATCTTTTCTGTTGGTGTGGAATTAAAACCTAGTGAGTCTAGTCTTGATTCAAATCAAATAAATTCTGTATGCCGTTGAACTTAGGCCATTCTTGAAATATCCCAGTCACTGTAATTAAGTCACTTTTCTGATCTGCATTTTGGATATAGATTCTTGCTATCAGATGGAAACTGTGTTGATTTTTGATATGAAATTTGTTTTCAGCATTCCAAGTGCCATGTTTAATTTAGAATCTTCGTGTTTGTCATTGTATTTTATGTTTTTAAGTTTGGCTGTTTGATGACTGTGACTGCCATATACTAATCCATCTTGACAAAGTGATTTTGTTTGTTTGTAAAACATGTTTCACAACTGTGAAAGTGTCACCTTTTTTACATAGTTGCTGTAACTGAATGTTGGAACCTGGGATGGAGTCCTGCTCATCCAACTGTTAACACTTTGTTTTTTGTTTCGCCAGGGTATCTTGGTGACTGGAATTGACACAGTGTACTGCTAACGATCATGAAGACATCTAGAGAGATCTGGTGTTGACGAATAACGTCATGGAGATGAATGCATCACTGAATCAAGGAAAGGAGTATCAAATTTTGTTTTCTTAATTGTTTATGTTATAGGCCAGGTCTTGATGAATACTCGGGGGTGGAAACATGTTTATCCTTAAGTCTTGTAACATCAATTGGTAGTGATCTGAGGAATAGAAATGACATTCCTACTTCTGTATACACTCGATACCAATACCAAATATCCTGAGAAAAGTGTTGATTTGATCCACAACATGCATACAATTTATCCTCCAATACTCGGTTCTTAATTCAATTTACCAATTCAAAATGAACATGTGGTGACAATTGTAGCACATGTATACCTTGTAGATTTCTTAGTTTGTTGAAAACATCAAAGGCAGTTCAGATAGAGAAGACTAACATGTTCTTAGTTGTATTTGATGTTATTCAGGTTGGCTGTTTGATGACTGACTGTGACATTGACTGAACCACCCAACCGAGTTGCTCGGATCGACCTGTCCCTATAGCCAGATGCCCCACTCATAGGTATATTTTCTTTCTGTTATCTCTCTACAAAGTCCCATTTGTTTTTAATGTTTTTAAATGTATTTTGTCTGACTCGTTTTACAGAAGTCTTTTTCAACCAATGAGGAGTGTTATGTCATATTGGAAGAATTTTTTAAAGCAGTATTCCAGTTCTTATTATCAGATGATCAAATTATATTTGTCTGTAAATGATTTGTATTTATGTGATTACAACGTAACTGCTGTTCAGGTGATTGTGACGACTGATTTGATGTAGTTTTCCGCTGTCAACATGGACCACGAAGATGAAATGACATCATGGCACAGGGAGACAGCCATCCCAGTATGTACATCTACATATCACCAGGTTCACTTATGGAATTTGAAGGTGAGATTTCTTCTTTACAGTTGAAATTGTGGGCGTGAACTTTCACACCCAAACCATTCTTTATCCTTGAAAACACCAACATTGGCCTTAATGTTAGGTACCCTGTATGACTTAAGTTTTCTGTAACAGGAAGCCATTTTTTGAAATATGTTTTTGTTATAGAATCAACATCCCTTTTTTGTTCCCCCTAAATTGTGGAACTAGTTTCTGGGTGCTATTAGGGAAGTGGCATCCACTGCCACCAACAAGCACCAACTCAAAACTATTTATTTATTTATTTTTCTTTATCAGTGTTGTTGATTGTGAGTTGCTGTGGTCTTTGTGCCATAAGAATTAGCCATGCTGTTATTAATTTTAGCATTATAGGTTTTTACAACATTCTTGAAATGTTAGGGATACACTTATACTTTGGAGCTAAGTTATGATTTTGATTTAATTCTAGGTGACATGAGGAATTACAAATTGTTGCAAGTGATGCGAACTGTGAAGATTCCACTCTCGTGCTGTGTTCTGATGTCAACCTGGACCATAAAACTATCAATGGAGGTGTGTCAAGGTGTGACAAAAATCTTATTTTTAGATAAGAACTTTTCTGTTGGTGTAAAACTGAAACATAGTGAGTCTAGTCTTGATTCACATCAAACAGATTCTGTATGCCGTTGAACTTGAGCCATTCTTGAAATATCTCTTGAAATTTTCAAAAATCAGCAAATGTTGAATTGTTAGAATAAGTTGCCCAGTCACTGTAATTAAGTCACTTTTCTGATCTGCATTTTGGATATAGATTCTTGCTATCAGATGGAAACTGTGTTGATTTTTGATATGAAATTTGTTTTCAGCATTCCAAGTGCCATGTTTAATTTAGAATCTTCGTGTTTGTCATTGTATTTTATGTTTTTAAGTTTGGCTGTTTGATGACTGTGACTGCCATATACTAATCCATCTTGACAAAGTGATTTTGTTTGTTTGTAAAACATGTTTGATAAATCTGAAAGTGTCACCTTTTTTACATAGTTGCTGTAACTGAATGTTGGAACCTGGGATGGAGTCCTGCTCATCCAACTGTTAACACTTTGTTTTTTGTTTCGCCAGGGTATCTTGGTGACTGGAATTGACACAGTGTACTGCTAACGATCATGAAGACATCTAGAGAGATCTGGTGTTGACGAATAACGTCATGGAGATGAATGCATCACTGAATCAAGGAAAGGAGTATCAAATTTTGTTTTCTTAATTGTTTATGTTATAGGCCAGGTCTTGATGAATACTCGGGGGTGGAAACATGTTTATCCTTAAGTCTTGTAACATCAATTGGTAGTGATCTGAGGAATAGAAATGACATTCCTACTTCTGTATACACTCGATACCAATACCAAATATCCTGAGAAAAGTGTTGATCTGATCCACAACATGCATACAATTTATCCTCCAATACTCGGTTCTTAATTCAATTTACCAATTCAAAATGAACATGTGGTGACAATTGTAGCACATGTATACCTTGTAGATTTCTTAGTTTGTTGAAAACATCAAAGGCAGTTCAGATAGAGAAGACTAACATGTTCTTAGTTGTATTTGATGTTATTCAGGTTGGCTGTTTGATGACTGACTGTGACATTGACTGAACCACCCAACCGAGTTGCTCGGATCGACCTGTCCCTATAGCCAGATGCCCCACTCATAGGTATATTTTCTTTCTGTTATCTCTCTACAAAGTCCCATTTGTTTTTAATGTTTTTAAATGTATTTTGTCTGACTCGTTTTACAGAAGTCTTTTTCAACCAATGAGGAGTGTTATGTCATATTGGAAGAATTTTTTAAAGCAGTATTCCAGTTCTTATTATCAGATGATCAAATTATATTTGTCTGTAAATGATTTGTATTTATGTGATTACAACGTAACTGCTGTTCAGGTGATTGTGACGACTGATTTGATGTAGTTTTCCGCTGTCAACATGGACCACGAAGATGAAATGACATCATGGCACAGGGAGACAGCCATCCCAGTATGTACATCTACATATCACCAGGTTCACTTATGGAATTTGAAGGTGAGATTTCTTCTTTACAGTTGAAATTGTGGGCGTGAACTTTCACACCCAAACCATTCTTTATCCTTGAAAACACCAACATTGGCCTTAATGTTAGGTACCCTGTATGACTTAAGTTTTCTGTAACAGGAAGCCATTTTTTGAAATATGTTTTTGTTATAGAATCAACATCCCTTTTTTGTTCCCCCTAAATTGTGGAACTAGTTTCTGGGTGCTATTAGGGAAGTGGCATCCACTGCCACCAACAAGCACCAACTCAAAACTATTTATTTATTTATTTTTCTTTATCAGTGTTGTTGATTGTGAGTTGCTGTGGTCTTTGTGCCATAAGAATTAGCCATGCTGTTATTAATTTTAGCATTATAGGTTTTTACAACATTCTTGAAATGTTAGGGATACACTTATACTTTGGAGCTAAGTTATGATTTTGATTTAATTCTAGGTGACATGAGGAATTACAAATTGTTGCAAGTGATGCGAACTGTGAAGATTCCACTCTCGTGCTGTGTTCTGATGTCAACCTGGACCATAAAACTATCAATGGAGGTGTGTCAAGGTGTGACAAAAATCTTATTTTTAGATAAGAACTTTTCTGTTGGTGTAAAACTGAAACATAGTGAGTCTAGTCTTGATTCACATCAAACAGATTCTGTATGCCGTTGAACTTGAGCCATTCTTGAAATATCTCTTGAAATTTTCAAAAATCAGCAAATGTTGAATTGTTAGAATAAGTTGCCCAGTCACTGTAATTAAGTCACTTTTCTGATCTGCATTTTGGATATAGATTCTTGCTATCAGATGGAAACTGTGTTGATTTTTGATATGAAATTTGTTTTCAGCATTCCAAGTGCCATGTTTAATTTAGAATCTTCGTGTTTGTCATTGTATTTTATGTTTTTAAGTTTGGCTGTTTGATGACTGTGACTGCCATATACTAATCCATCTTGACAAAGTGATTTTGTTTGTTTGTAAAACATGTTTCACAACTGTGAAAGTGTCACCTTTTTTACATAGTTGCTGTAACTGAATGTTGGAACCTGGGATGGAGTCCTGCTCATCCAACTGTTAACACTTTGTTTTTTGTTTCGCCAGGGTATCTTGGTGACTGGAATTGACACAGTGTACTGCTAACGATCATGAAGACATCTAGAGAGATCTGGTGTTGACGAATAACGTCATGGAGATGAATGCATCACTGAATCAAGGAAAGGAGTATCAAATTTTGTTTTCTTAATTGTTTATGTTATAGGCCAGGTCTTGATGAATACTCGGGGGTGGAAACATGTTTATCCTTAAGTCTTGTAACATCAATTGGTAGTGATCTGAGGAATAGAAATGACATTCCTACTTCTGTATACACTCGATACCAATACCAAATATCCTGAGAAAAGTGTTGATCTGATCCACAACATGCATACAATTTATCCTCCAATACTCGGTTCTTAATTCAATTTACCAATTCAAAATGAACATGTGGTGACAATTGTAGCACATGTATACCTTGTAGATTTCTTAGTTTGTTGAAAACATCAAAGGCAGTTCAGATAGAGAAGACTAACATGTTCTTAGTTGTATTTGATGTTATTCAGGTTGGCTGTTTGATGACTGACTGTGACATTGACTGAACCACCCAACCGAGTTGCTCGGATCGACCTGTCCCTATAGCCAGATGCCCCACTCATAGGTATATTTTCTTTCTGTTATCTCTCTACAAAGTCCCATTTGTTTTTAATGTTTTTAAATGTATTTTGTCTGACTCGTTTTACAGAAGTCTTTTTCAACCAATGAGGAGTGTTATGTCATATTGGAAGAATTTTTTAAAGCAGTATTCCAGTTCTTATTATCAGATGATCAAATTATATTTGTCTGTAAATGATTTGTATTTATGTGATTACAACGTAACTGCTGTTCAGGTGATTGTGACGACTGATTTGATGTAGTTTTCCGCTGTCAACATGGACCACGAAGATGAAATGACATCATGGCACAGGGAGACAGCCATCCCAGTATGTACATCTACATATCACCAGGTTCACTTATGGAATTTGAAGGTGAGATTTCTTCTTTACAGTTGAAATTGTGGGCGTGAACTTTCACACCCAAACCATTCTTTATCCTTGAAAACACCAACATTGGCCTTAATGTTAGGTACCCTGTATGACTTAAGTTTTCTGTAACAGGAAGCCATTTTTTGAAATATGTTTTTGTTATAGAATCAACATCCCTTTTTTGTTCCCCCTAAATTGTGGAACTAGTTTCTGGGTGCTATTAGGGAAGTGGCATCCACTGCCACCAACAAGCACCAACTCAAAACTATTTATTTATTTATTTTTCTTTATCAGTGTTGTTGATTGTGAGTTGCTGTGGTCTTTGTGCCATAAGAATTAGCCATGCTGTTATTAATTTTAGCATTATAGGTTTTTACAACATTCTTGAAATGTTAGGGATACACTTATACTTTGGAGCTAAGTTATGATTTTGATTTAATTCTAGGTGACATGAGGAATTACAAATTGTTGCAAGTGATGCGAACTGTGAAGATTCCACTCTCGTGCTGTGTTCTGATGTCAACCTGGACCATAAAACTATCAATGGAGGTGTGTCAAGGTGTGACAAAAATCTTATTTTTAGATAAGAACTTTTCTGTTGGTGTAAAACTGAAACATAGTGAGTCTAGTCTTGATTCACATCAAACAGATTCTGTATGCCGTTGAACTTGAGCCATTCTTGAAATATCTCTTGAAATTTTCAAAAATCAGCAAATGTTGAATTGTTAGAATAAGTTGCCCAGTCACTGTAATTAAGTCACTTTTCTGATCTGCATTTTGGATATAGATTCTTGCTATCAGATGGAAACTGTGTTGATTTTTGATATGAAATTTGTTTTCAGCATTCCAAGTGCCATGTTTAATTTAGAATCTTCGTGTTTGTCATTGTATTTTATGTTTTTAAGTTTGGCTGTTTGATGACTGTGACTGCCATATACTAATCCATCTTGACAAAGTGATTTTGTTTGTTTGTAAAACATGTTTGATAAATCTGAAAGTGTCACCTTTTTTACATAGTTGCTGTAACTGAATGTTGGAACCTGGGATGGAGTCCTGCTCATCCAACTGTTAACACTTTGATTTTTGTTTCGCCAGGGTATCTTGGTGACTGGAATTGACACAGTGTACTGCTAACGATCATGAAGACATCTAGAGAGATCTGGTGTTGACGAATAACGTCATGGAGATGAATGCATCACTGAATCAAGGAAAGGAGTATCAAATTTTGTTTTCTTAATTGTTTATGTTATAGGCCAGGTCTTGATGAATACTCGGGGGTGGAAACATGTTTATCCTTAAGTCTTGTAACATCAATTGGTAGTGATCTGAGGAATAGAAATGACATTCCTACTTCTGTATACACTCGATACCAATACCAAATATCCTGAGAAAAGTGTTGATCTGATCCACAACATGCATACAATTTATCCTCCAATACTCGGTTCTTAATTCAATTTACCAATTCAAAATGAACATGTGGTGACAATTGTAGCACATGTATACCTTGTAGATTTCTTAGTTTGTTGAAAACATCAAAGGCAGTTCAGATAGAGAAGACTAACATGTTCTTAGTTGTATTTGATGTTATTCAGGTTGGCTGTTTGATGACTGACTGTGACATTGACTGAACCACCCAACCGAGTTGCTCGGATCGACCTGTCCCTATAGCCAGATGCCCCACTCATAGGTATATTTTCTTTCTGTTATCTCTCTACAAAGTCCCATTTGTTTTTAATGTTTTTAAATGTATTTTGTCTGACTCGTTTTACAGAAGTCTTTTTCAACCAATGAGGAGTGTTATGTCATATTGGAAGAATTTTTTAAAGCAGTATTCCAGTTCTTATTATCAGATGATCAAATTATATTTGTCTGTAAATGATTTGTATTTATGTGATTACAACGTAACTGCTGTTCAGGTGATTGTGACGACTGATTTGATGTAGTTTTCCGCTGTCAACATGGACCACGAAGATGAAATGACATCATGGCACAGGGAGACAGCCATCCCAGTATGTACATCTACATATCACCAGGTTCACTTATGGAATTTGAAGGTGAGATTTCTTCTTTACAGTTGAAATTGTGGGCGTGAACTTTCACACCCAAACCATTCTTTATCCTTGAAAACACCAACATTGGCCTTAATGTTAGGTACCCTGTATGACTTAAGTTTTCTGTAACAGGAAGCCATTTTTTGAAATATGTTTTTGTTATAGAATCAACATCCCTTTTTTGTTCCCCCTAAATTGTGGAACTAGTTTCTGGGTGCTATTAGGGAAGTGGCATCCACTGCCACCAACAAGCACCAACTCAAAACTATTTATTTATTTATTTTTCTTTATCAGTGTTGTTGATTGTGAGTTGCTGTGGTCTTTGTGCCATAAGAATTAGCCATGCTGTTATTAATTTTAGCATTATAGGTTTTTACAACATTCTTGAAATGTTAGGGATACACTTATACTTTGGAGCTAAGTTATGATTTTGATTTAATTCTAGGTGACATGAGGAATTACAAATTGTTGCAAGTGATGCGAACTGTGAAGATTCCACTCTCGTGCTGTGTTCTGATGTCAACCTGGACCATAAAACTATCAATGGAGGTGTGTCAAGGTGTGACAAAAATCTTATTTTTAGATAAGAACTTTTCTGTTGGTGTAAAACTGAAACATAGTGAGTCTAGTCTTGATTCACATCAAACAGATTCTGTATGCCGTTGAACTTGAGCCATTCTTGAAATATCTCTTGAAATTTTCAAAAATCAGCAAATGTTGAATTGTTAGAATAAGTTGCCCAGTCACTGTAATTAAGTCACTTTTCTGATCTGCATTTTGGATATAGATTCTTGCTATCAGATGGAAACTGTGTTGATTTTTGATATGAAATTTGTTTTCAGCATTCCAAGTGCCATGTTTAATTTAGAATCTTCGTGTTTGTCATTGTATTTTATGTTTTTAAGTTTGGCTGTTTGATGACTGTGACTGCCATATACTAATCCATCTTGACAAAGTGATTTTGTTTGTTTGTAAAACATGTTTCACAACTGTGAAAGTGTCACCTTTTTTACATAGTTGCTGTAACTGAATGTTGGAACCTGGGATGGAGTCCTGCTCATCCAACTGTTAACACTTTGTTTTTTGTTTCGCCAGGGTATCTTGGTGACTGGAATTGACACAGTGTACTGCTAACGATCATGAAGACATCTAGAGAGATCTGGTGTTGACGAATAACGTCATGGAGATGAATGCATCACTGAATCAAGGAAAGGAGTATCAAATTTTGTTTTCTTAATTGTTTATGTTATAGGCCAGGTCTTGATGAATACTCGGGGGTGGAAACATGTTTATCCTTAAGTCTTGTAACATCAATTGGTAGTGATCTGAGGAATAGAAATGACATTCCTACTTCTGTATACACTCGATACCAATACCAAATATCCTGAGAAAAGTGTTGATCTGATCCACAACATGCATACAATTTATCCTCCAATACTCGGTTCTTAATTCAATTTACCAATTCAAAATGAACATGTGGTGACAATTGTAGCACATGTATACCTTGTAGATTTCTTAGTTTGTTGAAAACATCAAAGGCAGTTCAGATAGAGAAGAC
Source organism: Pisaster brevispinus (assembly GCA_023634235.1). NCBI lineage: Eukaryota > Metazoa > Echinodermata > Asteroidea > Forcipulatida > Asteriidae > Pisaster > Pisaster brevispinus. The sequence continues at coordinate 1,825,699 of JAMKCF010000022.1, forward strand.
TAACATGTTCTTAGTTGTATTTGATGTTATTCAGGTTGGCTGTTTGATGACTGACTGTGACATTGACTGAACCACCCAACCGAGTTGCTCGGATCGACCTGTCCCTATAGCCAGATGCCCCACTCATAGGTATATTTTCTTTCTGTTATCTCTCTACAAAGTCCCATTTGTTTTTAATGTTTTTAAATGTATTTTGTCTGACTCGTTTTACAGAAGTCTTTTTCAACCAATGAGGAGTGTTATGTCATATTGGAAGAATTTTTTAAAGCAGTATTCCAGTTCTTATTATCAGATGATCAAATTATATTTGTCTGTAAATGATTTGTATTTATGTGATTACAACGTAACTGCTGTTCAGGTGATTGTGACGACTGATTTGATGTAGTTTTCCGCTGTCAACATGGACCACGAAGATGAAATGACATCATGGCACAGGGAGACAGCCATCCCAGTATGTACATCTACATATCACCAGGTTCACTTATGGAATTTGAAGGTGAGATTTCTTCTTTACAGTTGAAATTGTGGGCGTGAACTTTCACACCCAAACCATTCTTTATCCTTGAAAACACCAACATTGGCCTTAATGTTAGGTACCCTGTATGACTTAAGTTTTCTGTAACAGGAAGCCATTTTTTGAAATATGTTTTTGTTATAGAATCAACATCCCTTTTTTGTTCCCCCTAAATTGTGGAACTAGTTTCTGGGTGCTATTAGGGAAGTGGCATCCACTGCCACCAACAAGCACCAACTCAAAACTATTTATTTATTTATTTTTCTTTATCAGTGTTGTTGATTGTGAGTTGCTGTGGTCTTTGTGCCATAAGAATTAGCCATGCTGTTATTAATTTTAGCATTATAGGTTTTTACAACATTCTTGAAATGTTAGGGATACACTTATACTTTGGAGCTAAGTTATGATTTTGATTTAATTCTAGGTGACATGAGGAATTACAAATTGTTGCAAGTGATGCGAACTGTGAAGATTCCACTCTCGTGCTGTGTTCTGATGTCAACCTGGACCATAAAACTATCAATGGAGGTGTGTCAAGGTGTGACAAAAATCTTATTTTTAGATAAGAACTTTTCTGTTGGTGTAAAACTGAAACATAGTGAGTCTAGTCTTGATTCACATCAAACAGATTCTGTATGCCGTTGAACTTGAGCCATTCTTGAAATATCTCTTGAAATTTTCAAAAATCAGCAAATGTTGAATTGTTAGAATAAGTTGCCCAGTCACTGTAATTAAGTCACTTTTCTGATCTGCATTTTGGATATAGATTCTTGCTATCAGATGGAAACTGTGTTGATTTTTGATATGAAATTTGTTTTCAGCATTCCAAGTGCCATGTTTAATTTAGAATCTTCGTGTTTGTCATTGTATTTTATGTTTTTAAGTTTGGCTGTTTGATGACTGTGACTGCCATATACTAATCCATCTTGACAAAGTGATTTTGTTTGTTTGTAAAACATGTTTCACAACTGTGAAAGTGTCACCTTTTTTACATAGTTGCTGTAACTGAATGTTGGAACCTGGGATGGAGTCCTGCTCATCCAACTGTTAACACTTTGTTTTTTGTTTCGCCAGGGTATCTTGGTGACTGGAATTGACACAGTGTACTGCTAACGATCATGAAGACATCTAGAGAGATCTGGTGTTGACGAATAACGTCATGGAGATGAATGCATCACTGAATCAAGGAAAGGAGTATCAAATTTTGTTTTCTTAATTGTTTATGTTATAGGCCAGGTCTTGATGAATACTCGGGGGTGGAAACATGTTTATCCTTAAGTCTTGTAACATCAATTGGTAGTGATCTGAGGAATAGAAATGACATTCCTACTTCTGTATACACTCGATACCAATACCAAATATCCTGAGAAAAGTGTTGATCTGATCCACAACATGCATACAATTTATCCTCCAATACTCGGTTCTTAATTCAATTTACCAATTCAAAATGAACATGTGGTGACAATTGTAGCACATGTATACCTTGTAGATTTCTTAGTTTGTTGAAAACATCAAAGGCAGTTCAGATAGAGAAGACTAACATGTTCTTAGTTGTATTTGATGTTATTCAGGTTGGCTGTTTGATGACTGACTGTGACATTGACTGAACCACCCAACCGAGTTGCTCGGATCGACCTGTCCCTATAGCCAGATGCCCCACTCATAGGTATATTTTCTTTCTGTTATCTCTCTACAAAGTCCCATTTGTTTTTAATGTTTTTAAATGTATTTTGTCTGACTCGTTTTACAGAAGTCTTTTTCAACCAATGAGGAGTGTTATGTCATATTGGAAGAATTTTTTAAAGCAGTATTCCAGTTCTTATTATCAGATGATCAAATTATATTTGTCTGTAAATGATTTGTATTTATGTGATTACAACGTAACTGCTGTTCAGGTGATTGTGACGACTGATTTGATGTAGTTTTCCGCTGTCAACATGGACCACGAAGATGAAATGACATCATGGCACAGGGAGACAGCCATCCCAGTATGTACATCTACATATCACCAGGTTCACTTATGGAATTTGAAGGTGAGATTTCTTCTTTACAGTTGAAATTGTGGGCGTGAACTTTCACACCCAAACCATTCTTTATCCTTGAAAACACCAACATTGGCCTTAATGTTAGGTACCCTGTATGACTTAAGTTTTCTGTAACAGGAAGCCATTTTTTGAAATATGTTTTTGTTATAGAATCAACATCCCTTTTTTGTTCCCCCTAAATTGTGGAACTAGTTTCTGGGTGCTATTAGGGAAGTGGCATCCACTGCCACCAACAAGCACCAACTCAAAACTATTTATTTATTTATTTTTCTTTATCAGTGTTGTTGATTGTGAGTTGCTGTGGTCTTTGTGCCATAAGAATTAGCCATGCTGTTATTAATTTTAGCATTATAGGTTTTTACAACATTCTTGAAATGTTAGGGATACACTTATACTTTGGAGCTAAGTTATGATTTTGATTTAATTCTAGGTGACATGAGGAATTACAAATTGTTGCAAGTGATGCGAACTGTGAAGATTCCACTCTCGTGCTGTGTTCTGATGTCAACCTGGACCATAAAACTATCAATGGAGGTGTGTCAAGGTGTGACAAAAATCTTATTTTTAGATAAGAACTTTTCTGTTGGTGTAAAACTGAAACATAGTGAGTCTAGTCTTGATTCACATCAAACAGATTCTGTATGCCGTTGAACTTGAGCCATTCTTGAAATATCTCTTGAAATTTTCAAAAATCAGCAAATGTTGAATTGTTAGAATAAGTTGCCCAGTCACTGTAATTAAGTCACTTTTCTGATCTGCATTTTGGATATAGATTCTTGCTATCAGATGGAAACTGTGTTGATTTTTGATATGAAATTTGTTTTCAGCATTCCAAGTGCCATGTTTAATTTAGAATCTTCGTGTTTGTCATTGTATTTTATGTTTTTAAGTTTGGCTGTTTGATGACTGTGACTGCCATATACTAATCCATCTTGACAAAGTGATTTTGTTTGTTTGTAAAACATGTTTGATAAATCTGAAAGTGTCACCTTTTTTACATAGTTGCTGTAACTGAATGTTGGAACCTGGGATGGAGTCCTGCTCATCCAACTGTTAACACTTTGATTTTTGTTTCGCCAGGGTATCTTGGTGACTGGAATTGACACAGTGTACTGCTAACAATCATGAAGACATCAAGAGAGATCTGGCGCTGACGAATAACGTCATGGAGATGAATGCATCACTGAATCAAGGAAAGGAGTATCAAATTTTGTTTTCTTAATTGTTTATGTTATAGGCCAGGTCTTGATGAATACTCGGGGGTGGAAACATGTTTATCCTTAAGTCTTGTAACATCAATTGGTAGTGATCTGAGGAATAGAAATGACATTCCTACTTCTGTATACACTCGATACCAATACCAAATATCCTGAGAAAAGTGTTGATCTGATTCACAACATGCAAACAATTTATCCTCCAATACTCGGTTCTTAATTCAATTTACCAATTCAAAATTAACATGTGACAATTGTAGCACATGTAGATTTCTTAGTTTGTTGAAAACATCAAAGGCAGTTTAGATAGAGAAGACTAACATTTCAAATCTTACAAAGCCTTTTTTAATTCAGAATCTTTCTGTTCTTAGTTGTATTTGATGTTATCCAGGTTGGCTGTTTGATGACTGACTGTGACATTGACTGAACCACCCAACCGAGTTGCTCGGATCGACCTGTCCCTATAGCCAGATGCCCCACTCATAGGTATATTTTCTTTCTGTTATCTCTCTACAAAGTCCCATTTGTTTTTAATGTTTTTAAATGTATTTTATCCGACTCGTTTTATAGAAGTCTTTTTCAACCAATGAGGAGTGTTATGTCATGTCGGAAGAATTGTTTTAAGCAGTATTTCAGTGCTGATCATCAGACGATCACATTATATTTGTCTTTAAACGATTTGTACTGATGTGATTACAATGTAACTGTCTTTCAGGTGATTGTGACGACTGATTTGATGTAGTATTCTGCTGTCAACATGGACCATGAAGATTGAAGTGGCATCACGGTACAAGGAGAGGGACATCATCGCATGAGGAGACCGGCATGCAGGTTCTTACATCCGCCGACTAGCAGGTTTACTTATGGAATTTGAAGGTGAGATTTATTCTTTGGAGTTGCACATAACTTTGAAAGGTTTATCTTCATTTACAAGTGAAATGTTTTGCATGAGTTGACAATTCGAAACCAATCTTTAAAACATTGTAAAAGTAGTCCACAATGGTCCAGTGTAAGATAAAACAGACTGTAAAGACAATCAATTGGTATCTGCATCTGCATGAAACCAGTTTCACTTATGGAATTTGGTGAGATTCATTCTTTGGAGTTGAACCCGGAAACACATTGTTCTTATTAAGTTGATCATTAATTGATTAATATTTTCATTGATGCAGTGTTCTGCTGTCTCAACAATTCAGATGCTCGTGTGATGAATGGGTATGGAGTGAGTTGATGAATTGCCCGGAATTCTTTTGTCGCCACAAGCCTTGAAGATGGAAATTTCAGGACATGAAGAGCACTTGCAACTACTCATCACCAGCATTGACCAAGTATGAGGCAAGATATCTTGCAAGACTTGACAACCTTTGATCATTGTTCACAACTTAACAGTTCTGTCACACTGAGGCCGTTTTCAGTGAACTTTTACATAAATAATTTTTCAACCACAGTGATGCTGGAAGGTTCAAAATAAAGTGAAAGATTTGTTGTATTCAGAAGAAACTTGCAGAATGATCACTCCACTGTTGTTCGGTATCATTATTTTCTTCAATTTTTTTCTTTCAACTATTGCTCAATTCGCAGGTTATGATGAGCCGCTGGGATTTGTTTTACTGTTACCAGTCAACATGGACCATGAAGATGGAACCACACTTTTTCAGCACTCTCTTGTAAACCTAGACTATAAAAACATCAGCGTAAGTGTTTCAAGGTATGAAACTTAACAGTGTATTCTTTGATACTTGAGTACAATGTCTATTTACCTTAACTTGAAGACGTACATTTAGATGAGGCTCTGGTAATTGTAAATAATTTTGTTGAGGTCGATGGAATTACACTGGAAGTCAAATCTGTACACACCAAAAAGTCATGTTGTCTCTAGCCTGCTTAAATCAAAAACTTTAACATCTTTAATTTAACGATAGTGTTTTGGTTGTTTTTTGTGGATCATATAGGAAGAACACAGTCATACAGTTTGCAGTTGGTCACGTCAAGATTCTGAGTTACCTTATGCAGTGCCAGGGCAACTACTGCTTTACCAATGTTTTTCTGAAGGACTGTTTCTTCATGACGACTACCCTCGTCTAAAACTTTGTCCAATGGCGATTCATCAGTGATGATCTTCATGTCACAGCAGCAACATTATACCACACTGAGTGTGATTTGTTCAGGAAAGCGACGTCATGCATCACACCAAGTCGGGAACTATGTTTGTCCTCATGGCGGAAATTTTCAACTCAGAATGAAGTCATAACTCATTCACAATTGTCAACTTACTTGTAATGAGGTACTTCATTACATGTATGTAGACAGAATACATGTACAACTTGTAACGAGGTACTTCCTTACAAGTACATGTATTCACATGAAAGATTGCATGTTTGTAATGAGGTACTGCATTACAATCGTGCAATATTAACATGCTTGCAATGAAGTACCTCATTGCAAGTATGTTTAAGTTTCATGCGTGTAATGAAGTACCTCATTACAAACATGAAAAATGTTAAGTTAGTTTGTAATGCATTGGCTCATTACAAAATATGAAACAATACAAGGTTATTTGTAATGAAGTAAACTCATTACAAGTATGAATACAACAAGCTTGTTAGGGATTGTGTTTGAGCGCTGGTTATAACTAATAAAGTACCATGTTTTATTACTGACTTCGAATCATGATTCAATTATGATCGGAAAAATTTGTTGTCAAACTGATGTATGTAGCAACACTGCTTTCATAGTTGTCTGTTTTTCTTAGTATTATCTTTTTAGTATGAATCACCTTACTGATTTGTAATTTGGTTCAGTGAGTTGTTCATGATACGAACCTGGTTTTGAATTAGTTTGTATTATATTGGGTACATATAAATACTTTGAGTGTCACACATCGGCTTCAGTAAGTGTTTTACAAGGTTTTATAACAAACATGCAACTGTTTTATGTAACTAGCATGTAATAGTAGTTGAGGGTGTTTGAGTACTCATAAAAAAAATGTTGTTTTAATACAACATGATTATGACACGTACCTGGTGTTAGATTATATACTTTATGTTTGGTAAATATTTTGTGTGCATATTGAGATCATTGATTCTTGTTGAAATTATATACAAGTATCTGTTGTGGGGTGGGAGATGACAACCTTCACGTGGTCCACCCTGTTTTCGACTAATGTCATCAAACATGTATGTATTTTCTTTGCTATCAATGCTCATTAACTAGTATGTACAGTAATTTAAAAGGTTAAAATAAATACACAAACTGTTGACGTGAAACAACTGAGGTGGAATGTTCACTATTTAAAAATCTTTGTCCTTTGTCCTATTATGATGTTAATTTCCATTGTATTCCAAAACAATGCAAGATGTAAAAATCGATGTCCTTTGTCCTATTGTGATGAAAATTTCCATTGTAATCAAAAACAGCGAGATTCCTTTGTCCTATTGTTATGTAAATTTCAATTGTATTCAAAAACTACCCAACAGGCCTTTGTTCTTTGTCCTATTGTGATGTTCATTTTCATTATATTTCAAACAGCGCAAGATGTCTTTGTCCTATTGTAATGCAAATTTCCATTGTAATCAAAAACTGCAAGAAGCCTTTGTCCTATTGTTATGTAAATTTTCACGTGCGAAGTGCGAAGTGCGAAGTGCGAAGTGCGAAGTGCGAAGTGCGAAGTGCGAAGTGCGAAGTGCGAAGTGCGAAGTGCGAAGTGCGAAGTGCGAAGTGCGAAGTGCGAAGTGCGAAGTGCGAAGTGCGAAGTGCGAAGTGCGAAGTGCGAAGTGCGAAGTGCGAAGTGCGAAGTGCGAAGTGCGAAGTGCGAAGTGCGAAGTGCGAAGTGCGAAGTGCGAAGTGCGAAGTGCGAAGTGCGAAGTGCGAAGTGCGAAGTGCGAAGTGCGAAGTGCGAAGTGCGAAGTGCGAAGTGCGAAGTGCGAAGTGCGAAGTGCGAAGTGCGAAGTGCGAAGTGCGAAGTGCGAAGTGCGAAGTGCGAAGTGCGAAGTGCGAAGTGCGAAGTGCGAAGTGCGAAGTGCGAAGTGCGAAGTGCGAAGTGCGAAGTGCGAAGTGCGAAGTGCGAAGTGCGAAGTGCGAAGTGCGAAGTGCGAAGTGCGAAGTGCGAAGTGCGAAGTGCGAAGTGCGAAGTGCGAAGTGCGAAGTGCGAAGTGCGAAGTGCGAAGTGCGAAGTGCGAAGTGCGAAGTGCGAAGTGCGAAGTGCGAAGTGCGAAGTGCGAAGTGCGAAGTGCGAAGTGCGAAGTGCGAAGTGCGAAGTGCGAAGTGCGAAGTGCGAAGTGCGAAGTGCGAAGTGCGAAGTGCGAAGTGCGAAGTGCGAAGTGCGAAGTGCGAAGTGCGAAGTGCGAAGTGCGAAGTGCGAAGTGCGAAGTGCGAAGTGCGAAGTGCGAAGTGCGAAGTGCGAAGTGCGAAGTGCGAAGTGCGAAGTGCGAAGTGCGAAGTGCGAAGTGCGAAGTGCGAAGTGCGAAGTGCGAAGTGCGAAGTGCGAAGTGCGAAGTGCGAAGTGCGAAGTGCGAAGTGCGAAGTGCGAAGTGCGAAGTGCGAAGTGCGAAGTGCGAAGTGCGAAGTGCGAAGTGCGAAGTGCGAAGTGCGAAGTGCGAAGTGCGAAGTGCGAAGTGCGAAGTGCGAAGTGCGAAGTGCGAAGTGCGAAGTGCGAAGTGCGAAGTGCGAAGTGCGAAGTGCGAAGTGCGAAGTGCGAAGTGCGAAGTGCGAAGTGCGAAGTGCGAAGTGCGAAGTGCGAAGTGCGAAGTGCGAAGTGCGAAGTGCGAAGTGCGAAGTGCGAAGTGCGAAGTGCGAAGTGCGAAGTGCGAAGTGCGAAGTGCGAAGTGCGAAGTGCGAAGTGCGAAGTGCGAAGTGCGAAGTGCGAAGTGCGAAGTGCGAAGTGCGAAGTGCGAAGTGCGAAGTGCGAAGTGCGAAGTGCGAAGTGCGAAGTGCGAAGTGCGAAGTGCGAAGTGCGAAGTGCGAAGTGCGAAGTGCGAAGTGCGAAGTGCGAAGTGCGAAGTGCGAAGTGCGAAGTGCGAAGTGCGAAGTGCGAAGTGCGAAGTGCGAAGTGCGAAGTGCGAAGTGCGAAGTGCGAAGTGCGAAGTGCGAAGTGCGAAGTGCGAAGTGCGAAGTGCGAAGTGCGAAGTGCGAAGTGCGAAGTGCGAAGTGCGAAGTGCGAAGTGCGAAGTGCGAAGTGCGCAAGTGCGAAAGTGCGAAGTGCAAAGTGCAAAGTGCAAAGTGCAAAGTGCAAAGTGCAAAGTGCAAAGTGCAAAGTGCAAAGTGCAAAGTGCAAAGTGCAAAGTGCAAAGTGCAAAGTGCAGTGCAAAGTGCAAAGTGCAAAGTGCAAAGTGCAAAGTGCAAAGTGCAAAGTGCAAAGTGCAAAGTGCAAAGTGCAAAGTGCAAAGTGCAAAGTGCAAAGTGCAAAGTGCAAAGTGCAAAGTGCAAAGTGCAAAGTGCAAAGTGCAAAGTGCAAAGTGCAAAGTGCAAAGTGCAAAGTGCAAAGTGCAAAGTGCAAAGTGCAAAGTGCAAAGTGCAAAGTGCAAAGTGCAAAGTGCAAAGTGCAAAGTGCAAAGTGCAAAGTGCAAAGTGCAAAGTGCAAAGTGCAAAGTGCAAAGTGCAAAGTGCAAAGTGCAAAGTGCAAAGTGCAAAGTGCAAAGTGCAAAGTGCAAAGTGCAAAGTGCAAAGTGCAAAGTGCAAAGTGCAAAGTGCAAAGTGCAAAGTGCAAAGTGCAAAGTGCAAAGTGCAAAGTGCAAAGTGCAAAGTGCAAAGTGCAAAGTGCAAAGTGCAAAGTGCAAAGTGCAAAGTGCAAAGTGCAAAGTGCAAAGTGCAAAGTGCAAAGTGCAAAGTGCAAAGTGCAAAGTGCAAAGTGCAAAGTGCAAAGTGCAAAGTGCAAAGTGCAAAGTGCAAAGTGCAAAGTGCAAAGTGCAAAGTGCAAAGTGCAAAGTGCAAAGTGCAAAGTGCAAAGTGCAAAGTGCAAAGTGCAAAGTGCAAAGTGCAAAGTGCAAAGTGCAAAGTGCAAAGTGCAAAGTGCAAAGTGCAAAGTGCAAAGTGCAAAGTGCAAAGTGCAAAGTGCAAAGTGCAAAGTGCAAAGTGCAAAGTGCAAAGTGCAAAGTGCAAAGTGCAAAGTGCAAAGTGCAAAGTGCAAAGTGCAAAGTGCAAAGTGCAAAGTGCAAAGTGCAAAGTGCAAAGTGCAAAGTGCAAAGTGCAAAGTGCAAAGTGCAAAGTGCAAAGTGCAAAGTGCAAAGTGCAAAGTGCAAAGTGCAAAGTGCAAAGTGCAAAGTGCAAAGTGCAAAGTGCAAAGTGCAAAGTGCAAAGTGCAAAGTGCAAAGTGCAAAGTGCAAAGTGCAAAGTGCAAAGTGCAAAGTGCAAAGTGCAAAGTGCAAAGTGCAAAGTGCAAAGTGCAAAGTGCAAAGTGCAAAGTGCAAAGTGCAAAGTGCAAAGTGCAAAGTGCAAAGTGCAAAGTGCAAAGTGCAAAGTGCAAAGTGCAAAGTGCAAAGTGCAAAGTGCAAAGTGCAAAGTGCAAAGTGCAAAGTGCAAAGTGCAAAGTGCAAAGTGCAAAGTGCAAAGTGCAAAGTGCAAAGTGCAAAGTGCAAAGTGCAAAGTGCAAAGTGCAAAGTGCAAAGTGCAAAGTGCAAAGTGCAAAGTGCAAAGTGCAAAGTGCAAAGTGCAAAGTGCAAAGTGCAAAGTGCAAAGTGCAAAGTGCAAAGTGCAAAGTGCAAAGTGCAAAGTGCAAAGTGCAAAGTGCAAAGTGCAAAGTGCAAAGTGCAAAGTGCAAAGTGCAAAGTGCAAAGTGCAAAGTGCAAAGTGCAAAGTGCAAAGTGCAAAGTGCAAAGTGCAAAGTGCAAAGTGCAAAGTGCAAAGTGCAAAGTGCAAAGTGCAAAGTGCAAAGTGCAAAGTGCAAAGTGCAAAGTGCAAAGTGCAAAGTGCAAAGTGCAAAGTGCAAAGTGCAAAGTGCAAAGTGCAAAGTGCAAAGTGCAAAGTGCAAAGTGCAAAGTGCAAAGTGCAAAGTGCAAAGTGCAAAGTGCAAAGTGCAAAGTGCAAAGTGCAAAGTGCAAAGTGCAAAGTGCAAAGTGCAAAGTGCAAAGTGCAAAGTGCAAAGTGCAAAGTGCAAAGTGCAAAGTGCAAAGTGCAAAGTGCAAAGTGCAAAGTGCAAAGTGCAAAGTGCAAAGTGCAAAGTGCAAAGTGCAAAGTGCAAAGTGCAAAGTGCAAAGTGCAAAGTGCAAAGTGCAAAGTGCAAAGTGCAAAGTGCAAAGTGCAAAGTGCAAAGTGCAAAGTGCAAAGTGCAAAGTGCAAAGTGCAAAGTGCAAAGTGCAAAGTGCAAAGTGCAAAGTGCAAAGTGCAAAGTGCAAAGTGCAAAGTGCAAAGTGCAAAGTGCAAAGTGCAAAGTGCAAAGTGCAAAGTGCAAAGTGCAAAGTGCAAAGTGCAAAGTGCAAAGTGCAAAGTGCAAAGTGCAAAGTGCAAAGTGCAAAGTGCAAAGTGCAAAGTGCAAAGTGCAAAGTGCAAAGTGCAAAGTGCAAAGTGCAAAGTGCAAAGTGCAAAGTGCAAAGTGCAAAGTGCAAAGTGCAAAGTGCAAAGTGCAAAGTGCAAAGTGCAAAGTGCAAAGTGCAAAGTGCAAAGTGCAAAGTGCAAAGTGCAAAGTGCAAAGTGCAAAGTGCAAAGTGCAAAGTGCAAAGTGCAAAGTGCAAAGTGCAAAGTGCAAAGTGCAAAGTGCAAAGTGCAAAGTGCAAAGTGCAAAGTGCAAAGTGCAAAGTGCAAAGTGCAAAGTGCAAAGTGCAAAGTGCAAAGTGCAAAGTGCAAAGTGCAAAGTGCAAAGTGCAAAGTGCAAAGTGCAAAGTGCAAAGTGCAAAGTGCAAAGTGCAAAGTGCAAAGTGCAAAGTGCAAAGTGCAAAGTGCAAAGTGCAAAGTGCAAAGTGCAAAGTGCAAAGTGCAAAGTGCAAAGTGCAAAGTGCAAAGTGCAAAGTGCAAAGTGCAAAGTGCAAAGTGCAAAGTGCAAAGTGCAAAGTGCAAAGTGCAAAGTGCAAAGTGCAAAGTGCAAAGTGCAAAGTGCAAAGTGCAAAGTGCAAAGTGCAAAGTGCAAAGTGCAAAGTGCAAAGTGCAAAGTGCAAAGTGCAAAGTGCAAAGTGCAAAGTGCAAAGTGCAAAGTGCAAAGTGCAAAGTGCAAAGTGCAAAGTGCAAAGTGCAAAGTGCAAAGTGCAAAGTGCAAAGTGCAAAGTGCAAAGTGCAAAGTGCAAAGTGCAAAGTGCAAAGTGCAAAGTGCAAAGTGCAAAGTGCAAAGTGCAAAGTGCAAAGTGCAAAGTGCAAAGTGCAAAGTGCAAAGTGCAAAGTGCAAAGTGCAAAGTGCAAAGTGCAAAGTGCAAAGTGCAAAGTGCAAAGTGCAAAGTGCAAAGTGCAAAGTGCAAAGTGCAAAGTGCAAAGTGCAAAGTGCAAAGTGCAAAGTGCAAAGTGCAAAGTGCAAAGTGCAAAGTGCAAAGTGCAAAGTGCAAAGTGCAAAGTGCAAAGTGCAAAGTGCAAAGTGCAAAGTGCAAAGTGCAAAGTGCAAAGTGCAAAGTGCAAAGTGCAAAGTGCAAAGTGCAAAGTGCAAAGTGCAAAGTGCAAAGTGCAAAGTGCAAAGTGCAAAGTGCAAAGTGCAAAGTGCAAAGTGCAAAGTGCAAAGTGCAAAGTGCAAAGTGCAAAGTGCAAAGTGCAAAGTGCAAAGTGCAAAGTGCAAAGTGCAAAGTGCAAAGTGCAAAGTGCAAAGTGCAAAGTGCAAAGTGCAAAGTGCAAAGTGCAAAGTGCAAAGTGCAAAGTGCAAAGTGCAAAGTGCAAAGTGCAAAGTGCAAAGTGCAAAGTGCAAAGTGCAAAGTGCAAAGTGCAAAGTGCAAAGTGCAAAGTGCAAAGTGCAAAGTGCAAAGTGCAAAGTGCAAAGTGCAAAGTGCAAAGTGCAAAGTGCAAAGTGCAAAGTGCAAAGTGCAAAGTGCAAAGTGCAAAGTGCAAAGTGCAAAGTGCAAAGTGCAAAGTGCAAAGTGCAAAGTGCAAAGTGCAAAGTGCAAAGTGCAAAGTGCAAAGTGCAAAGTGCAAAGTGCAAAGTGCAAAGTGCAAAGTGCAAAGTGCAAAGTGCAAAGTGCAAAGTGCAAAGTGCAAAGTGCAAAGTGCAAAGTGCAAAGTGCAAAGTGCAAAGTGCAAAGTGCAAAGTGCAAAGTGCAAAGTGCAAAGTGCAAAGTGCAAAGTGCAAAGTGCAAAGTGCAAAGTGCAAAGTGCAAAGTGCAAAGTGCAAAGTGCAAAGTGCAAAGTGCAAAGTGCAAAGTGCAAAGTGCAAAGTGCAAAGTGCAAAGTGCAAAGTGCAAAGTGCAAAGTGCAAAGTGCAAAGTGCAAAGTGCAAAGTGCAAAGTGCAAAGTGCAAAGTGCAAAGTGCAAAGTGCAAAGTGCAAAGTGCAAAGTGCAAAGTGCAAAGTGCAAAGTGCAAAGTGCAAAGTGCAAAGTGCAAAGTGCAAAGTGCAAAGTGCAAAGTGCAAAGTGCAAAGTGCAAAGTGCAAAGTGCAAAGTGCAAAGTGCAAAGTGCAAAGTGCAAAGTGCAAAGTGCAAAGTGCAAAGTGCAAAGTGCAAAGTGCAAAGTGCAAAGTGCAAAGTGCAAAGTGCAAAGTGCAAAGTGCAAAGTGCAAAGTGCAAAGTGCAAAGTGCAAAGTGCAAAGTGCAAAGTGCAAAGTGCAAAGTGCAAAGTGCAAAGTGCAAAGTGCAAAGTGCAAAGTGCAAAGTGCAAAGTGCAAAGTGCAAAGTGCAAAGTGCAAAGTGCAAAGTGCAAAGTGCAAAGTGCAAAGTGCAAAGTGCAAAGTGCAAAGTGCAAAGTGCAAAGTGCAAAGTGCAAAGTGCAAAGTGCAAAGTGCAAAGTGCAAAGTGCAAAGTGCAAAGTGCAAAGTGCAAAGTGCAAAGTGCAAAGTGCAAAGTGCAAAGTGCAAAGTGCAAAGTGCAAAGTGCAAAGTGCAAAGTGCAAAGTGCAAAGTGCAAAGTGCAAAGTGCAAAGTGCAAAGTGCAAAGTGCAAAGTGCAAAGTGCAAAGTGCAAAGTGCAAAGTGCAAAGTGCAAAGTGCAAAGTGCAAAGTGCAAAGTGCAAAGTGCAAAGTGCAAAGTGCAAAGTGCAAAGTGCAAAGTGCAAAGTGCAAAGTGCAAAGTGCAAAGTGCAAAGTGCAAAGTGCAAAGTGCAAAGTGCAAAGTGCAAAGTGCAAAGTGCAAAGTGCAAAGTGCAAAGTGCAAAGTGCAAAGTGCAAAGTGCAAAGTGCAAAGTGCAAAGTGCAAAGTGCAAAGTGCAAAGTGCAAAGTGCAAAGTGCAAAGTGCAAAGTGCAAAGTGCAAAGTGCAAAGTGCAAAGTGCAAAGTGCAAAGTGCAAAGTGCAAAGTGGGGCCGCAAATAGTGGCCAACTGGGGCCGCAAATAGTGGCCAACTGGGGCCGCAAATAGTGGCCAACTGGGGCCGCAAATAGTGGCCAACTGGGGCCGCAAATAGTGGCCAACTGGGGCCGCAAATAGTGGCCAACTGGGGCCGCAAATAGTGGCCAACTGGGGCCGCAAATAGTGGCCAACTGGGGCCGCAAATAGTGGCCAACTGGGGCCGCAAATAGTGGCCAACTGGGGCCGCAAATAGTGGCCAACTGGGGCCGCAAATAGTGGCCAACTGGGGCCGCAAATAGTGGCCAACTGGGGCCGCAAATAGTGGCCAACTGGGGCCGCAAATAGTGGCCAACTGGGGCCGCAAATAGTGGCCAACTGGGGCCGCAAATAGTGGCCAACTGGGGCCGCAAATAGTGGCCAACTGGGGCCGCAAATAGTGGCCAACTGGGGCCGCAAATAGTGGCCAACTGGGGCCGCAAATAGTGGCCAACTGGGGCCGCAAATAGTGGCCAACTGGGGCCGCAAATAGTGGCCAACTGGGGCCGCAAATAGTGGCCAACTGGGGCCGCAAATAGTGGCCAACTGGGGCCGCAAATAGTGGCCAACTGGGGCCGCAAATAGTGGCCAACTGGGGCCGCAAATAGTGGCCAACTGGGGCCGCAAATAGTGGCCAACTGGGGCCGCAAATAGTGGCCAACTGGGGCCGCAAATAGTGGCCAACTGGGGCCGCAAATAGTGGCCAACTGGGGCCGCAAATAGTGGCCAACTGGGGCCGCAAATAGTGGCCAACTGGGGCCGCAAATAGTGGCCAACTGGGGCCGCAAATAGTGGCCAACTGGGGCCGCAAATAGTGGCCAACTGGGGCCGCAAATAGTGGCCAACTGGGGCCGCAAATAGTGGCCAACTGGGGCCGCAAATAGTGGCCAACTGGGGCCGCAAATAGTGGCCAACTGGGGCCGCAAATAGTGGCCAACTGGGGCCGCAAATAGTGGCCAACTGGGGCCGCAAATAGTGGCCAACTGGGGCCGCAAATAGTGGCCAACTGGGGCCGCAAATAGTGGCCAACTGGGGCCGCAAATAGTGGCCAACTGGGGCCGCAAATAGTGGCCAACTGGGGCCGCAAATAGTGGCCAACTGGGGCCGCAAATAGTGGCCAACTGGGGCCGCAAATAGTGGCCAACTGGGGCCGCAAATAGTGGCCAACTGGGGCCGCAAATAGTGGCCAACTGGGGCCGCAAATAGTGGCCAACTGGGGCCGCAAATAGTGGCCAACTGGGGCCGCAAATAGTGGCCAACTGGGGCCGCAAATAGTGGCCAACTGGGGCCGCAAATAGTGGCCAACTGGGGCCGCAAATAGTGGCCAACTGGGGCCGCAAATAGTGGCCAACTGGGGCCGCAAATAGTGGCCAACTGGGGCCGCAATTAGTGGCCAACTGGGGCCGCAAATAGTGGCCAACTGGGGCCGCAAATAGTGGCCAACTGGGGCCGCAAATAGTGGCCAACTGGGGCCGCAAATAGTGGCCAACTGGGGCCGCAATTAGTGGCCAACTGGGGCCGCAATTAGTGGCCAACTGGGGCCGCAAATAGTGGCCAACTGGGGCCGCAAATAGTGGCCAACTGGGGCCGCAAATAGTGGCCAACTGGGGCCGCAAATAGTGGCCAACTGGGGCCGCAATTAGTGGCCAACTGGGGCCGCAATTAGTGGCCAACTGGGGCCGCAATTAGTGGCCAACTGGGGCCGCAAATAGTGGCCAACTGGGGCCGCAATTAGTGGCCAACTGGGGCCGCAATTAGTGGCCAACTGGGGCCGCAAATAGTGGCCAACTGGGGCCGCAATTAGTGGCCAACTGGGGCCGCAATTAGTGGCCAACTGGGGCCGCAATTAGTGGCCAACTGGGGCCGCAAATAGTGGCCAACTGGGGCCGCAATTAGTGGCCAACTGGGGCCGCAATTAGTGGCCAACTGGGGCCGCAAATAGTGGCCAACTGGGGCCGCAATTAGTGGCCAACTGGGGCCGCAAATAGTGGCCAACTGGGGCCGCAATTAGTGGCCAACTGGGGCCGCAATTAGTGGCCAACTGGGGCCGCAAATAGTGGCCAACTGGGGCCGCAATTAGTGGCCAACTGGGGCCGCAATTAGTGGCCAACTGGGGCCGCAATTAGTGGCCAACTGGGGCCGCAATTAGTGGCCAACTGGGGCCGCAAATAGTGGCCAACTGGGGCCGCAATTAGTGGCCAACTGGGGCCGCAATTAGTGGCCAACTGGGGCCGCAATTAGTGGCCAACTGGGGCCGCAATTAGTGGCCAACTGGGGCCGCAATTAGTGGCCAACTGGGGCCGCAATTAGTGGCCAACTGGGGCCGCAATTAGTGGCCAACTGGGGCCGCAATTAGTGGCCAACTGGGGCCGCAATTAGTGGCCAACTGGGGCCGCAATTAGTGGCCAACTGGGGCCGCAATTAGTGGCCAACTGGGGCCGCAATTAGTGGCCAACTGGGGCCGCAATTAGTGGCCAACTGGGGCCGCAATTAGTGGCCAACTGGGGCCGCAATTAGTGGCCAACTGGGGCCGCAATTAGTGGCCAACTGGGGCCGCAATTAGTGGCCAACTGGGGCCGCAATTAGTGGCCAACTGGGGCCGCAATTAGTGGCCAACTGGGGCCGCAATTAGTGGCCAACTGGGGCCGCAATTAGTGGCCAACTGGGGCCGCAATTAGTGGCCAACTGGGGCCGCAATTAGTGGCCAACTGGGGCCGCAATTAGTGGCCAACTGGGGCCGCAATTAGTGGCCAACTGGGGCCGCAATTAGTGGCCAACTGGGGCCGCAATTAGTGGCCAACTGGGGCCGCAATTAGTGGCCAACTGGGGCCGCAATTAGTGGCCAACTGGGGCCGCAATTAGTGGCCAACTGGGGCCGCAATTAGTGGCCAACTGGGGCCGCAATTAGTGGCCAACTGGGGCCGCAATTAGTGGCCAACTGGGGCCGCAATTAGTGGCCAACTGGGGCCGCAATTAGTGGCCAACTGGGGCCGCAATTAGTGGCCAACTGGGGCCGCAATTAGTGGCCAACTGGGGCCGCAATTAGTGGCCAACTGGGGCCGCAATTAGTGGCCAACTGGGGCCGCAATTAGTGGCCAACTGGGGCCGCAATTAGTGGCCAACTGGGGCCGCAATTAGTGGCCAACTGGGGCCGCAATTAGTGGCCAACTGGGGCCGCAATTAGTGGCCAACTGGGGCCGCAATTAGTGGCCAACTGGGGCCGCAATTAGTGGCCAACTGGGGCCGCAATTAGTGGCCAACTGGGGCCGCAATTAGTGGCCAACTGGGGCCGCAATTAGTGGCCAACTGGGGCCGCAATTAGTGGCCAACTGGGGCCGCAATTAGTGGCCAACTGGGGCCGCAATTAGTGGCCAACTGGGGCCGCAATTAGTGGCCAACTGGGGCCGCAATTAGTGGCCAACTGGGGCCGCAATTAGTGGCCAACTGGGGCCGCAATTAGTGGCCAACTGGGGCCGCAATTAGTGGCCAACTGGGGCCGCAATTAGTGGCCAACTGGGGCCGCAATTAGTGGCCAACTGGGGCCGCAATTAGTGGCCAACTGGGGCCGCAAATAGTGGCCAACTGGGGCCGCAATTAGTGGCCAACTGGGGCCGCAATTAGTGGCCAACTGGGGCCGCAAATAGTGGCCAACTGGGGCCGCAATTAGTGGCCAACTGGGGCCGCAATTAGTGGCCAACTGGGGCCGCAAATAGTGGCCAACTGGGGCCGCAAATAGTGGCCAACTGGGGCCGCAATTAGTGGCCAACTGGGGCCGCAATTAGTGGCCAACTGGGGCCGCAATTAGTGGCCAACTGGGGCCGCAATTAGTGGCCAACTGGGGCCGCAATTAGTGGCCAACTGGGGCCGCAATTAGTGGCCAACTGGGGCCGCAATTAGTGGCCAACTGGGGCCGCAATTAGTGGCCAACTGGGGCCGCAATTAGTGGCCAACTGGGGCCGCAATTAGTGGCCAACTGGGGCCGCAATTAGTGGCCAACTGGGGCCGCAATTAGTGGCCAACTGGGGCCGCAATTAGTGGCCAACTGGGGCCGCAATTAGTGGCCAACTGGGGCCGCAATTAGTGGCCAACTGGGGCCGCAATTAGTGGCCAACTGGGGCCTCTTCATACAAGCTTCATACAATAATCATACGTATCTGTTCACCTTTGACTTGACCTTTGACCTGAACTTTGACGTTTAACCTTTGACCTTTGACCCTTTAAAATGTTTATGCTACGTTCTGTACAGTCTGTATAGGTTTTTTTATATTTAATTTATAGACTCAAAACAAGGATCTTCATTACTACATGTTTTTTTCATATATATGTTTATTTCTGACAACATAACAAGATAGTACATCATTACAACTGTTAACATAAAGTTTAACATTCATTAGATCGTTAAATCTGTATCTAAAAAAGTAAGCAGGTTGTGTTAAAGTTATTTTATTTGATGCAAACTTCTAGCTTCTTAGATACAAGTTGAACCTTGAAAATAAACTCAGTCCTCAACGTAAACTTCTAAATATTTAGATACAATTTTTACGTTTAAATAACTTTAAATTTTAACGCAAACTTCTAACTGTAGATTAACATTAAAATAACACATTAAAAAAGAGTCATTTAATTGTTAAGGAGGGAGAGAGTAAACAAGTGCTTGAAGTGATGATTAAAGCGCAATGAGGGATGTATTGCAAAGAGGAACCAGGTACAAGAGCAGAGCTTGAGGTGGTAAATAATTGCAAGGATGGAAGTGGTAAATAAACATGAGGAGGAAAGTTGTAAACAAATGCAAGGATGGATTGAAGAAAGTGGTAAACAAACGCAAGGATGAAAGTGGTATACAGACACAAGGAGGGAAGTGGTAAATAAACGCAAGAATGGATCCATAAATCATCACCAGGATGGAAGTGGTAGATGAATGTTAAATGATTATGGGTGCTGAGTTAGGAGAGAATGTTTGCTAATTGAGAAGCGTTAATTGGACACTGAACTAGAGCTTTTGGGGAAGCGAAGGGTAAATGTGTAAGAATACAATGATGCAGGGAAAGAACGTGTAAAAAAAAAACCTTAAAATTTAAAAGGGGATACGTTAAAGGGGATTTAAAGCAAGAGTAAGGATCGGGAGACTTTGCAGTAAAGTATGAGGCTGGGTAAGGAAGGATTTATTAACAGTTGAAGAACTCAGAGGTGGAGGCAGTGGAGAGGTTGTCTGGATGATGATAATTGCAGGGTGTTAAGAAAGATCCTAACGTTTGTATGTGATGGTGCTAATTCAGAGTTAGGAGAGAAGGGAGAGGAGGGATGTAAGATTCTAGTAAACACAGGTACAAGGTTGCAGTGGAAAAAGGATAGTGTGGTTAGAAGACAGAAGGGTAAAAACAAATATCTAATTGCTGCAATATAAATTGTTTAAAAATGTACATCTAACATTCTAACATAGCCAAGTGAAATGTTTCATTTAAAGACTATAGCTTTTTGTAGTTAACACGGCAGAAATTTTGCAGAAAAAATAAGTAAGATTGTGTATAATTGGCTCCATCAACAAATATGTGTCCAAAAAATAATATCAAACAGATATTTGGTTTGTTTTTGAAACATAGATAATGTGTTCACATGGAAAACATAAGAAAATGTCAGTTCAGGTTATGACCTTCTCTATGACCTCTTTGGTTGAGCACTATAATAATAATAATAATAATAATAATAATAATAATAATAATAATAGTGAACATTAATAATGGACATGTCCATCAGACTTGACACTCCTGGTGCAACTGAGAGAAAGCCAAAAATAGTATAAACTAAAACATCAAACTATGGGAAAGGTGGGTTTTTAATTGAACTTTTAATTTTGCTTATGAGGTTTCTTATCTGAGTTCAGTAGGGAGTCTATTCCAGAGTGATGGGCCCAAAAAAGGTTTCTTCACTTTACACCTATAAGAAAATGTCTTTTTCAAAGAGTTTGTTTCTTATCGTTCATCAGTTTTGATGAAAGTAACTTCATTATAGACATGGAAAGTTTCAGCAAAATATTAGCTCTTAACTGTTTACCATGGTTCAAAGTAGAAATAATTACATTTGTCCAAGGTTCTTTAAATCATCTGCTTGTTTCCACCACATGTTAATTGTTCCAAGGCTGTCACAGATTCTTTGTCTCATTGAGGATCAAAGCGTTTCAGAGTAGGAGGCCACTGCATCAGGTTTTTTCTGCACTCTGCTTAACGTTTATCCAAACCTGTAATCAACAAAGATGAAATCTCATTAATCATTGTTTTGGTACGGACAGTAACTCAACTAGAATTTATTATTACACTTCCAGGGCAATTATTTCTAAGGTAACTTATTTGGTTTTCTTTAATTTGGGTAATTTTAAACTGTAATGTACATGTACTACTTTTTGTAAGATTATCTATGGGACAAAAAGTTAAATATATTGTTTGCGTGTCAATTAGAAAAACAGTTTTAAAATGTTGTAAATACATATATCAAGCCATAAATTGTAAAAAAAAATTCTGGCAATTTTGTATTCTCAAAGATTCAGATTTCAAATATGGGGGCACTTTTGTCTGAAGTACTGTCACAATTGAGATAAAAAAACAATGACCAACAAAATCCCTTCAACGTATGACGGTATTTCCTTGTTTTGACAACAGTTAAGTCTACTTTTATTAAGTTTATAAGTTGGCCAAAGTGTCTATTGAAAACAAGAGGATGAAAATGTATACTATATTCTTTACAAAAAACTGATTTTCTTCGATGTATCTTCTTACAATGAACTATAACTATCCCAAATTGTTATTCTGTTTGAACGAGTACTGCACCAAGGTAAACTGATTTTGCTTTACGGTTCATTTTTTGGGGGGTATTTTTTTAACGGTGTTTTTTGGTACAGTAGCAAAGGAGCCTGTAGATCATTCAGTGTCAAAGAAACTCAGGCTTAAACCTTCCCTATATACATAATGAGGTAGGGCCCTATTATAAACTTACCTTGAAGTATTAGAGTGTGAGCTTGACATGCTGAGTTGTAGATGCAACCAATCTGGTGGTTAAATGGGAAGTGCCAGCACAAGCTGCAAACCTGAGTGGAATTAAATGACAGACGTTAGTAAAAGGGCAATTCCACACAAAAGTGGCCATGACATCAGAAAATTGAAATGCATGTCACAACAACACCAAGATTTATACTAAAAATAATGATTTTGATACATTTTGGTACCCCAAATTTCGATAAATCAAGCTATTTCATGTATCAAACCATTCATTTGTTTACAATCATTTGGGGGCATGGTTTGTTACTGGGGGAGGGGGCTAGAACTCCTTGCATCCCTTGTTTCCCCACCTCAATTAAGAGTATTCAACTGCCATGCTAGTATCTACCCCTCCCCCACCCACTCAACCACCGACCCAAAGTTTGTCTCATAATGTTGGACCACTGTACTTCATTTCCAAGGAGTGTTTAACGGTAACGGCTTGGAGCAAGACTAACACCTGAACTGGCTTGGATCATTGAATACTGAACTCCACTTCCCCTCCCAAGCAAACTAAAAATGGTATACTTCTTCGAGGCATCTGCCATGCTAATGTATACATGTCCCCAGCCACACCCCCACCCATCCAACCTTCTTATTGTCTTCACTGGTGTTTACCTTAAACACGAGGCCTTTCTTGCTCTGTACTTCTCATGTTGAACTGGTTCATTGAGGATCCTTGCAGTTGTCTGACTCATCTTACTCAGTTGTTCATGATGTACATCTCTCCTTAATTGTAACTGCATAAAGATACAAGTACAAATGAAAATTTATTAATACCCTGGATAATATAATTATTTGTTGATACTGCAGGTTGTCAAGTCATGTAAGTTGTCAATTTCCAAGTCATGAAAACATGAGACTACATTGTAAAACAATTTCGGCCTTTCAGATAAATTTATTTATTGAGGGTAAACTCTGATCAGCGCCCAGCACTGCTTTCCATGGAGGCCCTCAGTACAAAAACTGTATTAGTGAAAAAATATATTACATATTACACCATCAAAATTGTAAAACATGAAAGACTCAATGGTCTCCTGCTTAAATAGCAAATTTGTACAAAGAATTGGAGACTAAAAGACACAGATAAAATATAAATCAAAAGGAACCAGGATATGTTGAACAATAGGCCCTAAGACTTTAATATATTTGATATCATCATCTGGGACTGCGTTGGCAGCAGTCTTATCAATATGAGTATCCCATCTGAGATACTGGTCAAACCATATACCAAGCTGTTTGAATTCGGTCACATTCTCCAATACATCTTCCTTTATTTTAAGTCAGATTGTTATCTCTTCTTATTTTTTGAGATGTGCCAAAAGTCATAACTTTGGTTTTGGAAGCATTGGCAGAAATCTGGTGTCATACAACTAATGAGAGACAATTTGCAATTCTTTATTAAAAACACATCTGATGTCAGATTTGTTTTAGCACATTATTGCAGTATTATCTGCAGACATAACTATCTTACTCCTGCTGGTATAATTTGGTAAATACTTTGTCTAAAGCGACTGCACTAGCTACTTCTGGTAAGACGGCAGTGTCCATTGCAATCTGCGTTGTACGTAACGGGGCTAATGCCAAGTATATTTTTAAGATTGCCGCTACGAACGGTGAAGCCTTATGTTTGCTTCATATTTACTGTTTTGAAAACTCATATTTGTCGCAAGAACTCATTCAAGGGATTCTATAAATATTATTCAACCAATTGTTTACCTTAAACGCAAGGCCTTTCTTGCTCTGTACTTCTCATGTTGAAGTGGTTCATTGAGAAGCCTTGCAGTTGTCTGACTCATCTTACTCAGTTGTTCTTGATGTACATCTCTCCTTAATTATTACTGCATAAAGATACAAATGAAAATTTATGAATACCCTTGGTAAAATAATTATCTGTTGATATTGCAGGTTGTCAAGTTGTCAATTTCCGAGTCACGAAAACATGAGACTACGTTTTAAAACCTTTTTTTTGCCTTTCACATAAATACTCCCGGTAAGACATCAGTGTCCATTGCATTCTACATTGTATGTAACAGAGGAGTCCAACCTGGGCTAATGCCATGTATATTTAAAGATTACCGCTACGCCCAACGCTAAAGCCTTATGTTTGCTTCATATTTACTGTTTTGAAAACGCATATAAACCGCAAGAACTCAATCAAGGGATTCTATAAGTATTATTCAAGTATTATTATTTCACATCTTCTTACTGCAATTTTGTTTGACTCTGTTTGACTTGGGTTGCACCTTGGTAGTTTGATTTAAGCAACTAAGATTGTTCGTAGGCGAGGTTTGGAACCCCCTCCCCCCTAACACACACACACAGTAGATCAGATCGAACGTCAACTGATTAAGTGGTTCAATTACAGTTGATGTCATTTTTTTCAAAAGCCAGAAGCCACTGATAGTAAGTGTACATGTAAGGGGTAAATGAGGTGTAACCAGACACTTTCTTTTGGGGGTAAACAGGGGCAAAGACATAAGTTTTTTATCAATTTAGCTATTTATTTTTATTTTCTTATTGGGGGGGAGCTTATTTCATGTATCAACCCATTCATTGTGCTATTTTATTTACAATCATTTGGGGGTACAGGTTGTTAGTGGGGGAGGGGGCTAGAACTCGTTGCCATTTGAAGAACTAGCATGCATCTGCTCAACGCCTTTCACAGCGATCTGTTTAATACGGGAAAATCACTTAAAATTCATGCACCCGGGAGACGTTTTCCTCTGTTTTGGGAAAGTACTTTTGTTAAACATACAAAGTCGCTCAGCATTGTTTAGTTTATATATTCCTCTTTCTAAAAAGTATAATTTCTATTTAATTAGTAGACAGAAAAGAGGGACACTTTTTGATAAAAAAAAAAGTGCATTTCGACTCAAATAATCAGTTCTATATGAAGGTCACGCCACATGTTGGCATTTTTCCTGGGGGTTGTATTACTAAATTGAATGGAAAACTCCCTAGCAAGGTCGCAGAAATATAAGTCGCACGGTTTATGAGACTAGATAAAATAAGCTTTCCATCCATATAACATGTGTTTTGATTGGTGGACTAAAAAAAGGGGCACTTTTTGTGTCACATCACGAAGCCCGTTTTAGACAGCATGACCTTTATAGTCTGGACCACACTCCGTAAGGTTAATGGTTTGTGTGAGCAGAAACCAGACCTGCTCAAACCGTGGCAAAGCATAAACAACCTTCATTTGGAAGCAACATTTGTTGTTTGCCTGAGTTTTTTGCTGTTTTAAGTCGTCAATTTTTTTGCCTGAACAATTACTTTATAATTATGAAACCTTTTGGTTGAACATGTACCATTTGTAACACCCAAAGTCAATACGATTTAATGTTTTTTCAGAGTTTTACTTCGACCGACTGTGGCTGGATCACTGCATTCAATTAATACAGGTGTTTTCCAGATTTGTGAAGTGCCAACAGTGCTATATTTTGTTGAGCAACTTGGCAATTAAATGTAGCATAACATGACTTAAAAATTTCCACAAAAAATATGCTAAGAGGGGTCATGTCTCTTTTTGTAAAATGATGTTCACAACGATCGTGGGGAATTATAATTTGTTTGTGGTTCAAGTTTGGGGGCCTAATCATAGTATTGTCATCAACAAATCTTGTTTTATGTTTGTTATATACATGTAATATTTACAATCTATTCTTTATTTGGGCAACCTAAAAATATCATGAATAAATTTATCATTCTTTACTTGTAAGGTTTTTTAAAAATAAGTATCTTGCTTTCTGCCACTTTGTTTATGAACTGGAGTTTTGTCCCCTATAATGTAAATAGATTAATCCATTTCTGGATGTGCACTCAGCCTCATCATAGGCAGCTCGCATAGTGTGAGGGGATTATCTGCTCAAAACAAAAATGGAGTTCTTCATATGTCCCTCTTTTTCCCCACCTCATTTAAGAATATTCAACTGCCATGCTAGTATCTACCTGGTCCTTACCCCTCCCCCGACCACTCAACCACCAACCCAAAGTTAGTCTCATAGTGTTGGACCACTGCACTTCATCCAACGAGTAACTTTCCAAGGAGTATTTAACGGTAACGGCTTGGAGCAAGACTAACACCTGAACTGGCTTGGATCATTGAATACTGAACTCCACTTCTCCTCCCAAGCAAACTAAAAATGGTATACTTCTTCGAGGCATCTGCCATGCTAATGTATACATGTCCCCAGCCACACCCCCACCCATCCAACCTTCTTATTGTCTTCACTGGTGTTTACCTTAAACACGAGGCCTTTCTTGCTCTGTACTTCTCATGTTGAACTGGTTCATTGAGAATCCTTGCAGTTGTCTGACTCATCTTACTCAGTTGTTCTTGATGTACATCTCTCCTTAATTGTTACTGCATAAAGATACAAGTACAAATGAAAATTTATTAATACCCTGGATAATATAATTATTTGTTGATACTGCAGGTTGTAAAGTCATGTAAGTTGTCAATTTCCAAGTCATGCAAACATGAGACTACATTGTAAAACAATTTCGGCCTTTCACATAAATTTATTTATTGAGGGTAAACTCTGATCAGCGCCCAGCACTGCTTTCCATGGAGGCCCTCAGTACAAAAACTGTATTATTGAAAAAATATATTACATATTACACCATCAAAATTGTAAAACATGAAAGACTCAATGGTCTCCTGCTAAAATAGCAAATTTGTACAAAGAATTGGAGACTAAAAGACACAGATAAAGAATAAATCAAAAGGAACCAGGATATGTTGAACAATAAGACTTTAAAATGCAAATTACTAATTTGAACTTGAAATGTGCTCCTTGACATGCTTTTTAAAACTCTGGCAAGCTTTTAATGGCAAGTGGAAGATCATTCCATGTCCTGGCTCCAGAGAACTTGAAGGAACATTTGGCAATTTCCGTTCTTATGGCCGAGTGACCAATATTGTTACTGGTATTGGATCTAGTATTATAAGAGTGGATATTCATCTGGGATTGCATATCATCATCTGGGACTGCATTGGCAGCAGTCTTATCAATATGAGTATCCCATCTGAGATACTGGTCAAACCATACACCAAGCTATTTGAATTCGGTCACATTCTCCAATACATCTTCCTTTATTTTAAGTCAGATTGTTATCTCTTCTTGTTTTTTGAGATGTGCCAAAAGTCATAACTTTGGTTTTGGAAGCATTGGCAGACAATTGATGTCAGATTTGTTTTTAGCGCTGAAC
Organism: Pisaster brevispinus; assembly: GCA_023634235.1. Taxonomy (NCBI): domain Eukaryota; kingdom Metazoa; phylum Echinodermata; class Asteroidea; order Forcipulatida; family Asteriidae; genus Pisaster; species Pisaster brevispinus. The sequence goes on from JAMKCF010000022.1 coordinate 1,852,089, forward strand.
ATTATTGCAGTATCATCTGCAGACATAACTATCTTACTCCTGCTGGTATAATCTGGTAAATAATTTGTCTTTAAAGCAACTGCACTAGCTGGATACAATGTCATGCCACGCTACTTCTGGTAAGATGGCAGTGTCCATTGCAATCTGCGTTGTATGTAACGGGCCTGGGCTAATGCCAAATATATTTTTAAGACTGCTGCTACGCCTTATGTTTGCTTCATATTTACTGTTTTGAAAACTCATATTAGTCGCAAGAACTCATTCAAGGGATTCTATAAATATTATTCAACCAATTGTTTACCTTAAACACAAGGCCTTTCTTGCTCTGTACTTCTCATGTTGAAGTGGTTCATTGAGAAGCCTTGCAGTTGTCTGACTCATCTTACTCAGTTGTTCTTGATGTACATCTCTCCTTAATTATTACTGCATAAAGATACAAATGAAAATTTATGAATACCCTTGGTAAAATAATTATCTGTTGATATTGCAGGTTGTCAAGTTGTCAATTTCCGAGTCACGAAAACATGAGACTACGTTTAAAACCTTTTTTTGCCTTTCACATAAATACTCCCGGTAAGACATCAGTGTCCATTGCATTCTACATTGTATGTAACAGAGGAGTCCAACCTGGGCTAATGCCATGTATATTTAAAGATTACCGCTACGCCCAACGCTAAAGCCTTATGTTTGCTTCATATTTACTGTTTTGAAAATGCATATAAACCGCAAGAACTCAATCAAGGGATTCTATAAGTATTATTCAAGTATTATTATTTCACATCTTCTTACTGCAATTTTGTTTGACTCTGTTTGACTTGGGTTGCACCTTGGTAGTTTGATTTAAGCAACTAAGATTGTTCGTAGGCGAGGTTTGGAACCCCCTCCCCCCTAACACACACACACAGTAGATCAGACACTTTCTTTTGGGGGTAAACAGGGGCAAAGACATAAGTTTTTTATCAATTTAGCTATTTATTTTTATTTTCTTATTGGGGGGGGGGGGGGAGCTTATTTCATGTATCAACCCATTCATTGTGCTATTTTATTTACAATCATTTGGGGGTACAGGTTGTTAGTGGGGGAGGGGGCTAGAACTCGTTGCCATATGAAGAACTAGCATCATTTGCTCAACGCCTTTCACAGCGATCTGTTTAATACGGGAAATTCACTTAAAATTCATGCACCCGGGAGACGTTTTCCTCTGTTTTGGGAAAATACTTAAACATACAAAGTCGCTCGGCATTGTTTAGTTTGTATATTCCTCTTTCTGAAAAGTATAATTTCTACTAAATTAGTAGACAGAAAATAGGGACACTTTTTGATTTAAAAAAAAAGTGCATTTCGACTCAAATAATCAGTTCTATATGAAGGTCACGCCACATTTTGGCATTTGTCTTGGGGGTTGTAATACTAAATTGAATGGCAAACTCTCCAGCAAGGTCGCAGAAATGTAAGTCGCACGGTTTATGAAACTACACAAAATAAGCTTTCCATCCATATAACATGTGTTTTGATTGGTGAACTAAAAAAACGGGTAATTTTTGTGTCACATCACAAAGCCCATTTTAGACGGCATGACCTTTATAGTCTGGACCACACTCCGTAAGGTTAATGGTTTGTGTGAGCGGAAACCAGACCTGCTCAAACCGTGCAAAGCATAAACAACCTTCAATTGGAAGCAACATTTGTCGTTTGCCTGAGCTTTTTGCTGTTTTAAGTCGTCAATCTTTTAAATTAAAATTTAAAAATTACAAATTCCCCCTTATGAAAATCTTTGTCTTGAAATGGAGTGAAAATCCACTTTTCACCTTGAAATTGCAAATTCCCCCTTTCACCTTGTTTTCACGAAGTTCTCATCTAACTAGCAAAGTCTAAGTCTATGTTGTTTTCATGTTGTTTTCATGTTGTTTTCACTAGCACTGAGCTGTATTGCAGAAACAGCCAAAAGTTATCTTAAGTGTGTGTGTGCAATGTAGTTTTAAAATTCAAGGAGTATTCATGGAGTTTTCAAGGTGTCCTTGGTATGACCACAGCTGACAAACTACTGTTTAATGAAGGGAAGTACACCTGATAGATGGTTTATTGGTCAGCCTTGTGGTTTCACCTTGTTTGAGGTCAGCAGTGTACTGTTCAGCACACTGTGGATATAGACCAATGTTTACATTTGGAGTAGAGCATGATAATCTTGCTAATAACCCCAAGGACCATGGAGTGGGGGGAAGTGGGAAATGACATTCCAGAGAATAATTTACAACTTAAGAGGTCTGGGCTTGGATGGAGAGCATTCCCTGAAAACAAGGTGAAATTGTGGAGGATGCCAAAAAAAGTATGGCTATCCATTCCCACACTTAAAAAGGGGCTTGGGATACACCTGACCCCCACCATTGTGGGGCGTACAACACACCCAACAAATTTGGCCAACATGGCATCTTTTACTGGGCACCACGCCCATATTAATTATTTGGCAAACAATCGCCAAACCACAAATTGGCACACCTGGCATCCCCACTCGGTAAATACCCCTTAAGCTTGCACAATTTTGCAGGTAGAATCAAATACAAGTTCGCCCTGTGTATAAAGCATTTATCGTTAATGAACAAAATGTGTTAAATTAAATTCTGTTAATGTTGATTTGTACCTTCAAGGATCACAGTAGCATATCCACTATGAACCATATGAAAATATGGTATTACAAGAACCAAGACTCCTCAACATCAGTATGACAGAGCACCTGCTCCTAGGGTAAATGACATCATCCACGTTGCACGTATCTGCAGAGTGCCTTGTATCAAGAACCAAGACTCCTCAACATCAGTATGACAGAGCACCTCCTCCTAGGGTAAATGACATCATCCACGTTGCACGTATCTGCAGAGTGCCTTGTATCAAGAACCAAGACTCCTCAACATCAGTATGACAGAGCACCTCCTCCTAGGGTAAATGACATCATCCACGTTGCACGTATCTGCAGAGTGCCTTGTATCAAGAACCAAGACTCCTCAACATCAGTATGACAGAGCACCTCCTCCTAGGGTAAATGACATCATCCACGTTGCACGTATCTGCAGAGTGCCTTGTATCAAGAACCAAGACTCCTCAACATCAGTATGACAGAGCACCTCCTCCTAGGGTAAATGACATCATCCACGTTGCACGTATCTGCAGAGTGCCTTGTATCAAGAACCAAGACTCCTCAACATCAGTATGACAGAGCACCTCCTCCTAGGGTAAATGACATCATCCACGTTGCACGTATCTGCAGAGTGCCTTGTATCAAGAACCAAGACTCCTCAACATCAGTATGACAGAGCACCTCCTCCTAGGGTAAATGACATCATCCACGTTGCACGTATCTGCAGAGTGCCTTGTATCAGTTTCCTGTGAAAATACAAGATATTTGAATTGTCTTCATTTAAAAAACTAATGTTTGCAATTCAAAAGACTTTTCCACAGCTGAAAGAAGCATATCCAGTACATCTCTCATGGTAATTCAGGAGTCACAAGATGCAAAAATCATCAACATCAGGTAGACCGAGCACCTCCTCCCTGATTAGGTGGCATCATCCAAGTTGCGTGTCCTCCAATCATCTTGTATCAATTTGGAGTGAAATAATGAGTTACTGTGTTTTTAATTTGACAAACAAAATTTATAGAGAGGCTATATATTTTCAATTGAGAAGGAGATTCTAGAGGCAGAAAAACACACTTTAATAATCTAGAATTTTACCTTTAATGATCAAGAATCCAGAAGCATATCGTCATATATCCCCCATGGCAAAGGCAGGTGTCACAAGAAGCGAGAATCATCAACATCAGGTTGACTGAGAACTTCCTCCTTGTGCATCATCTGAGCTAAGGTTCTGCAGAGTGCCTGGTATCAAATGGGGGGGGGGAGGGGAGGAAGCAATGTCATTGACTCTACCCCCATGCAAATCCAAGACATCCAAAGGAAAGAAACCCCTCCACACATCTTAGTTCATTGAATGATTTCATCAAAACATTTATTGGCATACTACCATAGTGATCATCCTATAATTATTTTCTTAAAAAAATGCTAATAAAATTTAAAAAAATAGTTTGCTATGTTGTCTTTATTTACAATACCCACATCAAAATGTATTTCTTTGGTTGCATATTTGTTCACAAGTTTTTTTTACAGTGGCTTACATTCTATTCAAAGTAGTGTTTTTCTGTTTAGCATTGTTAGTCTGCAAGTAGTGCTCAATGACAACTAACTTCAACACTGTATGAGTAGATTTTGTTTGTGTTTCCAACCTCTATTTGTCTGGTTCCCATGGTTCTCTGACATCTCTGGACGTTCTAATGTTTGACTGACCATGTTAATCAACCTATGCTGGACACGGTGTTTTGAAAGGAATCAGAACCATTACAAAATTTGTATACCTCAAAAAATAAAGTGTGCGTACATAAAAAAAAATGGGAATGACAAAATACTAAAAGGTGGTAGTTTAATATATTTATATATCAAGTAATAAAAATAAGGAGACTGCCAAAATTAGGGCTAGCTCAGTTGGTAGAGCGCCAGCCAGCAGGTTCAAGTCCCAATCCAATCAGTTTTTCTTTGTTCAACCCAAAAAATATACTTATACATTACACGCACAGATCCTTGTCATTTGATTTGTGGAACACATGTCATGTTTCATCCATTATTTTGACATGTATACTGCACAGACGCTCTAAAATTTAATATTGGAGCCCAATATGGATATGCTTTGCAGCGTCGCTTTCAAAATAATCATTCCACATTCGTTTGTTCAAATGAGGTCAGGTCGTGTCATGCACAGCGGATAAGGTTGGTGTCTACCCTGTCGCTCATGTTGTTCAGATTTCATTTTTAAAGAATATCCAGAATGTGGGATGAATGAGATTCTGTGTACTATTTTCTTTTTATTGTGAAAAATTGCCAAATGACAAGGATCTATGTATGAGTTATTAATACAAAATAGTGGATACGCTTTGTTCATGCATTGTCGCAGAATGTAATAACTTGGTGAAATCTGGCCTTTTCATTTTCCAAGGTGATGGCAGCGGCATAGTCAAGGGGGGGAGGGGATGGCAAATGCCAGGGGAAAAAACAGCATAGTGCTCACAAAAGTAGAAAGAAAAAGAAGAGAGAGAAAAAAAAAAGGTAAATGCATGTTTGTATAATGAAAATGTAGTGAACAATTGCAATCGGGATGGCTATCGAGGCCACAAAATGCCCCTGCAGCATCCCCTTCCAAAATTAAAACAAGACGTCCCCCCCCCCCCCCACTGACAAACCCATTCCCCCTGGGCCCCCTCCCCCCACTTAAAAGCAATGCCCCCCCTATGCCCCCCCCCCCCCTTCCACTGAAAAAGTCCTGGCTATGCCGCTGGGTGATGGAACAGCCCAAACTTCACTTTATAATCTGCAACAATGCACTCATATGCATCCAGTATTTTTGTAGCAGTCAAAAAGCTAAAAATATAGAGAAAGTGTACTTAAATTTTATACTATAAAAAATAAGTTGCAAATATGAATACATTAAATGCAGGGTACAAACATGCAGATACGATTTTCATAAAAATGGTTTGGTGAAAATATTGCAGTTTATAGTTTATAGTTTGATGAAAATTGTTTTGTTGCAAATATATCCCGCTCTAATAATTTTTTCTTCGTTCAACCCCAAATTATTTAAAATTTACCCAGTCAGTTTCCCTTGCAGTTTATTACTTGATATTTGAAAATATTGCAGAATAGTTTTTACCTTGATGAATATAGCACTGCTAAAAAGGCACAAGACTTCTTCTCTGATACTATGAGTACTGGACTTCATAGAACAAGGCACGACGGCCTACCTCTTCTTGGATTACTTCGTTCCTGTCCAGCTGACTGGTTTGAACTGGTACCAGCTGCTTTACCTTGCTGGCTTAAACTCCCCTCAGAAGCTGGTTCAAGTGGCTCTGATTCAATCTGAACAGCATTATCAGGAGGTGGTTCAACTGTACTGCTATTCTCAAAAGCATTGTCCAATTGTCCCTTGATTTTCATAATGTTTATGAGAGTCGATGATTGCTTAGCACAAACAGTTGAGTCTGGATTTAATCTGAAAGGAGACAGAAATATTCTATCAATCTGCGAAAAACACCATGATTTGTTTGCACTTTTTTCTATTTTATGATGTTGGTAAGAAGCGTGATGATGTGATTCCACTCTAAGCCATGCCCAATTTATACAGTTCAGCTCCCATGTTTATCAGAAGCTCATGGGTAATGTAGTGGGCTAGTTTCTCTTTTGACTTATGCATCAAAATATGAATCTTCAGATTTTCTTCTCGCAAATGTGTTGTAAAGACTCAATGTCTCATTTAAACATCAATTGATGTTTGTTATAAAAATTGTCCTGGACTGATAAAATGAGTGATTTTAAGTAAACTGGTTAAAAAAAAAGTATGCCAGCTTTGGAGCCAGTAGCAAAACAAAAACATGCAGTGCAGGTAATAGATGCAGTCTCATGTGATACCATATTGCAGGCTGGCATCATTTCAAAATCACAGTGGATGATATTAAATGGTCAGATAGTAGGAAGGTTAACTATACATCAGGAAACAGGATGAATACCTCTGTGTCTTAATCTTCTCTAGCATTGTCAGAGCTGCAACATGAAGAGCAAACTTTGTAGGTACAGCTATATCACTCTTGTTGGATTCCAGCACATCCAATAAGGTAGGGCCAATCGTCCTCATGTGTAAATTGCACAACTCAGGCCACAATCTGTCTGCTGAATTGAAATCGGACGGCACCAGTCGAAAGTATGTGGGTCGCTGTGGAAGAACATGGACTTGCACTGGGAATAAAATCCGTCCAGAAACCATACGCTGACGGGACAGGGCTATGTTGAACTCTTCACATTTCTCCATGGAGTCAATGTAATGTGGGGATAGGATGGCAATGATGTGTTTGGCTTGATCAATTAGAGAAAGTCGTTCAAGATCTGACGAGGGGTGCGCGTTGACCACAAGACCGGAAACTTGACCAAGCATCTCAGCAAGGTAGAGGGCGTATTTTTTATCCTCCTTAGCGTAGCTGAATGCAACATCACACTTACTAGCATCGTCCTCACTATCACTAGCCATCTCAGGGCTATTTGGCAAAGAGTCAGGAAGATGTGTAGGAAATTTCAGCTCTTTCTTAATCAGATTCTCTCTGTCACCATACTTCTCTTGGAAATGAAGACGACGCATACTTTCCAGAACTGTGTCCACATCAACTGTCAAGTCCTGGTTTTTAAATAATTAAAAACAAGTTTTTACAAACAAGCAAATTGTTCAAAGCACCAGCCCAGGTCTTCTTTCCTGTGTTCATCTTGTCTACTTATCACTTGATTCAAAACAATGTAACTATTAAAGGGAAACATAGTCTGATCCCTTTTTGAAATCATGAGAATCAGGGTTCACTATTGCTATTGCATACAGGGCCCATGACCAAGATGTTGGCATCCCATTGCTTCTCAAAGAAGAAGATATGCACTGCGTTCATCTGAATGGTGTAGGTCTTTAATGATTAGTACAACACAAACTTCACTAATTTTAACAAAGTGCACGCTGTTTTTGTGTGAAAATATTGTACAATAATATCATCTGAATGATTTCAGTATGTTTTAAAAACAAGTCTATTGACAGTGACAGCCCTTCACGTGGAAACTCTTCTCAGGTTGATTGGTACCCGTATGAACTGAGAGTACACGTAACTGAATTCACATCCATTTAAAGGTAGGGCCATAGATTGGTTTTGTCAACGTAATGCTGATTAGGCAAAATTATAAAAAAGATGCAACAAAAGTCACATTTTAAAGTTTCGGTTGAATACAGTGTCTACTTGCTGAGAAAACAGAAAAAAAAACTGTCAAGGCATTTTCACACAACCGTGGAACCCATCCATATTTAGCGAGGTGCTAGTGCGGGTACCAACCGCATCTCTGGCCGCAGCATTCTCCAACAGACACCAGCCCTCAGAAAGCCGAGAAATGATTCATGCATGAACTGTTACTCAGATTCAAATGTTTTGGGGTGAAAAATTATCCAAACCATTTTATTCTGAAGGGAAATCCTATCTCAAATAATAATTTATACTATCACCAAGAAAGTTTTTATAGTCATTAACTTTGGAGTAAGTTTTTATAGTCATTAATTTTGGTAGTATTTACCAATCTATGCCTTAAACAAAAGCCCTTTAAACAGACTACAAAACCCACCTCAGTTTTGTCAAACAATGCCTTCATGTCAGAATCAACCTCCTTCCCAGCCAACCAATCATCGACTGCAGAACAGGTTGTATCTGCTGCTTGACGGAAGTTTTCACCTTTAGCATTCACCATCTTGACCTTGGTGAATTCTGGAGGAGTCACCCCAAAGATGTCTTCAATGCACAGAGGGACCAACTTAAGTGTAGAATACTGACATTTAAAAAAAAAGAAAAATAATAATGAAAATCCTTCATTTTGATGAAGTTTTCTTCAAAAGAGGGATTTAAAAAGCTGTTTCATTTTAACTGTAATATAGAACCATATTACGGCCAAGCCATAACCCATTAATCTAGCCTTTTATTTTTGCAGTATGTCCATCAGTACCCTCAAAGACTGGAAACAAGATCAGAACCTGGAAGTCAAGAGGTAGATAGAAACTCAGACCACGAAGAGGTCCTAGGCAAGCAATACTCTGTGGCACTTGTAGCCCAAAATGAGACCCAAATAAATGTGTTGACACAAGTTTGTTCATCAAGTTTCAATTAGTGAATGTGCAGCTGATGTCTCACATTCATTTACTTCAATGCTGGTCATTTTAAAGTTCGAGTAGACTTTGGTGGCAAATCCAATACCGAACTTTGTGGCCTCTTGTTTTAATTAAGTTCAGTGACTTTTGGCCCTGTAAGGTGCATTCATCAGGCTGAGGACCAGGCCGTCAACTGGCTGACGCACTTGGAGATCAACAACAACAACAACAACAACAACAACAACAACAACAACAACAACAACAACAACAACAACAACACAACAACAACACAACAACAAAACAACAACAAAACAACAACAAAACAACAACAAAACAACAACAAAACAACAACAAAACAACAACAAAACAACAACAAAACAACAACAAAACAACAACAAAACAACAACAAAACAACAACAAAACAACAACAAAACAACAAAAAAACAACAAAAAAACAACAACAAAACAACAACAAAACAACAACAAAACAACAACAAAACAACAACAAAACGACGACGACGACGACGACGACGACGACGACGACGACGGCGACGGCGACGGCGACGGCGACGACGACGACGACGACGACGACGACGACGACGACGACGACGACGACGACGACGACGACGACGACGACGACGACGACGACGACGACGACGACGACGACGACGACGACGACGGCGACGACGACGACGACGACGACGACGACGACGCCGACGCCGACGTCGACGCCGACGCCGCCGCCGCCGTCGTCGTCGTCGTCGTCGTCATCATCATCATCGTCATCATCCCCATCATCCCCATTAAGACCGTTATCATCATCATGTATGACCCTTTCAGCTTGACTTACCTCAGAGCAGTGTTTGGCCAAAGCTAAGTTGTACTCCTCTTGACACACCGCTGAACTCAAGTATTTATTAGATACCAAGGCCAACATGACACGGGAACCATCTATGGAATGATACAATGTACGCTGCCATGCGCTACCTAGAAGTGGGAATATAAAATCAATTTCCCTTTATTTAACTAGTCTTGTTTCAAGATTTTACTTTTGGTTCATTCACCAATAGCAGCTGCAGGCGCTACTCATTCATACAGAAACTTGACTGTTTCCAAAAGAACCGCCCTCCTTTTGGCAACGATCATTTAAAAAATGACAGCGTCTGCTATGCAATAAAAAATGTATAAAGTGGATTGAACATATCAGATAAATACAACTGTTTCAATCATTTGAAACAGAGCTGTCAGAATATATAAAGATGATATTTCTTGTCAAACCAAAAGTATTTTCAGTGACTTGGTCCCTCTTAAAAAACATAAAATACTATATTTTCAACCTGTAGAATGAAGAGATAATTTTACCAGGCTTTCTGATAGAGAAGACATTCTTGTCTGACCAAAAGTGAGTTTGATCAAAGACAAAACCAGTTTCAGAGAATTTCTTCCCTCTTAAAAATCAGTTATTTCCTGAGGATGTACCCAAATCTTACTCATCAAAAGTGTCATTACTCATATTTAGCAACTTTCAATAAATCAAAACCTACATAAATCACTCACCTGTTTTCAATTCCTGTATATCAAAGAAAAGTCGAAGGTCTGGGTTGAGTGCTTTCAAGTACTTCACAATGTGATTTGCCCTCTCCGAGTCACAGTGAGAATAGGAAATGAAGATGTCATACTGGATGGTGGGGTCCATCAAAGGTTTAGCCTTCAAGGTGACACTGAACGACAACACAATCTGGTGGCAAGCATCGCCGATGCGTTCCACACTACTTGTCCTGTCAGAAACAAAATGTCAACTCAACTTTCTCATTTGAAATCTCCTTCATTGTATTTCTTGAAATTGTATTTCTTTAAAGGTTGCCTCCAAGCTAATGCAGGAGGACAAAGCACAAAAGCTGCTCTTTCTTTAAAAAATGATTCTTTTTTTAACAGATTTTTTTCTCTTAAAAAAATCACTTTCTAGTGGACATTTTTCTAGACTAGTTTTGTTTTCTCTGGTTATTATTTCACTGTTCCCTCAACCCACTCAAAGATGGGTTGGCCTGCCTCACCTCCGTGTATAGCTTATAACCTCCTCCCCACATTCAACTAGTTTTGCAAATGCCACCGTCTTACTGTGATGAATAACAATTGAAATAAAAAGCTCTTAATAAAATAACAATATCTGGGATTAAATTTCTATTACCTGCAGTCCACATATTGAACTTGGGTCATATACGTGGGCAGGCTGCTTTCCTTTACATAGAACGGTGCCAGCAAGTTCCTGTTGACATTTCTGGAACAGCAGAGGGCGATGTTGTATTGCTCTATGCAAGATGTGCATTGAAGGTAATTGGGCGTCAGCACTGTTAGTAATCAAACATGATAGTTTTAATGCCATGTCCTTCCTGACGACTTTGACTGTGGCTATTAGTAGATTAGAGTCGAACAGCCACAGCCCAAATCAATCAATTCTAATTTGGGGCAATTTTCATGAAGCCTATTTAAACAGTAAGTGTTCTATTTCCAAGCCTAGTTTCCGCTTCATAACTATTCATACAGCCAAGCCAACGACAAGGTATTGCCCGTTCTTGTCTGTAGACAAACACTGAAAAAACACTGTAAACCAAAGATTATAGAGCAATGAAGGTGTAGGGACCTCAAGCTGAAATGTGAATGGACGCCATTTCAGCAAGCAACTCTTTTGATGCAACATCAGTGCAAACAATGATCATAACTATCAATGAATATCGAACGTAGCCTCAATACAGCCATGGTAAATATTTACGATTGGGCCGCCAAAAATAGGTTGACAATCAATGCTGCCAAAACTAAGTCAATGATCATCAGCTCTAAACACAAGGTAGCTTCAACTGACCTTAACATTGTCATTAATAAAGATCCAGTTGAACAGTTACCTCTTTCAAGTGTTTAGGTGTTATAATTGTTGAATCACTCACATGGTCTCCTCATATTGATTACATTAAAAATAAAGTTTCTTCTAAATTAGCCATGTTAAGTAGAATTCGCCACAACATTCCAAAAAGCAGTCTGCACACTTTGGTTTAAACTTTTGTATTACCGAGTTTGGACTATTGTTGTACGGTTTGGGGAGGCCAATACAACGCACATAGTAACCTGCTGAACAGACTGTTGAAAAGAGCCGCCAGATTAATCCTTGGTTGCCCCTACCGAACTTCCTCAACTGATATGTTTAATGAATTGAACTGGTTATCTTTTGCCGAGAGAATTTGTTTGAAAAAAATTATTCTAGTGTATAAATGCATACATCATCTATGCCCAGAGTACATGGCAAAACTATTCATTCACTTCACAAACAGCTGTTCCACTAAACAAAATGACAACCTTACTCTGAGAGTTCAAGAAAGAAAGCTTGTGCTCAAGCTTTGCCTTTTCTGGGGCCAAAATGTGGAACGACCTGCCAGTTAGTCTGAGAAAAATAGAGTCTTTGTCTGTTTTTAAAACTGAGCTTTTTCAATTCCTAATCGCTTAACTTATACTCTGTACATATTGTAAGTTTCTTTTACTTGTACTTCTTGGCAGTTTTCCCGCCTTTTATACATTTATTGTACATTCATCCAAATCACATTTTTATTTATATTCCGGAATGTGTATGTAGGGACCAGTCTCTATTGTTTTGAAAGCTGGTCTGTTTTTAAAAACCTCCCTTTTATTGTGACAGTTTCCGTTGATTTTACTCAAGTAATTATTTTTACTCTTTTAAAAAATTTTTTTTATTTTAAATGTCCGTTTACAGATCCTTACATATTTACGCTTAGTTTATCATTTTTACATCGTTAGTTTTATCATGTGATTATGCCTGTTTACTTTTTAAAATGTTAATTTGTTTGTTCTTAACAATGTAATTATGCAGGGCCCAAATGGAAACCAGTTATTTTTACTGATTTGGCTCACCCTGGGTAAATAAAGGAAATAAATAAATAATAAAATAAATAAATAACAAAACATTTGCTTGCTGAAATAGCGCCCATGAGTATTCCACCTTCCTCTAACAGATAGAGCTCCAGTTCCCAATCTTGCGCCTCCAACGCTCTTTTGATGTAAACTCTTATTGATCATTTGCGCAAAACATTAAGCAGACAATGTGCTTACTAATAAACAGCTTAAGGACTTTTGCCAGTGACTTTAATCACACCAGCTGCTCACCCAGTTAAATTTATCTGTCATGATTATTGGGGAACCAAACTCAAACAATACAGACTACATGTAGATGATATTTTCAACCCTAGCTTTATTGCCCATCAACGATTCTTGTATTGAATGGGCAGACCACAGGATTATGTTCCAGCATCCTTTTAGGAAATTTAAATTATCAAAAAACAATGGCTTGCTGACCTGTAATGACCCTGGCACTGTGCATCATCACATCATACATGTCCTCCTGCCAAACCTCCTCAGAGATCATCTTCTGATTGCTGTCAAAGATGCGGATGTCGGACTTCTTCAAATGAAGCTTGTCTGTGATGACAGAGGCCAAATCCCTGTCATGTGTGCTGAAGGATAGGTAGACGTCAAAATTTATCGTAACTTCCTATAGAACCAATCAAGAAGAGATTTGGGATAAAACATCTGACCATAACCCCTAATGAAGCTATCAATTCGTACATGACCTTATGAAAATCCAAATTCAAAATTTCAAAGGTTAAAGGTCATGGGTCAAGGTCAAAAACATGGCAAAATATTAGTTTATTATTATTTTGTTGATGGGTTCACATCTTATAAACCTATCTGAGAATGTATTTGACATAATAAGAGTTTTCCTTTCCTTAAACTTAAATAGATTAATAATTTCATAAATGTCCATAAATGTCTTTATTTTACATTAATACTCTTTAAAAATGTTAAAACAGGAAAAAACAAACCTATGTACTAGATTTAAACTACCTGGCTGTTATTTGTTAAGTGTACAAATATTACTTGGTGGGAGAAGAAATCACAAGACAGATTCATTTTTTTTTTTATTAAAACAATTAATCTAACGATTAAAGTTTTAAACTGTCTGCATTGTTTTGATTTTTTTTTTAGTACGGAAAAAAATTGTCAGGTTTATTCAAACAATTTGAATTTATGTAACACTGTGTCCACTTTTTTGGGTGACATTAATAATAATAGTAAAAATAATATTTAAAATTTATATTGCGCCCCTTACATACAAAATGATCAAAGGCGCAGAACACATGTTAAAAAGCACAGAGTGGAAGAAAAAGACAAAGAAAAAAGACTGGTCACCAGGCCAGTGCCAAACAAAAGTATGGGGATACGTCTGTCCCGCCAACAGAGAACTAATAGTTACTTATTTCATAGACCTATCCCTGCTGGCATCGGTAATGTTTTGACCTTTTCAGGAGACAGACGCCTCTAACCCTATCTATGCTAAAATTCAAACTAACTGGCAATGTGACCATAGAAGAAGACACACTAAAAAGCGGTTTTAAAAAGGTGGGTTTTTATATTACATTTAAAAGAGATGAGTTTCTGTTCGCTACGTATGTGAAACGGTAGCGCATTCCAAAGCTTAGGGGCTGCCACAGAAAAAGCCCTATCACCAAATGTAGTCAACATTTTACCAGAAGGATACTCCAAGAAAATACCATTATTCCCTGACCTAAGTTTATATGAAGATACTTTCCGGATGGAAACAAGATCCTGTAAGTACTTTGGAGAAGACCATGAAGAGCTTTGAATGTCAACAACAGGATTTTAAAATTAATCCTGTACGAAACAGGCAGCCAATGTAATTGACGAATTATAGGTGTGATGTGTTCAAATCGGTGTGTGTTGGTAACAATTCTGGCAGCTGCGTTTTGAACCCTTTGTAGTTTAGCTATCTGTGACTTTGGCAGACCATACAAAAGGCTATTACAATAATCAAGTTGACTGGTCACAAATGCATGAATTAGTTTTAAAAGAGAGTCTTGTGTAAGGAATTGACTAATTGAGCAAGCTTTATTGATGTGGGTGTTCATTGTAAGTTCAGAATCGAACCAAGACCCCACGTTACGAACACATGTTGTAGGAAAAACAGTAGCTTCACCTATCATTATATCGGAAATATTAATTTTCTTCAACTGCTGCTTTGATCCGATAATCAAAAATTCACTTTTAGCATCATTAATTAAAAGCCGGTCATGTAACATCCATTGCCTGATGTCCCTAATGCAATCTTCGATTATAGTCACAGCAGCTTGACAAGATTTGTCGTCGTCAGGTCTAAAAGATAGATACAGCTGAGTGTCATCGGCATAACAGTGAACATCAGGCAGATGATGCTCAACGATGTCAAACAATTTAGAGGCATAGACAATAAATAGAAATGGTCCTAAGCAGGACCATTGCAACAGGGTTATATAGTGACGTACCACTGTGGACCACTACACCACTAGACCAAAGGAAGTTGAAGGAGTTGCTTATACAGCTCTCAATTCCAAACCCCACCTTCAACTAAAGCCAAAGGCAAATTTTTGTAGAGCGCACATTTTACAACATTAAAGAACAGGTCTATAGTTTACAAAGAAGAAACTTTAGCAGGAGCATCATCAAGATCTTGAAGTTGTACCTTAGGTGTCAAGTCCTTCATCATGTACTGGTCTTTAAAATCAGCAAACTGCTTAAAGACATGACTGAACTGCTGAGACCCAGATTCCTCCAGGGCAGCATCATTATCACCACGGCAGTACAGGACTATCATGAGCTTTCGGAGAGGGAGCCCAGCTTTCATCCAATTCACTGCCGCTTCTACCATTCCCTTCAGCATGACGGCTCTCCCATGACCCTGTCATAACATCAAAACAGTTGAATCAATCTCAGTTCTTTCATTGGTATACAGTTAGTATTAGCACCAATCATCCCTTTTTTAAATTTTAAATACATGGATTATTAGACTGAAATGAGCTAAACACAAGACTCTCAGACCAGTTGCCGATACGTCTGCTATTTTGGGTATCGTGATCGTCCAAAAGTACATTTTGCGTATGTCAGTTTCAAACACAACCCAGCATAACCAAATCAAAGATGTGCCAGTTTTTACAGTAATTTTCCCCTAACTTTTGTGTTTCCTCTGTTAGGTTCTACTTTGGAAAAAGAAACACATTTTAAAAAACTTTTAAAAGTTGTATGCATTCTCTAACCCCATCAAATCCAACTTTTCGTATGACCGCAAAAATAGTCAAATATTTGCGGTGGTGTGACTGATGATCCCAAATAGGCTTTTGTCAAGGCCTTCCGAATGCCCAGATGAAAGGCTAGATCCCCAGTGTAAAGTAACATCAGTTTAACTAGAACAGTTTTCAGTTAGTCCTGCAGAACCAAACAAACATGCATTTGAATTATGAAGAGTTGGGAATTGTTTGGGTTAACATTCCCATGTACTCTACTGGATATGTACATTTCCATGTAATTTATGTTAGAAAGAAAACGAAATGTAAAACTGAACTGTCCCACTCACCTGGTCCCCTGTGTTTAACAATGGAGTGATCACTGTGCCGTCTTGGTTGTTTAGCATGGGTACCAGACATCTAAAAACATCACTGACCAACTCCTGCGCGCGACACCCATATCTGTTCAATAGAAAAATGATATATTGTTATTTGCACTGTCAACTGAATCAAGTTTGACTTTGAGATCTGTAACACCAACTACAGAGGACACGTGTGTAATATTGTGATGGTTTTAGATGAAGAAATAACTGACTCGAGACACGTTGCTTGTGTGGTTCACTTCACAAGTTGTCAACAACCAAGGTCCGCGCGCATGCGCGATGCACATAACAGTTAAAAGTATGGAGAGCCTAATGTGACAATACTACATCCCTTCCCACCTTGCTCAAAGAAAGCATAATTTGTCAAACTCTGATGTATGATAAAGGTCAACCACAATTTTAGTTAAGCAAAAGCCTATAACAGCTTAGACAACTATAAGTGTGAACATCAAAACTTATAAAATGTTTTTAAAATGCTTAACAACCTTAAACCAAATTTTAGATTGTTTTTTTCTAAAAATTTTTGGAGGTACGGTATGTCACTTCTGTTGAAAAGGAAAAAATATCAAAATGTGCAAAAAAAATTTACTTTTTAGCAACTGTACTTCTAGTTACTTTAGAGTCAAACTTGATTATTTTATTTGTTTTTCTTTAAGTCAGCTGGGGCAACGAATTAAATTAAAAGAGAAAAAACAGTTCTCCTGTGATTTTTCTTGTGTTTCTCTTTAAGTGTTCATTAAGAAAGTTGGCGAGAACACATGGTTATTGTTCAATAGACAGACAGTTTGTCATTCACAGTTCATGGCACATAGTCTTGCAGATATGCCGGCGGTTGACGATCACGAGGGGGGTTGTGACGAATAAATTGTTCAGGTGGTTCTGGTGGCATGTGTTGGGAAGGAGTGACCATGATGTCACCATCGTCATTGTTCAACTGTGGTCGCGGAGGGGGTCCTGTGTACTTCTTGAAGTAAGAAGAGTTGCGGGTGATGGTGTGGGAAATCCTTTCAACAGTGACAAGGGTTCCACGCTTTCGTGTCACTGTGTATGGGTGTGGGAAGTAGGGTGATACATGCTTCGGAATGTATCCATATCGGCGGACACGAACGGTGTCACCAAAAGCAAAATCTTTCACTCCAGTTTTACGTCGATTGTCAGCATAAGTTTTCATTGTATGCTTTTTGTTCTGATCGCGCTCATGAAGATCAGCGTCAAACGGTGGTTGGCGAATCGGTAGTGGTTCAGGTAGGCGTGTTTGGACAGATCTTCTGAAGAGAAGCGTCGCTGGGGGTGTGCCGGTAGTAGAGTGGGGGTGGCACGGTAGTTGCGAAGGAACTTAAACAACTCCTGTTTCCATAGTTTAGACTCAGCGAATGATGTGCGGTATGCCTTTTTCAAAGTTTTCATAAACCGCTCCACTTCACCATTAGCTTGGGGCCATCGTGGCGTACAAATCCGAGGTACTTTGCGTAGTTGGCAAATTCATGGCTGTTGAAGGGAGGGCCGTTGTCTGTGCGTACAATGTCTGGAATGCCAAAACTTGCAAAGATCCGATCCAGTCTTGGAATTACCTGCTGCGCAGATGTTGAGGGTACAACTTGAACTTCTGGAAAGAGTGTGTAGTCGTCCATTACTACAAGTAAGTGTTCCCCATTAGGAAGGTCTGTAAAGTCAATGCTGATTTCAGACCATGCTTTGGTTGGTAGGGGTGACATTTTCAATGGCTCTGTGGTGTGCTCAACTATGTTCGCTTGGCATGACAGACAATCACGAATTGCTGCTTCAGATATGCGATCGAGGGATAGGAACCAGACTTTTTCGCTAAGAAGAGCTTTGGTTTAGTTATACCTTGGTGACCCTCATGGGGGATGTCGATGATGCGTTTGCGAAGTTGTTGTGGAATGATGATACGATGGTCACGCAGAAGCATTTCGCGATTTTGTGAGACAGTGAGTTCATCGCACACGTTGTGGAGGCTCGTGAGCTCAGCTTTGAGGAACTTATCCGGGGTACTAAGAATTTCATTTCAAGTGTTGGATTTGATGGCATTCATGCCAAGCTGGATGGCCTGATCGTGCTTACTCGCTTCGACGATGTCCGCAGAGGTGACAGTTTTTGGCACTGAGTGTGAAGCGATGAAGTTGACATGTGCTTCAGCTAAGGTTTGCTCAAATGACGGCTGTTGTGCCAGTTGTTGGGGATGGCGTGACATGTAGTCAGCAGGATTGCTTTTTCCTGGCTCATACAGAACTGTATAGTCATACACTTGGAGTTTGAGTATCCAACGCTCTAACCATAGTGAAGGTTTTGAGTTGCTGCTGTTGAAGAGCGTGACTAACGGTTTGTGATCGGTGATGCACCACACGTATAAGTGAAAATGGATTACTGCCGACGTGATGGCTAACGCTTCGCCTTCTGTCTAAGAATACCGTTGCTCAATGGGAGTGAGGGCTCGGCTTGCAAGGGCTACGACAATGGTGTTGTTTCGTGAATCCTGTTGTGTGAGGATAGCACCTAATCCGACTGGACTAGCATCTACAAGCAGAATAGATTTGCTGTTTGGGTTGAAGTAGGACATTGTGCAGCATTCTGTCATGCGTTTCTTGATTAGCGTGAATGCAATCATGTGTGTGGCATTCTATTCCCAAAGTGTATCAACTTTTGTCAGTTCACGAAGGGGAGACGAAATGGTGGCAAAGTTTAGAGTTGATTGGCAGTGCGCAGACGGTGAAGGCAAGCATCAAGGCGGATGTTGTCTTCTTTCTGATTTCTGCCGAACACAAGAATATCATCACTGATGTTGATTACGCCTGGGAAATCACGCAAAGTCGCTTTGATTGTGTGTTGGAAGATTTCAGCAGCTGAGGATAAGCCAAAATCCAAGCGCTTGTATCGATATGACTCAGCATGGGTAGAAAACACTGTGTATTGACGTGATTCAGGGGCTAGTTCAATTTGGTGATACCCTGAATTAAGGTCCAGTTTGCTGAAGACCGAGGCACCATTCAAGGCGATTATGATATCGTCGACTGTAGTTGTGGTGGCGTTCCCGCTTGATAGCACGGTTGACATTACGCATGTCTACACACATTCTAACCTCCTCAGGTCTGTGCGGTTTTCGAACAACAGTTATTGGTGATACCCAAGGCGTAGGTGTGCCCTGGACTGGTTCAATGTCAAGCTTAAGCAGCTTGTCAAGCTCTTATTCAACGAGTTTGTGCAAGTGAAACGGTATGCGACGATGAGGTACGGCTCTTGGGGAGACAGAAGGTTCAACATGGAGCTTACACTGGAATGATGCTAGTTTACCAATACCTTGAAACCGATCAGCAAAGGCAGTGAAGAAATCTGGTGTGGCAGTTGGTGTACCAGATTGTAGATTGTATGCAACGTTCACAAGTCCAAGAGCGATTGCTGTAGCAAAGTTGAGGAGTGTGGTAGCGGAACGTGTTGTGACAAAACACAGGTGTCATGACAGACAATGAATTGTAGCTAACCCCCATGCTTTGAATGAACCAATGACTTCGATCGGGGTGGTGCTACCGTATGGATAGATTGGAATTGTTCGCGACTGCAACTGGGGACAGGGTTGCATCTTATTCACAACATTAAGACTCATCAACATGACGGATGCTCCTGTGTCAATGATAGCTTGGACCGGATTGTTGTTAATACTCACAGTTACCACAGGTTTGGTCGTTGCTGGCGAGTGTAGATGGAAGACGTATTCGTCTTTCACAACTGACGGTACAGTTGGTGTTGGGTCACTGTTGTGAGAGCTCATGTTGACTACATTGATGTTTGTACGGTGCTGGGTTCTTGGGGTACTCAGGCAATGCTTGGCAAAATGACTGAGTTTGCTGCATGAATGACAAGTTACACCTTTCGCAGGACAGCCTTTTTCTTGTGGGTGGGGGTACCGACCACCGCAGTTGCGACATCTACCGCGAGAATTTCTAAAACTATGCGGCGACTGTTGATGTTGAGTAGGGCTGGTGTACAAGCGTTGACTGTCGCTGCATGGCTGGTGTTCAACTGAGGTAGAGGGAGACTGTGTGGTATACTTCGCCTTGACCTCAACTCTGTTTACAGTTGTGGATTGTTCAATTTCTGCAGCATTACTATCAGCTAATTCATATGCACGGGCCGTTTTGAGTAGTTTGGCAAGGGTGAGAGAAGATTCACGTAATGCATGACGGCGAAGTTTGTTTGATGTGCAGGTCTGAATAATTTGAGACTTTACCTCTCCATCCTTGTCTCCAAATTCACACTGAGTAGCAAGGCGCTGTAGTCGCACATGAAATTGTGGAACAGTCTCTGATGGTTCCTGGTGACTCTGACGAAATGTGAAACGCTCGAATTCAACACTCTTCCGGCGGTTAAAATGGTCGTTGAGGGTCTTTTTTGCACTCTTATAATCTGACCCAGTGTCAGCTAAAGTATCAAAAATGTCACTCACTTCTTCTCCAGAGTAATGAAGCAAAAGTGCCCGTTTCTGCTGTTCATTGGTGATGTTGAATCCGATGAAAATAGTCTCAATTTATTTGACATATTTCTCCCAACGAGTGCCAACGTTGGTCGGTTCACTGCTCACATGGAATGACAGGAAAGATGGCGGAGTCAGCGATGACATGTCAAACGAGGGGTGATTGAAAAACGATCCAAAACTAGGCAAACACGTTGTTACAATTCACCGTACACCGGGAATTATGAAGCAGGAAATGATAATGATGATGTTGATAGACAAAATCCCGCTCGTCGCCACAATGTAATATTGTGATGGTTTTAGATGAAGAAATAACTGACTCATGACACGTTGCTTGTGTGCTTCACTTAACATGTTGTCAACAACCAAGGTCCACGCGCATGCGCGATGCACATAACAGTAAGAGTATGGAGAGCCTAGTGTGACAATACTACAACGTGCCTCATTTTTTAAGGGATGAAAATATGAATGAGTTGTCCAGTTGTTTTGTTTTGTTTTACCAAATTTAAGCTTCGAGGCTAAAACACCTGTTTGTTACGTGGAAAGTTTTGCACAAAAGTTTTGGCGACTGTACCAGCGTCTCAAAGAAAAACATGTTGAAAAAGTGATTGAAAATAATCACAACCCTTTGGAAAGAAAATCTGTTAATACCAACAGATAACTTCTTTGTAAACTCTCTGTAAAATCCTTTCACGTCATGGTATTTCATGCAGAACAACATCCATGATATAAATTCATTGTGAAAAAAGCATGATCGCCATTTCTGTGTACACTGTACATAAAATACAGTCTGTTAAAAAAAAAAACTACTTGGTTATCTACTTGCATACGTCGGTAAAAGGACTTCTGACCTTTGAACCTTTTGGAGGTAATCTTGAGATCACACTCTATCTATGGCTGTTTTCTGCGATTTAACACATTTTGTCCCTTTATTTTTTAACCAAACTTGTTCTTATTGACAGTCAGGGCGGTTGCGGGTAGTTTGTGTGATAAAATGTTAAACCAAAGAGTAGATATTCTAAAGTTAATAATGGTGGACACAAACTTACGTTGGTGTTTCAAAGCAGAGTAATCTCTTGTAAGGTTTGTCCTCTGGGAGTGGCTTGGACCACCAGCAATGATAAAGCTGCCTCAGGTCCTCCTCCTTGTCCCTGGATAGATCACGGACGTTGATCTTCAGATTACGAACCAAGGCACCAATCACAGATGTTCGGGATGGGGTGTAATCAGCTGAAGAAATATCAAGAGAAATTCATTTTGGGGGGTAAAGATTGATTATTTGTCTTTCAGGAGAACAAGTACGTAAGTCCCAAGGAAACTTTTAGCATAATGTACAGGTCAAAATGCTATGAACAAATCTTGCTAGCACTTTCTCCTGCCTAAGGTGCTTTAAGCCACTCCAAACGACTCATCCAGTAATAAACACAACTGCCAACAAAAAGAATGTTGTAAGGCTGTTGTGGAAATATCAGCTGTGGCTGGCTCACCACCTAAACATGCATTATGAAGCAACTAGCCAAGAACTCATGGAGGGAAATTTCTGGAATGTCATTTCCCACTTCCCCACTCCATGCTCTCATTGCTCTACTGCAAATTGGTCTATCCACAGTGTGCTGAACAGTACACTGCTGACCTGAAACAAGGTGAAACCACAAGGCTGACCAGTTAACCATCTATCAGGTGTACTTCCCCTCACTATAAACAGTAACCTATCCAGCTGTGTGGTCATACCAAGGACCCCTTGAAAATTTGGTTAACACTCCTTAAATTAAACCACACTTCACACAGACCATGCACAGACACCCAAGATAAGCATGGGCCTATTTTCAGCAGTACAGCATAGTGAAAACAACAGTGAAACACTTAACCTCTGGTAGCTAGACAAGAACTCTGTGAAAACAAGGTGAAAAGGGGGACCATACAATTACAATTTCAAGTTGATTTTCACTCTGTTTTCATAGTGACGTGTAATGCTAATGTCTGCATTTGGAAAACTCTTCCATCTTGAGGATTCAAGAGCCTTCCTGTGTGCATTTTTAATAACCACAGAAATCTTCAATTTCAACCACCCCAGATAGTTATTTAAAATCTGGTATGGAACTTGTTTTAGAATAAATTATAGCACATTACACATTTTGGGGGTACAAATGGGAAACTTATTTGTTAGACAACTAAACATTCATAGCATTCATAAACCGTTTTTGCAGCTGCCTGGGTTTTTTAAGTTCGAAATCTTTCATGACCAGTTAAGTTTCTTTGTTCTTGTCCGAATGACTTACATTGGAAAGAAGACATGAGAATAACGTCCACTTTGTCTTTACGTTGTAGTTTGGTGATGTCACCAAGACACAGCTGAATGTGACACTCCCCGTTCTGTGTCAGCACGGTCAGCGTGTCTTTGACCAAGAATCCTGCCATTGTCACACACTGCTCTTATAAAAATCAAATTGTCGAATGGTGCTGCAAAGTTAGGGAACATAAGAAAATAATAATAACATATGCCATTAAAGGAAAAGTATACCTTTGGTTTCTGGAACCAATCGATTGTTTTAATACTATATACGTACATAAAACTAACCTGTGAAAATATCATTTCAAAAGATGGTAGCATTTTAAAAATCCGGACAAATATGTCCACACAGGAAGAGTAATCCGTAATTGGAGTACACAATCTGAGATAGGCCTATCTGACAGTAAACTGATATTACTTTTTTCCATAACCACATTACTTCGAAGTAAAATTATTCTCAAAGTGCTTTATACTATCGAAAGCTGCTGTACTTCTAACCAACTAATCATATACCTTCCAAAGTTCACATTTTGAAAAAGAGAAGATAACAGAAGCAAACTCCTTTAAAAACAGATGTATACCAACCCCTTGTATCAAAGAAAACAACCCAGAGCTACAATTTGTACCATACTCAAATGACATGCACTACATGTACATATAATGATCCATTGTTGAAGTGTTAAATGGGTATTAACATAGAAGTTGAATGAACATACTTTGTCTGTATATGAGTTAGTACCATTACATCAAATCAATTTTACTTACAAAAATTACAGAACCTCAGAGCCCATGCCAAAGTTACTGACAAACTGGTGAGTTTTTGAACTGTTTTCAAGTCTATTTTTACACTGTAATGGCTGATATGACTATCAACTACAGGAAGTATGTAAAGCATACAAAAAGTAATAACGCCTAGAACCACATCCGCAAACAAAGATCCGTGTACATACACAGACTTGTACAGCTCTGACTTTGGAAGTTGAGTCAGCATGACCCACATCCATTTTACACTAAAGGAAGTTCATTCCTATTTATAGCACAATTACCACTTTACTCTGTGACAAGGTATGGCCATCAGAAACTAACAAAGTGTAAACAAAGGGTACTTAAAAGTCAGGTCATACTGTGGCTAGAAAAACAAATGTGTAATTTTTATTCGCTAGCCTAATGGTAATAAGCATCCAGCCAAATTATTTTCTCATCAAGTGCCCCCATTGATTAAAAGTCAATAAAAGTTGAATCTCCAAAGATCAACTAAAGAGATTCAAATTTCAACGGTGTCCGTTTGTGAATGCTGCAGGCAGAAATGTGGTTGGTAACTGCTGTCACCTCACTATTACAATGTGGACTCTTGATGAAAATACAGTGACAGCCTTTTTGCATTTTTCTCAACAAGTAGGCACTGTATTCAGCTGAGACTTTTACAAGTGACTTTGAATGATAGTTTGGCCTTTAAAGCTCGTTCAAGCATTGTTGTATTTTTAACTGGTGCATTGCAACTGGTATATGAGCTGCCACAAGTTGTGAGGTACAAAAAGGCTATTTAACAGCAGTAATAACAGCAGATGTGGTGACCCACAAAGGTCAAATAGATTCAATAGTTTATAAAAATTAAATGCAGCGGCATAGCTAAGGTAACTTTTTAGGGGGGCACAAGGGGGGCACTGCTGACAAATCAATTATAGATTCCATTTGCACTTGGATCTTGATCTACGTAATGGCGGGTTCCAAATTGGGGGGGGGGGGCAATAAATTTTTTTCTTTTTTTTGGGGGGGGGCACAGCACTGATTAAATGTAATGTTTTGAATCAAGACTAAAAGACAAGGGGAAACAAGAACACAATCCACAGTCCTCTTTCTTCCAAGTCCAGACAAGATAGAAGTCCTAACAGTTAAGAAGAATTCTCATTTCCACTGAAAATGTAGGTCTATTGTATGTGCATCAAAATGGAACATAAATAAACAGAGTTTTAGTTGAGTCACTTTGTGGGCGAAGTCAAGGTCCAAGTCTCGAGTCACATGGGTCTATATTCTGAGTCCAAATTACGATCAGTAAGTCATTGGTTTATGAGTCTAAGTAACAAATCACTTTACCTGCTTTTTCAATTTGTGAAACAGGATGTGATTTTCCGTAATTTCAAGCCGGTTTATGCTGCATTCTGGGCATGCTGGCCACCATCGCCACCGTGTTTTACAACAATGCAATTAGGTATGTGTTACGCGCTTTGTAGCAAGGTATTTTGCACATTGAAACTTTTATACAAAATAATACACACCCAACTTGTTGCATTGTGGGCAAACGTGGCGGCCAAGTACACAAGACAACTCAAAAAATCAGCCAACAGTTGACAGCTTCAACTGATTTGCCTAAATAATGCACTTTAAAAAGTTTCTTTAATCTATAAGAAAGTGTCTTTTTCAAAGAGTTTATTTTATGTCAATCAGTCTTGTTGAAAGTAACTTCATAGACATGAAAAGTTTCAGCAAAACGTTATGATCTACTTTATCTTGACTCATGCAGAAGTTGGTTTATCACGAATACTATTTTTTTTTTAATTCCTGATTCAAAGAGTTTTTGCCAGTATTTCTTATGATCTCCTTAATCTTGACTTAAGCAGAAATTGGCCTGTCCTAATATTCTCTCTCCTGATGTTTTGCCAAAATTGTTTATGTTGATTCAAACAGAGTAAGCATAAAACAATTTATCAAACTATTTTGTTATTCCTTTTATAAAATGCCTACCATTATTATCATACAATATAATTTCAATTCATGTTTATATCTTCCCTATATCATACTGGGTTATCATAAACTTACCTCAGAGTATGTAAAGTGGACACACTGAATGTTAGGTGCTATCTGCTTGGCACATGGAATGATATCTTGGAAAGTATCAGCACAAGGTATGAACCTGAGTGAAAAAAAGAAGCAGATGAACACATCAGTGTCATGTTGAATAATAACTGATTTTGACAAATTGAGTTAATCTGAGGTTATGAAGTTTGTATTCAGAACCAAACCTCAAAGAAAAGATATTTGTCTTAACTGTCAAAGTTGAGAAATAAAGTTTGCAGACCACAAAAACTACATTTACCCATTCGGATTGCTGCAATTAGATAGAATAAGCACTTATGAACACCCAAACAATCCCTTAGTACAGTCAGATCATCGACTAATTTCTTTGTTTGCACTCATATGTTATAAGCTAAGTTGCTAAACAAATAAAATAAAATAAAAATGATTCTAGTCTTCCCAAACCCACAAATTATCACACCTTTAAGGGGTAAATTATCATCTAACACGGCAAAATTCAAGCATACCCTCCCCCCCCCCCCACCCCAGTTATGCCATTGGTTTGACCACTGCATTGATATCATTGTCAGTATCAGCAATTTGTTCTCAATTCTTTCCCAAGTCCTGTGGAAAACAGGATTACTACATGTACTATGCGGATGGGATTTTCTAACCCACGACACCATTGGGTTGGAATTCACTCTACTGCACTGCACTGCAGACAACACAAGCTGTTTAGTGGTTTACTAAACTAATTGTCAATTCATGTGTTTTGACATTTTGAAACAATTTGACATACAATTTCCGGTATTTTCACATAAACATTACTTTCTAATTCTATATGTCTTAAAACAACTGTCACGAGCTGTGATACAATTTCAGCCACGTGTATTTCAAGTATGCCGCCGTGCTGCTCAGTGAATCCTTACGTTTGCTTCATTTTTACTACTTTGAAATCTCAAATTCACCGTAAGAACTATTTCAAGGGATTCTATAAGAAATATCCAACTCACCTTACTCATTTTGCTGTAGTTTCGTCAACCAAACTGGATATAAAATGTTGAAAAAAAATGAAGAGAAAATGTGGAAACTTTCGATTTCGGCCATATTGGCAACCCCTATAGGGGGTGCAGGTATTGAAACAGGCAAATCTCACTATTTTACGGGTAAGGCTATTCATGTGAATGAGAGGGGAATGATGTGAAACAAGTTTGTTAGCATAAATGTTGGCTTTTCGGTCAAAGTACGAACCATTTTAAATAAGCATTTCGATATTTTTTTGTGACTTTGGAAAGATGGGTGAGGGAAAAAATAGCTTTTAAATCTTTCACCCCTTCATGACCACCCCGTCGTTGAAGAATGGAACGAACAAGCTTTTTCCCGAGTCTCTAAATTGTCAACGAAAAAAGGTTTTTGTCTTGTCTTTACTGCACAAACCGCCGCCACTGGGCTACAAACGTGCAGACCCTTATGCCTACTTAAAATTTTATATTTTCAAGGAGTGACTTAAAATTATAGGCGTCAGGGGCTGATTTAACTTGTGGTGGGAGTTAGTTCATAAACAAAAAATCTGCAAATTGATCGTTCACTTTTCGGCAAAGTTGAAGTAATTAATAATTTGAATGTTTATGACGCAGGAGCTCAAACACCTCAATACCCTTAAAGTCCTGTTCGGGAAGCCGGGGATGGGATGGAGTAAAGGGAGGGGTGTGTGGGGTAGGCGAGATGCACTATATTATTGAAGAATTTAATGTTCTTTTTAAATTTTCAGCTCTGAAGATGCGTCATTTTATGTGAATTCAAAATTGTAGAATCATTTAGTAAATCTGTAAATCCTGTGTCAATTTGTATACACCTGTTTTATTAAGCACATTTTTGTGCCTACTGTTACAGGGCCCAATTTCATAGAGCTGCTTAAGCAGAAAATATTGCTTATTAATTGTCTGCTAAGCAGAAATGAGCAGGGCTCCAGTCACAAATTGTACATGTGACATGGTACTTTGGCTGGTAACCTTATTCTGATTAGCACTCTTTTGTTGTGCTTAGCTACTTTTTGTGCTTAAGCAGCTCTATGAAATTGGGCCCTGATCACATTAAGCATAAACCTATTTTTTAAAACAAACACGTTTCCCCATTAAGTTTATTTAGATCATTGCACCAACACATGAACACCTCCATTTCCTTCACAATGGACGACTCCCGAACAAAAACAAAGCAAGAAGGCAGCAAACTCATGATTCCAAACTGCATTATAGTTTATTATTAAAATTTGCCATAAAAAAGGTATTTTACAAGCTGTTATTGCCAAGTGTACTCAACCTGATAACTAAAATTCTTCCTTCTAATTTAAACCTTCACAAGTTTTCTTAAAACATCAAAAATATTCATGTATTTTCGTTAGTCTTGGTTGACAAATTCTGAGTATCAACAGACACCTTTTAAACATTTTTCACATAACTGAGTGATATTCATTCACTCCTTTTGGAGGAAATAAGTTCCACCGATTAAATTCCTTTTTGCAACCAAAACCAGCTTAAAACTAACTCCCTTGTCATTTCAGCAAATACTTTTCCCTTATCCATCACAATCCTTCAGCACTCAGACTGCTGTACACTTGATCATGGTATCCTGTTGGTAAAGTGTGATTCCAGTGTAAACCAAAATGTTTGGCTCCAGAAATTACCCAAAGGATTTATGCAAGAAATTGCCAAAGTACTGGACTTGTTAACAACAAAAACCATGTAAAGACTGCCAAAGTCTCATACACATTTTTAAAAATGAGAAACAGTGGAATTTAAATGCTCCAATCTTTGGAGCCAGAAGAAGCAAAAGGGCGAAAAGACCAGAGGGCCGGCCTGTATAAAGGACTTACCAACAGGACAGGCTAGCTATGCAGTATTGATTGAATCTATAAAAATCAGACCAAACCAAGTGGAAGGATTTTGCTGAACAATGGGATATCATAGTAGTTAGCAAACACACAAACACACAGTATTAACACACCAACAAAGCGACTATTTCAACACTGCTGCGAATTTCAAAGAGGTATTAACATGCAGCTTTTTGGATTACAACTTAGGTTTTTGAAATATACATTATGTTTTCTCAAAGCCTTAGCCCCTCCCCCCCCCCCCCCCAACCCACACAGGCAATTGACCCTCAACTATCTTCCACTCTCATGTCACCCAATGACAACATGTTTTACTTTTTATAGACTGGTATGCCTGGCCCAGTGATAAGCAATTGTTATTGGGCCTAAGGCCTCAATCATTTGCAATCAGCCAAATTCCTGGATTTTGGACGATTTTGGAGGTTAAGGGTTTTAATCCAAATATGTTTGGCCTCTAAGCTTATTTGTTGCTGATATTGATGAAAGTTATTCAATAACAAGCAATATGTAAGTACACATTCACAACAAAATTACAGGCGGTGTTTAAAATACATTCCGTACACACTACAAGCAAAACATAAATCTTTGTACAATTTGTTTTTACAAATAAAAAAAAAAGACACACTGTTGTATCTCTGAAGTAAACATTTTACATACATTAATAAGTATACAGCCCCTTAAAAAAATAGTTCAATCTTAGTTCTCCAGTAGATTAAATATTTATAATCAAATAATAATTTCATACAAAACATTCGTGTTTCCAACTGAAAGATAACTCCACCATAAAGTAAATATTGTTATAGATAGATCTAGACATGTGAATCTAGTTCGAAAACTTACCCTAACCTCATAAGTTTCAAAATATCATTGTATCTAAAGAAATCACTGGTCGCCATTTCGTTGAAGAGCAATCCATTTAAAAAAAAACATCCATCCTTTAAAAAAGCTTGTATACAAATCCCAATAAAAGCTACAAATGACTGCAAGATTTCATTGTGTCTCTTCATACAACTATAAAAAAGAAATGGTTAAGACCATCAATTGAAGAGATAATTTCATATTGTCCCATGTAAGTGTAAGAATTTACTTCTCTAAAACAAACTTTTTTTTTTAAGGTTACAAGTTGAAAAAAACCCAGCAAAATCAGCCTCGTCTGGATTAATGATCTACAAAGATTTAAAAACTAAACTAAAAACACATTGTGCTGACCCATCTCATCTGATGTCATCAACACAATAATCCTGGTTGCCCCATTTTGGGCGTCAATGTCCCTGTGTGTTATACAGCGTAGTGTGCATTTAAGGCCACGCAGTGTTTACATGCTTACCATAGTTTTACCTGCAACTTGACTCACAAAAAGACAGTAGTGTTTCATTTTACCCTAAATTCAAAAGTTACGAAATGGCATTGTACTTAAGACATTTTCGGTCGTCATTTGGATAAAGACAGAGCCATCCTGAACTGTATCGCTAAGCAACTACTATTTAGTGCTGTCTTCTATAACCTTTGGTATAAAAATTTACAAAGACTTTTCCGATTATAAAGCTATCAATTCGTTAATAAAAAAACATAAAAACCTGCATCAACTTTTATCTTGCATTGAAAATCCTTCACTCATATTAAGACAACCTTAAAAATTATGGCAACATAAAAGAACAATTGCAAGATATCTATTACAGTGAAAATGAAAAGGGAAAAATCAACTACACAAAAATTTAAGAATGCGCAAACCCAATTGGTGGATAAATTGAATGCTGTTTCTTTGTTAAGTATCTTTCTTTTTTGGGGAGTTCATTATTTTATTGTAAACAAATTAAATATCACAAAAAGCTCCACAACTAATACATTGTGAGGAATGAGTTCATCCTGAAAATACTCCACCCTTGTAATATTGATATAGATTTTTATTAATAAACGACCAAAATCAATTGAGCGACTCGATGCCAGTTGATGGTTTATAGAGCTGATCACATAGATTACCCACCATTCCTAAACTCTGCTGGTGTTTAAGTAAAGCCATGTCCAAATCAATGGCTCTGGCAGTGGCTATAGCCGGAATGCCAACAAAAAAACACCCCACATTCTGCAACGCTGTTGTTGCAGCCAGCGGACATAGCCGCAGCCAAAGTCGCTTGATTTGGACATGGCCGAAGCTGTTTCAGTCAGTCAATGAAGTGAAACCCACACAGGTCCCGAGGGCTGGAGGCAGAGGTCGCTTATTCCTTTTTGTTCCGACTCCACAAGCAGCAACATGCACAGAGAACGATGATTAATACGAAGGCAAGGACAGAGAGAATGGTGAGGATGACTATCCACTGCCACTCTAGGTTTGTCAAGGGAGCTGCTGTGGCTGGGGGTAAGATAACTGTGGAAGTAGACAAACATACCAAGGAGTGAAAACCAATGCTGCTATGCGTATAAGCAGGATAATGAACTTTGAGGGATTATGGTGAGAAACTTAGCTGTGTAAGTATTAGCAATGATGCCATTTAGGGCTGTACTAACAAATAGCTTTTGAAGTTATGCCTTTCTGGATGGCCCATCTAGCAAGAGCATAATCAACTATGGCAGACCTGTGATGTGTTGAGATTTTTCTTGATTTCAAGATCTTTACGTGGTTGCTCCTTTGTCCTTTTTTATAAAAAAGTTTCCCTTCCTCCACGGAATGGAAGATGCAGCAATAATGGCTAAGTTTCTTGTTTAAGAACACTAGTATCGAGATCGGGACTCAAACCCACACTCTGCTGATCAGAAACACCAGACTTTGAGTCTAGTGCACTAGACGGCTCGGCCACGACATTGCCATGTAAAGAATCTGTAAATCTTCAAAATGTGATCCACTTAAGTTCAGGTTTTTAACTCTAGACCACAGAGGACCACTACCGGTTTTCAGAAACTGTGGTTAGGGTGCTTTTGTACTTACAGGTCTCACACATCGATCCTTCATAATCCAATGGGCATGTACAGGAGAAGCCATTCAGCTTGTCTTTGCAGTGTCCTTTATTGCGGCATGGGTTACTGTTGCACTCATCCGTATCTACAGAAAACATGGACCACATTTATTCGACAACCGTGATTTCTTTCTTTATGGGGAAACTTCCTTAATCAGCTGGAACTACTTTTTAACGCACACCTTACGGGATTCCTTTTAGGGTGATTTCTCCTACAAAATTGTATACATACAGGTCAACTATGTGACCCTGAATGATTAAAAAGTCGACAATTATCATGAAGTCTACCATTTAAGTCAGTGTAACCAAATCGAGGCTGGGAGTATACAGTCGGTTCCCCTTCTCATAAAATGAGAATTACAACTAGTTTTGTCACTGCATATACAGGGTACATGATCACAATGATTACAGATAGATATTTATTTAGTTTGATTCAGCAGTAGCACTCTGTACTAATGCAGCACTAAGAAACTAATTACCCCAATCAGAAACGTGTCAAATTTCACTAACATAAGCGTGCGTACATGTCCTAGTTTTATGATTACTTGCGTGTACTGATTGCGCTTCACTGATGGGGTGATGGGGCGATCGCATAAGTGGTGAAATATTCGTTTGACGGCCAGGTATTTTGAGCAAAAGTGACTGTCAATTAGTGCGGAGTGCTATTGTAGTCTGTCTGCTTACCTATTTGACAGTACAGTCCAGAGTAACCAAGGTTACATAAGCAGGTGTAGTTATCCCTACCACCAGGAACGCATCGTCCTTCGTCACACCTGTTACCGTCACAGGCATTGTTAACCTCTGCAGGGAATAAAGAAGAAACACAAGTTAGCTCTCAGACTTTCTAACTGAACTAAAGATCATAAATCCTGATGCATCTTTTGGGGGGTCTGCATATACATCTTTTTTTGTGCGTGGAAGGAGGGGGACCCCTACAACAGAGGTTTGTTTTAGTGCAACTCTACTCTTTGAGAGGGTTTGTGGGGAAACAGAAGACTTGTTTCTGGAGAAACGTGAGGCCTTTTTGTAGGGAAAACAGAGGACTTGTTTGTGGGGAAACAGAAGACTTGTTTGTGGGGAAACAGAGAGTTTTTGTTTTTGGGGAGACGGAGGACTTGTTTGTGGGGAACCTGAGGACTTGTTTGTAGGGAAACAGAGGACTTGTTTGTGGGGAAACAGAGGACTTGTTTGTGGGAAAACAGGGGACTTGTTTGTTGGAAAACAGAGGACTTGTTTGTGGGAAAACAGAAGACTTGTTTGTGGGGAAACAGAGGACTTGTTTGTGGGAAAACAGAAGACTTGTTTGTGTGAAAACAGAGGACTTGTTTGTGGGGAAACAGACGACTTGTTTTCTGGGAAAACAAAGGACTTGTTTGTGGGGGAACAGAAGACTTGTTTGTGGAGGAAACACAACCTGTTTGGGAGGTGGCAGAGAACTTGTTTGGAGAAACAGAGAACTTGTTTGTGGGGGAAGATACATATTGGGTTTTTTAAGATTGTAATGGCCATCAGTAGATAGTGGGTCAATCCTCAAACCACTGCACCAGCTTGTCAACTTACTTGTGATTTTGATCATCGCAAAAAATTAACTGTATCCGATAGTGACTAGCACACAATAGTCCAAAGTTTGAGAACAAACAACCAGCTCTGTGCGGGGTAACATTAACACTACCTCAAGTAATTCTTCATCATCAAGCAGAATATCAAGTCCTTTTAATAGGAATTTAAACAACAGATAACTGCATGGCCATCTCACTTACTTGTTAACAATTTCTTATTATTATATATTTCTGGTAATGAAACAAAGAATGCCTCATAAGTGAACTTAATGACTTGTAGCTTGCAAGCCTGAGAAAACCTGTAAACAAGGGTGCTTGCTATGTGAACCAGAAACACCAGGGTTAACCCCTACTCTTCCATGATAAGTGGTCTGGGTTCTTACCTATTTCACATCTCTCTCCAGCGAAACCTCTTGGACAAGAACACATCGTTACACCATTGTCCTTGATACAGATGCCGCTGTTGGCGCAAATATTGGCTTCACAGACCAAGGATTCATCAGCAACTATCAAAAAGAGTTTAAACAGAATAAGCTTAAGAAAGACCGAATCAAAACTCAAAAACATTGAGTTGTTTAAAATAACAGTTAAGTAGTGGTTTGGGCCATAGCAGAGTGCTTCATAAATAAGCGACAAACATGTAAACTAATCTTATGTTTTCACAAAGCTCCTGGAGTTTACTGGAGTAAATAACTCATGTGCGCTGGACTCACTCAATTCATAAAGTTTTATATAACACCAAAGCAGATCCTTGCCATTTGATTGGAGGATTGTCCGTCACGTGATAGCAAATAAACGTACCATTGCACGCTATGTCATTCACCGTGCATTTTTCATTCCATTCACCGTGCATTTTTCGTTCCATCCGATTTGTTCTATTGCACGGTGCGTACCACATCATTGCGTGCGCGTGTCTTTGATAATGCAGCAGTACAGTTACTGCAAGGCACATACTACATTACGGCGCCGCGTGTCTCAAAATAGCAGTACAGAACGCACTTAGTCACTGTTGAATCCAAACAAGCCGAAAAAAAAGAAATGGGTGCAATGTCACAATTAAATATTGTACGCTTTGTTTGTTTTGAAAGTTGTATCCTCCAATCAAAATGACAAAGATCTACTTGGATGTTATATAAAACAAATAATAAATGTTTTTCATTCGTGCAATAGTGAGAATATTTTCATGAGTTGAAAGATGGAATGTTCCATTCAACTCGGCTCCGCCTTGTTGAAAAGAACATTCCATCTTTCAACTCATGAAAATATTCGCACCATTGCACTCATAAACATTCATTATTTGTATATTATTCTATGGTTTTTCATGGTGTCTCAACTTTAATGTCAAATTACGCAGAAAAGTCCCATGGGGGATTCAAAATTATTGTCTTATATCTCCACATAGAAGAATGGGACTTGGTATGGTGGGTGATGGGGGGAGCCAGGGAATGTAATTGCTTATTTGTATTCATTCTTGCTGTCCAGTCCACTGGGCAAATACAATTGTCTTGGGTCTACATACAGACACAGAGGAGTGGGGAACTGGAAGTCATGGGGAGGGGGAAGGGGTCGAGTACCAGAGGATGTTCATTAATTCGTCGCTCGTACCACGAAGTGACCTAACTCTTTCACAGTAAAAAAAAAACGTGTTCGGAGAAAATCACGATTGAAGTTGCTCTACTTTTCAAACTGCTGTTTCGGAGTCTGCTTACTATTTTTATTTTTTTGTTTATGACGAAAGTAAAGCTGAATACTTTATTCATACAGAACTATCAATTTGTTTTCATCCCTAAAACTACTTTAATAAGTAATTAATTCCTAAACAGATAGGTCACTTTGTGAAAATGAAAATTCAAGTTTTGCCCGCAAAGCGCTGTGTACAAACCAATGCATAATAGAGACCTATCGAGATAGGTCACTTTGTGAAAATACTACGCTTCCCCAGTTAGGTCACTTCGTGGTACGCAAATTCTCACGCGCGCCCGAACTGCGCGCGCTGTAGCGCATAGTATACCGTTGGTAAAGTGGCGTATCTAGATAGGTCACTTTGTGAAAAGCCAAAATGGCAAGTTTAGTGATACGTCGTTTTTACTAATTAGTGTAATTACGAAACTATTACGTATTAGGCACTGAAACTTGCTGAAAATGTTAACAGAAATGAGTATGTCAATAATTTGGTAAAAAAAATTTCTGCAAAAATGTGTGATTTTAGTCAGTTAGGTCAGTTCGTGGTACGAGCGACGAATTACTACTCACCTTGTTTGCAGTCCTTCCCTGTCCAACTAGCTGGGCAGATACAGCGGTAATCGTCATCAGGAGTCTCAATACATGTTCCCTGGTTGGAGCACGGCATAGACTGACATGCCAATGCTGTAATACAAAACAGGTTACACAGCGTTTATTGTCCGTTCACAAATACCTGCGACAGTTTATCCATTCGGATTGGTCAAGAGGGAATCACATGACTATGTTTAAACAATGCAATATAAAAACGATGAGAAGTGTTTAAACGTACGCATGGGGCGCAAGCTGAAGCAGGCGCTTATTTACGCGTAATGCAAACAATACATACCGGTACTCAATGTAAAATCTGTTAGCATGCACGCACACCTTCGGCTCAGTCCTTTATTGCACGGTCACAACCCTGCCAGTTTTAAACGGCCATTTAAGCTCTCATCGCCTACTCTTTTAATAGCAAGAACTATTGTATCCACCAGATTGCAATGCATTGCATTGCAATCTGGTGGTATCCACTACAATGCAATGGTCATACTTTAGCGCAATACCATTTTAAGGCAAGTTGAATAAATCTGAAAATTAAATACTTCCTTTTTGATAACTTTGATAACTTCCTTTTGATAAGAGGGCATGAGAGTCATTACTGACAAAAAGTTTGAATCTGGGATCCAGACCTTAGGAGGTACATTGAAATGATGGCATTTCCACCTTTTGGTAACCCCAGGAGCTATAGATTCCAAGGAGCTTTTCAGACTAGTATTCTCAGTGCTATAGAAGTAGATCAAAGAGCATGACTTATTCCAATTGGAGAAAAATACAGATTTTGTTTACCAGGCAAACTTATTTGGCAGACTTTGTAAAGTCTGAATTCAGATAAAAGCTTGAAAATTTCTCATCCCTGGATAACTTTGTTGGAGAAGATAGATGGCTATTTCTGAATTTGAAAACATGATACTAAAAGTCCCTTTGAAAGAAAACTTTAATATTCTAACTTTGTGGGCAAAGGTGTGGAAATGCTATTTTGAAGAAGCCTACCTCCACGACACTGTGGTCCCATACCAACTGGACAGTCACAACTGAAGGCATTGAGGAGATCCTGACACTGGTAGCCGTTCACGCAAGGGCAGCTTGCACACTCATTTGTCTCTGAGGAATCAAATAAAAAACACAAATACACAATGTTAGGTCATATGTGAAAATATCTCAAACTTTGTTGAGGAGGGGGGGGGGGTGTTGATTTGCAGTCTATTATCATGGCCCAATTTCATAGAGCTGCTAAAGCACAAAACAGTTTCGCTTACCAGAATAGATCAAGCTGCTTTAGAACACACACAAAAAGTTAAGCACAAGAAAATTTGGCTCACCAGAATTAGGTTTCCAACCAAGAATGTTTTAAGCAAGTCAGAACAATAGGACTGTTCTAATTGGATCGGTTTTGTATTCCAGTGGGTGGACATATGAACCCTTCCATTAGACCAATGGAACGTTCAAAATGCCAACGCGTATATTATATTAATAATAATAATAATGGCTTCTTATATAGTGCTCATATCCATCACTCATCAGTGACGCTCAAGGCACTTCAACATTCAGTATTTTCCTGCAAGGTATTTTGGGGCTACGTTTGAAGTATGAGACCTACTCTTTTATAGCACCATGTAATGGTTTAGGAGGTGCTGTGGCGCAATATGCAGCCAATCAAACCAGGAACACCGGGGCGGACCCCTTCTCTTTTTGATAAGTGCACTGGGTTCTTTTACGTGCGTACGGCTCTACGTCCCATCCGAAGGATGAAGCAATCATGGTTAAGTGTCTTGCTCAAGGACATAAGTATCACGACCAGGACTCGAACCCACACTCTGCTGATCAGAAACACCAGAGCTTGAGTCCGGTGCTCTTATATGCTCGGCCACAACACGCCATTCTCTAAAATAGAAATATTACCATAGTTCTACACTATGTTGTGGACCAGCTAAATGTTCTGGCGGTCCACTGGATGAGCAAATATACAGGAACGTTCTTTCATGCCAAGATCGTGCCCAACTTTTGAGACGCTCCTGTACACAGCCTTACGACATTGGGCCCTGGTCTAGTAACTGACCTTGTTCACAGTTTGCTCCCATATATCCTGACATACAAAGACACTTGTATTGGTCGTTGGTGAAGACACAAGTCCCTCCATTCTGGCAAGGGTTGGGATTGCATAAATCCCTGGATGTATCTGTAATCAAAAGGAAGATATGAAGGTCAAGGAATGAATTTGCATCAGGTATTACATATTCATAAACACACCTGCTATTCAAATAAGGGCTTACAATTTAGAAAACAGCATTAGCTAATGAGTATATATGCATGAAGTATAGTGTACACATGATTGAAGCCTTCAAAGTCAACCAATAAGAAATCATAAATTCACCTACTAGTTGCTAGTGGTATCAGATAGGAAACACGGCAAAATATATGACACATTAAGGAGATATATGTGCTCTTTCGATCGGTACACAGTTTATTGGAATTTGTTTATTTGTATAGCAGTACAGAACATGTAACCGGGGACATCACATGTTAACAGCGACAGAGCCTGAACTTTCGGCAAGCACGATTTAAAGAAAACTTGAAACCTGCCTTTTTATGGAGGTTGCACTGTCCGAATTATTATCAACCACTGACATATAGAAAAGGGACACATCTCAGAACTTGTTCAGCAGTTATTTTTTTAACTCTCTGAATTTATGAGGAAGTTATGGTACAAAATAAAACAATTCCCATATGGATGACCAGTGTAGCATCTTGCCTGCCAGAAAGGCCCTTGAATGTATACTAAGTCACTCTTTTTGTAAACAATTAGGTCCATACAACGAATGCTCGTTGTAATGCAGCGCTGAGTGCAGATGAGCTCTGGCAGGAACAGCGTTTATGGATTGTAAGCAGTCAGGAGGATAAGGTTTTAAGCTATCGTACCAATCTGGCAAACAAGGCCCTCAAAGTCTGGCATGCAGTGACAGACAAAGTGAGCCAGGTTGTTGACGCAGGTTCCACCATTTTGACATGGGTTACTCAGACACTCATCAAAGTCCACATTGCAGTGTATTCCCTCCCATCCGATGTCACAGTCGCACACGTACAGACCTTGAGCCTCCACGCATGTCGCTCCGTTGGCGCAAGGGTTGCTGCTGCAGGCACTGCGGTCGACCAAGTCTGTGTAGGGACGACAAACAAATTAAATTAAATACTGATCACCTTAAGCGCTTTGAAAATCGATATCATGCTGCCATCATCTAGGTCATGTGCCCTGCGGTAACCTTGTGCTAAGACCTAGTATTGGAAGTGCCTCTAGCTATTGGGCAATTTTGGTGGTCTAGAGGAAAGACATATGGGCCCAATTTCATGGCTCCACTTACCATAAGCAAAGAATCGATGCTTTCCGCAGCAGGGAGTTCCACACTTATGTCGAGCATATTTCGCAGGTGAGCAGGGAATTTTCACTTGTGCGTGCGTTTGTGTACTCCACCTTACTAGGCATTCTTCGCTTACAGAGCTAGTGCAAACATTTGGCACTTGCACAGGTAAGTGAAGAATGGTGATCGCAAGCGCGGAATTCGGCGGTAGCCCAAATTTTCAAAGGTTTGTTGTTTCATGTGTATGGTTGATCACATAAAACATGAACACTGTCTATGACTATTATGTCAGCTCTAACACTCCTGTGGAATACCTTCAAAATCAAGCAGGCAATAAGATGTATTTTGGAGAGGGCTGAGGATTATTTTAACTTACTTGCTGTAGTGCATCGAGAATCTTCCAATCCCGCTTTGCAGTTGCAGATGTAACCTTCTGCTATATCCAAACAGGTTGATTCTTGTGGGCAGGGAGATGATGAGCAGTCATTCGTAGCTAAGAGTACACAACAAATGAAAGCCAACAACAATAATACAAAGCAATCGTATTTGCGAATTTGTATAAACGTCTTTTCTTTCACCAGACTTTGCATTTTACATCTCTTTGTCTTTCTGGATAATGTTTAATCTTAATCAATTTCAGCTTTCAAAGTTTGAATAAATTTGAATGAATGAATGTTCTGTTTTTAACAACCGTTTTTATGTACAGGCGTAGCTTGTAATTCTTCAAAACACCAACTTTTCTCTAGATCAGAGCACTTCAAGCAGGTAATCAGAGAAGAGAATATTTATATTTATAGATGGCAGAGGATGTTTTTTTTTAGCTCTTGTTGAAAAGAAGAAAAAAAATACATAAAGGGAAATAAATGATCAACTTACAAAGAGCGGTTTCACAGTTTGTGCCTTTATAATAGCGATGGCACATGCAGACGTACTGGCCGACACTGTTGACACACGTTCCTCCGTTCAAACAAGGATCACTTGTACATTCATTGAAGAGATCTGAAATATAAATGGAGTTAATAGAATCAATAAATGTAGGGGTTTCAGATTAAAATCCGTAAAATTCGGTAAAATCCTTTCTAATCATGTTATTCCGTGTGTACAAACACCCGTAAGATTATTGTGAAACAACCACGGTCACCATTACAGTGTACATTTAACGTTAAAATACGTACAACACATTGTACAAAAAATATGGTCAGTACACACACAGTAAAAAAACCACCTACTCATTGTGTAGCAGTGGGGCTGCGTGCATAGGTGATGGGACTTCTGACCTTTGAGCCTTTAGAGGTGGACAAGTCATTGGTTCTAATGGGGACAATGTGCTTTCAGGCCTAGAAATAACCAACAGCACCCACAGCAATGGCCGTGGTGCCCTTGTGGGGCCCTCTCCAAGGTTCCAATACAAATTGACATTTTCCTCATAGAAGTGCCCCTTAGCAGAGGGAAATTGCTGTGCCCCTTCAAGAGCGAAGTTCAAGGCCTGTGCTTTGATTAGCCTATTGTCATCTTGAGATTGCGCTTGTACCTGTTGCCGTTTGCTACATTTAATTTGTATGTGTAATACTCAACAATTAACATACAACTTAGCATATTAAACTTTCTCCATCACTAGCTTTGTTCAAAACTTCCCTCAAGACTCACCTAATGAGGACTGCATAAACGTTCCCCTCTACTGATGTGTCGCTGTGCCATGAGCATCTCAAAGATGGATACCAGCGCATTATAAACGGCCATTATTATTATTATTATTATTATTATTATTATTATTATTATTATTATTATTATTATCAAACTTCCAGGGCGGTTGCGGGCAATTTTAGGAGTAACAGGCAGGGTGGTTGTGGGGTTGGGTTGCAAGCCAGAGAGTTCAAAAGTTCAACGCTGAACTGCTCTTTTCCACAAACTGCACAGTTATACTTCCATGGTGCTGCCACAAGTTTACCTAGGTTTGAGTACAGTCATCTCTTGGATACAACTTAGACTTTCTCATGCCTACCTGCATTGTCCTCCTCTGTCATCCTGATGGTGAACCCCCGCTCAGTCTTAGTGGCATCGGAGCTGAACTTGGCCCACACCACGTTGTTAGTAGTCAAGAAAGACGGCGGGAGGTCACTCCCAGCATAATGAATGACCATTGACCCAAGATCCGCAGGGTCTGCGCCGTTACCGATGCTGACAAAGTCGTACTGCATCTCTGTCTGGAAATTGTTGAACTGAACGAGGATGTGTTTGCCGGGACGGGCAAAGATGAACCACTGACATTCCTCGTTACTCAGGTAGTTGTCTGGGTAGTTGGGGGACGCTATATCAATGTAGCCACCTTCTGGTATGGTGTAGTTTGCAATACACTGACCACCTTGAAGACATCAATCACCAAGAGTTTAATAAACTCAACAAAATGATAAATAGTACACTCACAAAATGTATTCAAATTATACTTTTTGTACAAACTGTTGATGAAATGTTTATGGGTCCGAGAAGGAAATGACTAACAACATTTTGTCTTTGCCTTCTCCTTTTCACCACAGACAAGCCCCCTCTAGTCTGCCTCATTCACCAATCAATTACTTTTCTCTCCCTCTTTCCATTATTGATTTTGTCTTTTGTGTTCCTCAACTCTTGTGCTCAAACCAGCCCCCCCTTCCCCCGAACCCCCTCCCCTTTTTGTTACCCTCCCCTGATTTTCCTGTGCGTTTTCATCTCTATCATTTTTCCACTTGACTGCTTTTATTACACCAGTTTACCTGTTTAGTGTTGTGTTGTCATTTAGCCTTCGTGAAAGACTCTGCTAGGGTCGAAACGCCAGGCTACTAGCAATTTCTTTTGCATTTATACCATAGGTCCTTTTGGTTGGTAAACAGTATTTGTTATTTACTCAAAAAGATTGGATTAATTGACATACGATCACCGCAGTTCTCTCCACTCCAGCCTGGTTCGCACTGACAAGTGTAACTATCGATTCCATCAATGCAGATGCCGCCGTTGAGACATGGGTTGAAAGTACAGTCATCTACGTCTAGAATCAAGAACAGAAAAACAGCCATACGTTAACTGATATACAATCATTGCAGTTCTCTACCACCAAGATTTTCTGCTTGACTTCTTTATGAAATTTGGCCGACAATCACAAAGGCCCGCCAGTGCCATCAACAGTTCACCCCGGGGTGCATTTTGGCGGCTGTAACCAATAACTATTTTGGTCATTGGCCAGTCATTAACCAATGGCCAATTCAACTGAAACAGCCATAACAGGGTATCTGCACACTTTAACAAGTCACATTTTTGACTTTTTAAGTCCCTTTAACTGCCACCCTTAACAAAATTTAAGACCAAAAATAAGTGAATAAAACAGGAGAACAGCTTTACCTTCTCATACTTTGTGTTATATTTTTACATGCAGCGTAATTCAGTGTGTTAACAGCAGATTGGAAAATTCATTACACGATTCATCCATTTGTTTTAAGGCCTCAAATAAAGAATTTAGGATTTGTTAATACTTTTTAAGGACCTGCAGAAACCCTGTACTAGCTACAACCGTGAAAATGCATCCCTAAAAAGGCTCAACTTCCCAAAATACACCTAAATTAGAATTGGTGAAAATGAAAAAAAGGAAGAGAATGTATCAAATTTTCTACTTACTGTTCTGGCAGTGGATCCCAATGAAGCCTCTGATGCATCTACACTGGTAACTGTTGATACCGTCAATACAGTCTGCGTTGTTCTGACATGGATTACTCCCACACTCATCAATATCTACCATGGGGAAAACAAGGGTACCGGTTGAATTGTCTGTGTATTTTAGAGCTAGTTTTTATGAATAATTCATGGTAACTTTTGTTCAAGGGTTGTAGCTCAAATAAACCTTTATCATGCTAAAGCCATCTTGTTCTTCTCCCATTCAAATCAATGTCACCAAACTGAGGCTGGAATAAGAAATAGTCAGGTCCCTTTATTGGTGTAATGAAAATCAGTAGTTATAATTGAGATGGTTGACAGAGGACAAGACAAAGATGGTGGCATTAAGATAACACTCTATAGACCTTTCTATTGCAACATAAGAGCCCCAGTTTTTGCCAACCAATGTTGGAAAACTATGGAAAGCCATGAAAGCAAAACAAAAACAGATAGCCATGGTTTGTAACAATGTTACACAAGTATTCATAAATAGTGTTGAATATGTTGGAAACAAAGCAACCAATCATCACGGGAGGTATTTTATTTAACTGAAAGTTTGCAAAGAATGTTAAACTTGGTTAAAATATCTGTTAATACGATAGGATGTTTTGCTCACCTTTGGCCGTCCATGCCAATCACAGCAGGGTTTGTTTATCAACAATGGAAAGGTCTATTGCTGCCAATACTGGAGCTAGCCCCTCTTTTTTCAATTTTAAGTATGTAAGCTGGCTTTATCCAGTTTCATACTACACACATAGATTCATGTCATTTGATTGGTGGAACACGCATCACATGTCATTCTTTATTTTGAAATGTACACTGCCGCAGTGCTCCAAAATTTAATATAGGTGTCGTACATGGATAATTACAGGACACTTCGGATGTTTTGGATCAACTTCAAACAAATATTTCTTCAATGCCTTTTAGACCAATGAGGCAAAGCCTTGTTGTGATGGACAAGGTTGGTGTCTACATGGAGTAATGGCTGTCCTGAAGGGGTTTCTTGAATTCTCAGAGTGTGAGGTGGACAAGTTTCTGTGTCTGTTTTGTGTTTATTGTAAAACAACATTCAAATGAAAAGGATCTATGTGTGAGTTATACAAAATAAATATTGAATGCATTTCGTTTGTTCATTGTCGCAGAATAGAATCACTTGGTGAAATCTGGCGTTTCTATTGCACTCTTCCACTTTTATTCCAATTTTCCTTTGTGAAATGGATAGTCCAGAGCTCACTTGTGATTACATTCTGCAACAATTCACTCACATGCATCTAATAGTTGTATACTGATCTACACCCTAAGCACCCTAGATCAAGACTTGATTTCACAAAGGATAAAGGTGAGTTATCCATATCAACATAGTGATAGTGACATCAAACTTTGCCTGGTATTTATAAACAATTCAATGGCTGACCCATCTTAAGATCAATCTTAGAGCTTCGTAGTAAACTATACGACTAGGTATTATTGAAGGCAAACACGCTATACAGAAAACTTAATGAACGTCAATGCGAGTACATTTCCTAGCTGTGAACTTCGGTACCATTCATTTCTTGTAATGCTCAAACCAAATATGGCGGCGCCCTGGGCTGGCTCCATGACTTCAAGCACACCAACATTAGACTCGAGCAAGTCCTACATTAATACATTACATTTGTGACATATCAGACCCAACCTCGTTCGTATCATGCATCCTACAAGCGCCATCAAAAGTTTTTAACAGGCGTGCACACAAAGTAGTCACTTTTGAGAGCCAATCAGCGCTGTTTTTCAGTACATCCCTACCAGGGGTTTAGTGATGAGAGGTATCGATACGGCGCGCTGCCCATGGTATAGCGAGGATCTATCAGACCCAGTTAGAAATCCCTTCTCCATGTGGCAAGTTGTGGCGGGGAAGGGATTCGAAGGCAGGGTGAGCTACCACCCCACTAAAACCAACTACCATTGGTCATGATATTGAGCACAGGATTAGAGAGAGAATGAAAAAAACATTGAACTTACTGTTTTCACAGCGGTCTCCATTGTAACCATTCAGACATATACAGGTGAAATTTTGAATACCGTCAACGCACATACCACGATTCAAACACGGCCTGGAAGCGCATTCATTAATATCTGCAAAACAAAGAAGAACACA
Source organism: Pisaster brevispinus (assembly GCA_023634235.1). Taxonomy (NCBI): domain Eukaryota; kingdom Metazoa; phylum Echinodermata; class Asteroidea; order Forcipulatida; family Asteriidae; genus Pisaster; species Pisaster brevispinus. Next base: position 1,896,763 of record JAMKCF010000022.1, read on the forward strand.
TCATTTGGAATGTTTGCTCTCTTAAGATGAAATATTCATTGGTACCCTTCATCAACTTGAGCTGTCAGGGAGCCAGTCACTATTGTTTGTCAGTCCTACCCTTTCAGGGGTCAGTGACAGGAATTAACGATATGGCGAGATCAAATCGCAACAGCAAAATCACACACATCCTATCTCATTAATCACTCCTTGCACGACATTCTTTGTGAAAGGGGATGAGGTCACCAAAAGGTACACTTACTTGTTTGACAGGTGAAGCCAGTGAATCCGGGCGGGCAGAGACAACGGAAGGAGTTTGTTAGATCCTCACAGGTTCCTCCATTCATACATGGATCGTTGGTGCACTCGTCAACATCTAGGGGGGAGAAATATTGCATGTTATTCTACCTACAGCCACCGTGGTCAAATGGTTAGACTGCACCACTTGCAATCACAAGGTTGTGGGTTCGAATCCTACTAAGCTAACCATTGATTTCACAATGACTAAAATAAGTATTGTCGTCTAGTTGCAGAGGCTAATGGCAATGGACTCCAAGTTGCCCAACATTGGCAAGCAGTTGTGTGATGACACGAAATGATGTCTAGTTACTGAATCACAATTTCTTGATTTTTGCAATTCATAATCATAGGCGTTAATTAAGCCAATGTTTGTAATGAGAGAGATTGGCTGTTGCCAGCTTGGTGTTTATATTCCTATGTGGGAGCTTTGCCGAGTTCCCTTGATGGGAAGATCATCTAAACAAACAAATCAACAAATCTATATTTTCTCAAAATTTAAATCTGCGATGGCCCTTTTTAGCCAAATATCTTTCTCATGACATAACTCGACTGTGTGCCAAATTACATGGTTAAATCATCAAAGGCAAACTCCCATCACCTACATGCCATACAATGACCCCTTTCTTAACAAAAAACATACACTATAATATTCAGCTTAAAAAAAGGAAAATGCTATGCTTTGGTCCGTTAAGCTGTGTACAATTTTTGCCTGCAGGAAGTCCAGGCTCTGTGGCTTATTTGTAAACTTGCACTGTCATTGAATCATCATTAATATTACTTAAACCTGCAAATTAAAATGACTTAAATAAACTTATCAAAGGTTTGAAAGAAACACTTACTGTTGTCGCAGAGTTTTCCAGTCCATCCTAGCTGGCATCTACAGAGGAATGTCGCCTCTTGGTTGGTACAAAAGCCTCCATTCTGGCATGGGTCATCTGCACACTCATCAATGTCTGAAGGGTGACATCGAGAATTGACAAAACGGAGGAAATGTTCAATGTCATTTTTCTTAAAACTGTTGTTGAGCAGAAAGTGTTGCTGAAAACAAAATCACCCCTTTTAGAAAGAAGGCATTTCGCTTAAACAGCTTTCATTGATCAAAAACTACATTGGTAAACAGACAAATTTGATTCAAAAGGGGTTAGGGACATGTAAGAGGGAGAACGAAAACCTTGTGTGTGTTTACCTATATTACACAGGGTACCAGTCCAGCCTGGTCTACATGTACAGACGAAACCATTGGTTTGATCTTCACAGTCACCGTTCACACAAGGGGAGTTACTACACTCGTCATTATCTGCAAATAGATACAAAACAAAGTCAATATTTTACAAATTTATTTTATGTCCAAGTTTTATCAAATAGTAGGGATATTTTATCGGAATCAAGGGTGACCTACATCACATGGTGTAGGCTTGAATAAACATTTCAGGCTATCTAATCACAATTTTGCAAAAGATTTTTCAAAGGGCAAACAAAAATCAGAAATCAGACTAAAGTTGGAAGAATATCATGTCTGGTTTTATTGAGTACATATGGATTATTAATCGATAATAAGATCAGCATAGGCCTATATATGAATGCATCGAGGCGGTTACGCTCAGCATTTTCAGGAGTAATTTTCACTCACAAAGAATTTTATTCCAATTGAAACTCAATGAATCATCCTTTTCATCAATTTCGTGACAGCCACAGTAAGTTGTGCTCAAAGTAAAGTTTTCTCATTTGTTCTATTGGTTTTTTTTTTTAACTGCGCAATTCTGATGTAACACTTTAGCTATGCACAATGGGTGTCTCAAAGCCTTCATTATTTTAACGGCAGGTGTGCAACGATGAGTTTAAAATAGGAGAACCATTTATATAGCACCTTGTGGGGGCTTGTTAGGTGCTGCGGCGCAATCTGCATCCAACCCTATCACCGGGGTGAACCCCTTCTCTCAACGAGGAATGTGTTTGGTTCTTTAACGTGCATAACACAACACAAGACCTACAACTTCACGCCCCATTTGATGGACAAGGCAATTATGTTTAAGTGTCTAGCTAAAGCACACAAGTGTCATGACCAGGATCTGAACCCTCCCTCTGACAACACCAGAGTATGAGTTCGGTACACAAGACCACTCGGTCAAAACACTCCAGAAACTTCTAGAAGTCTGAATTTATAACCACTCTACTGGTTATTGTCTGATTAGTCACAAGGATGGGTCTTGTCATATTTGAAATGAAAATTGTTTATCCCTACTGCCGCACAGCTCTTCAAACTTTATATTTCCACCATGCATGCGAATTTCAAATTCTGTGACAACTATTAAATTCTATTATTTCCATTTATCGTTCATTTATTAATGATAAAATGCCTTAAATGCTTAGTGATGAACACAGTGGTTGGCTTTGCCGTGCAGTTTTTGCTTGCTCACATTTGCCGAGCGGGCTTGACCTCCTTTTGTTTTATAGGTCAGTCACACATGGTACGCAGGCGTGACCTGGGGAAAGTAAAATCCATGTCACAAATTCCTGCTGTACTATTTTATTGATTTCTTCATTGTCAAGTTTGTGGTATTGCATAAAAAAATTATACATGTAGCCATCATATCTCATGCTTTATCATTGACAGTTTTATTTGGCGTGATAATTGTCACTTTTGTTACAGTCAACTAACGCATAGGTTAAACATTTCTCTTTGATTTGTTTTTGCTTCAACGAGTCTGCGCATAACGCCAATTAAATTCTGTTACTGTTGCACCCAAAGTGCAGAATGTGGACTTGTTGGTGTTTTTCTATAACTCACTTATTTCACAGAAGAGTCCCCTGAATCCGTCCAGACACTGGCAGGAGTAACTGGCCACCCTGTCCAGGCATGTCCCTCCATTAAGACACGGTGCACTCTCACATTCATCCACATCTACAAGAATAGATACACACCGTAAAAATTTACATTTCAGATATAGCCACGAGGTAGGGAAGGGTCTAGTAAGAAAGGTACATTTATTCCAATCTTCCTAGAAACTGGAGATTAGGTTATGGTGAAGTAATAATAATGATAATAATAGAAAGACCATTGAGATCTAAGGCTATGGGACGTAGCCTGACTCGAGGAGTTACCAGCCCAAAGGAAAATGTGATCTTCCTTTTGCATGCTGTGATAAAATTAAATAAAAATGAGAGTGTAGATCTTGATACAGTAGGCAGCGCTTTTGGGAACAGCAAGGATCCTGGGAAAGATCCTTGAGATCTAAGGCTTCGGGACACAGCTCGACTCGAGGAGTTACCGGCACAAAGGAAAATGTGATCTTTCTTTTGCATGCTGTGATAAAATGAAATAATAATAATAATAATAATATTAATAATATGCAGTACTTATAAATGGCGGACATATCTTAGTAGCCAGCCAGATCAAGGTGCTTACCAACATCATTATCCATGTTCATACTAAGACCATTCCACAAACTTTCTCCTGAGGAGCATTCAACCCCAAGCTGCTTATATTAGAACTAAAGGGTTAATCCAACACAAAACTGTCTCAGCCCACGCAGGTTCCCATTTATACACCTAGGTTATGAGGAGCGATTATGGTTAAGTGCCTTGCTCAAGGATACAAGTGTCACGACCGGGAATCGAACCCACACTCCGATGATTTAGCCATTAGAGTGTATGATGCTTTATACTGCTAGGCCACGGCGTACCACAATAAGTGCAAGGGGATTGGGTTTTGGTTCGAAAACTTTTGTTTTACCTATTTCACACTGCAACCCACTCCAGCCGGGATCACACGCGCACTGGTAGCTGTTGACTCTATCCAGGCATGTGCCACCGTTCCTGCATGGGTTGCTGATGCACTCGTCAACCGCTGATTGGAAAATTAAAAAATAGTACAATAGGTAATAAGCATTTATCATTTAATCATATATTCGTGAATAAAGCTACATGTATGCCAAGATTAACACATCAAAGTCTCAATACACTCGTCTGCCACAGATTTGAAAATAAAATCTGAAAATAATAAACAATGGATTCACAGCCAGACAAGAAGTATTTTTCACATGAAATGATCAACAAGTCTACACATACTATGAAAATCTCTGCTGTGAAACCACCATGAAATCTCAGTGAAGTGAAGGTTTTGGCTGAAATTCAAGGAATTATTTCTCTTTCACCATGCTTTAAGGGAATTGCAATTCCCTTAATAAACCAACTTGAAAAAAAAAGAATCTCCAGCATTGAATTTGAATAGCCTCTGTGAGTTTCACCCCGATTTCAGGGAATGCTCTCCATCTGGTCCTAGCGCAGACCTTGCTAATTGGTGACTAACTCTCTGGAATGTCATTTCCCATTTCCCCACTCCACACTCTCATGGGGGTTATTAGCCCATACTATCATGCTCTACTCCAAATGTAAACATTGGTCTATATCCACAGTGTGCTGAACAGTACACTGCTGACCTGAAACAAGGTGAAACCACAAGGCTGACCAATAAACCATCTATCAGGTTGACTTCCCCTCACTATAAACAGTAACCTATCCAGCTGTGTGGTCATACCATGGAGGAAGAAAATACACCCCATGGTCATACCAAGGACCCCTTGAAAACTCCATGATAACTCCTTGAATTAAACCACACTACACACACAACTATGTAGCACCTGCAATTGGAGACCTCCTATTGTCCCTCTTTTGTTTGGACTTCAACTTTTTGGCAACAGCTCCCATTGGTTATGTAAACAATTTCCAACTGGGAACTTTTTTCCCAACCAGGGACCCTATTGTCCTCTTTTGTTATAGGCCCCTGGTTTGAAAGTGGATACACCTTCGGCTGTTTTCAGCAATACAGCACAGTGAAAACAACATGAAAACAACGTGAAACACTTAGGCTCTGAGTGCTAGTTAGATGAGAACTCCGTGAAAACAAGGTGAAAGGGGGAATTTACTATTTCCAAGAGGTGGTTTTTCACTCCATTTTCAAGACGATGCCTCCATTTTTAGGGCTAACTGAAGCAACCACTCCACCACTTAATTAATCTGTGCACAGCACACTAAGGACCTTTTCCAAACCTCGACTTAGGCTCCCGCTCTGGCTCCGGCTCTGATTTGGGCTCTGGCTTTGGCTCTGGCTCTGACTCGGGCTCTGGCTTTGTCTCTGGCATAAAATTTGGAGCAGCGTTTCCAAAATCAAATGGAGCCCGGAGCCCGGAGCCCAGACACAGAGCCTAAAAAGCCGAGGTTTGGATAAAGTTCTGTGTTGAGTTTCATTTAGTATACTTACAAGCGTCACAATTTGTTCCAGTCCACCCAGAAGTACAGGCACAAACGTAAGCTCTGAATTGGTTAACACAGGTACCGTTATTCCGACAGGGTGAGCTTATGCACTCGTCTAAGTCTGTAATGAGACAAAGAAATCATTCAAATGAGGCTTGGAATCAAAGGTTCAACCACGGGCTGATATCAAGACAATAGGCCCTTGTCGATGTATATTTACCATTGTTATTGTTGTTATTATTAATTAGGTTATCAGGTTGATTCAGTGGGTTCTCCCCAGCCTTTCACCTCTGATATTAATATGTCACAAGCTCATAAGAGAAGACATCAATGACCCTTCGACGTATCCATGCAGTGCGTATAGACCAATCTATTGCAACGTCACAGCCCAAGTTTTTACCAACCAAGGAAGAAAAACTATAGGAAGCCATATATGTAAAGCAAAAACAGATAGCCACAGTTTGTTATTATCTTACACAAATATTCAAAAATAAAGTGTTGAACTTGTTTGAAACAAAGCAACCAATCATGAGCTGAAAGTTTGCAGAAATGTTGAATTTGGACACAACATTGAATGTTTTGCTACGATTCGGTCGTCCATGTCAACCAGCGCGGTTTGTTTATCAACAATAGAAAGGTCTATAAACATGACTTGCCATTGTTTTACCTAAAATATGGCAGCATTCCCAAGGAATTCATTAAAAACCACCCATGACCCGATCCTCTGCTTGAAGTATCCCAACAAACACTGGTTGACAGCTAGTGATTATTTAACAGATAAACCACCGTGCTTACCCGTTTCACAAAATTGACCAGTCCAACCAGCTGTACAGATGCAGCTAAACGAATCAACAGAGTCGATACAGGTCGAACCATGGAAGCAAGGGTTGCTTGTGCATTCATTCAGACCTACAAAAAAACAATAACAAAAAGTTGAACAGGTTTTGAAGGAAATTTCAATTTACATTTGGTTTGTGGTAACAGATGATAGTATCTATACTTGCTGTGAAGTTTGTTCTCTGCTGTCCTGCTGTTTATTTACTGCCATGTAGGCTGGGGATCAGAAGGCCACCAAGTTCAAATGTGAACTTGTCCTGCTGATTATCTATTGCCATTTGGGAATTGGGAGACTATACCGACTTCAAATAACAACTTGTCCTGCTGTTTATTTCCTGCTTTGGAGTAGATTGGAATCGGGAGACTACTGAGTTCAAATGTGAACTTGTCCTGCTCTTTATCTTCTGCCGTGGAGTAGATTGGGAATTGGGAGATTACTAAGTTCAAATAAAACTTGTCCTGCTATACTGCCTGAGAATAGATTGGGAATCGGGAGATAACAGACTTGTCCTGCTGCAAATCTACTGCTCTGGAGTAGGCTGGGAACCGGGAGACTACCGACTTTAAATAAGAACTTGTCCTGCTGTTTATCTACTGCTATGGAGTAGATTTGGAATTCGGAGACTACCGAGTTAAAATAAAAATTTGTCCTGCTGATTAACTACTGCCATGGAGTAGGTTGGTAATTGGGAGACTAGTTTATTTCTGATAGAACTTGTCCTGCCTTATAGCTAGTACCTCAAAACATCGATGGACTTGTACTTTCGCTCAGTGGATCAAGGTGGATTTTGGGAATTATCTTCACAGCTGCAGAGTGAGATATTACTGGTCTCACATTTGGACTAAACTGTTCTAGTCAATGTCAGGAGACTTTCATTTCTTAAGTAAACACAACAAACAGAAGAGGAAGGTTCAGGATACTAGCGGATACTTACTGGTTTCACAGTTAGTCCCAGTCCACTGCAGGTCACAATTACAGGTGTAGGAATTGATGCCGTCGTTGCATGAACCGCCATTCCGACATGGGAACGAAGCACACTCATTCACATCTAGTAATTAAAGCAGAGTAACCTCGTATTAATTTCTTAATTTCTTAATTTCTTAATTTCTGAAAGTAGCTCCTAGCGTCCCAACTTTTTGGATTTCATGAATATCTGCCTTGTAAATAGTTCAGACCAATAGCTGTATGTGACATCACATTGAAGGCTGGTAAGGTTCATCTATCACTGAAAACCACAGGGGATGTGATTGAATGGTCAGACAGTAGGAGGGTTAACTGTGTGTCATGTAGATGAATTCACCACATAATATCATAATTGCAGGCTGGTAAATTTTAACATTCAAAACCACAGTGAATTATATTGAATGGTCAGACAGTAGAAGGGTTAACTGTGTGCTGTGTAGACGAATTCACCCCATGATATCGTACCGCAGGCTGACAAAGTTTATCATTCAAAACCACAGTGGGTGATTGCATGGTCAGACAGTAGGAGGGTTGTACTTTGTAGATGTATTCATCACATATCATATTGCAGGCGCTCGTAAAATTTATCAGACAAAAACCACAGTGAATTATATTGAATGGTCAAACAGTAGGAGAGCAATAATAAACACCGGCCAATACTGATTTAACTTTTTGTTTTAACGAGAAACAGTAACCATTATCGTTAGAGACCCCTTGCATCTGACGCCAAAAGCTCAAACAGTGCCCTCACTGAGGTCAAAAGAAGACCGATCATTGGCTGAGAGTTGTGTGTGCCTTGTACATGTACATGATGGCACGTTTGCATTGTTCGACCTCGGCAATGGTGGCCTGTGCAAGGGGTCCATAGACTTGTACCACGGTGCAGACATCTTGCTTTTCTTCCATTCAAACCACAGTAACCAAACTGAGGCTGGAAGGAAAAATAGACTGGCACCTTCTTATAAACTGAAAATTCAAACTGTCGGTGTCATTGTGTATACAGGGACTCTGACTAAGATGGCTGCAGTGTGATAAAGGTTGATTTCCCACAGGAAACATGAGATGGTCGCAGTACGACAATTCGATCAATCACTTACTTGTTTGACAGTAAGTGCCAGTGAACCCCGGTCTACAGCTGCACGTAATGCTGTTAATTCCATCAAAACATGTCCCTCCATTCTGGCAAATGTTGGTGGTACAATCGTTGATATCTGTAACAAAAAAATAAATGACGAGGTTTAAAGGAAAAGAACATCCTCGTTTTTTTCGCAACAGTTATTTCATTCCCATGCTCTTGATTTCAATAAACACACCATCCAACCAGCCCACACAAAAGTCATCCAGTTCAGAAAACGAAAACACGTTTTATGTATTGACAGGGTTTTTGTGCACCTGCTTATCACAGCTTTTGGGTGTTCAGACTTTACTTTTCTCAAACTTGAGAGTATTTCACAAGAAAATATTTTCTCTTGTCGAGAAAAATTAAAGGCGATTTTGCTTTTGAAAAATTATTGCCTGCTTGAAGTAATTATCCCTATGGGTACCTTCTGGCCACTCATAATGGTCATTCATCATTGTCCTCCAGAGGGCCACACAGACCAGGTGACCAGAAAAACACTTGTTCTTGCAAGTTTCTAGACTTTTTTTTTGGTGCAAGTATTTTTGGTGCAAGGGGGCTCATAATCATTCTTATCTCCTCAGCACTTGCACCAACAATTATACTAGCCTTTAAAATTATTGAGGTTTTTTTTTTAGCTGATTACCAATCCTTTGTGCTACCTTTAATAATTTATGCCCACAATCAAGAATGTATTGTTTCAACAGACATTCTACAAAAAGGAGAACAAATAAGTTGGAGGAACAAAATGTGATTGGGATACTCACTTTCATTGCAGTTTTTGCCGGTGAATCCAGAAAGGCAGACACAGAAGTAATCCGCCACTTCATCAATGCACGTACCGCCATTCCTACATGGACTTACTGCACATTCATTGGTTGCTGCAAGGTCAAAGTCAGATACAAATCAACCAATGAAATGACAGCTCTTCATGACAGCTAGCTGCTACATAAACTCACAAATCTAGCAATGAAAACTCAAGCTTGCAGGAAAAGGTTAACCAGCCAAAAACACCACTGATAGTATGCTTGTGACTGGTTCCATGGTATCGTTGCCTAAACTTCTCAGGCTATACCTAATTCTGTTGAACAGCTTTTAGAAAACGGCCGGGGGTGCACGTTGGCAAAAAGAAAACTAAAAGGCAATTGTTACAGCCGTAAAACAAACAGACGATCTTTTCATATAGCATTGAAGAAGCAACGTCTAACTCTATGCATTCTAGACACACCCTTCCCTGCCACTGCCTTCCTCAAAGTCCCATGGGAACCAGATGAACATTCATCTTGTTACATGGTACATTCATCTTGAGCCTCACTCTCATCCTATGCTTCACTTTCTTTCTGATCAAATTCCATTCCATGTATCATTTGTATCCTCAGTTTTCACATTTATCTTGAGCCTTACTTTCATCCTAAGCCTCACTTTAATTCTAAGCCACAGTACCATCCAGGGCCTAACTTTAAAAAACTATTGAGCAGACAATGGTGCTTATTAAATTTATTTGCTACAAGCAAAACAGCAGTCTTGAACAGTGTAGATTAAGTGATAATTTTGGCTGGTAACCCATATGTGCTAAGCAATAGACTTCTTCCATTAGTTGGTAAATATGTGTTGAGGTTACACACATATGAATGCTTCCATTATTTGACCTCAGCGATGATGGCATTTGAAAGAGGAGTCTATACTCAACTGTTTTAACCGGTCAGTGCCAATATTTTTTTGGTGCCAGAAATCGGATGACGTGTAAACCCAATTTTGTATGAACTCAGAATCCTGCAACGCTTCATTTCCCTCATCTAAAGAGGTACAAAGGGTACTGAATTTCATGCTCAAAATCTCCCTTTTTCCAGGGCTTGGATAATCCACAATTCTAGATATTGGTCCTTTCATCATACAAGTACTATGAGAGATTGATTGGCTGCCAACATTTGTTATCACTGTACTTGACTCAATGGGAGGTAAGTCCGAGTGGTTCGACATTCCAGCACACCTTGGCCGACTATTGGCCGTTGCTTACGGCCAAGGCTTTGCGATTCACAGTGTATGCCACTCATATTTTCTCAAAAGAAAAACAAATCCCATTGCATTTTATGAGAACCCTTTTTGTCTATACTTTTGTTTAGTCAGGATTTCATTGTGACAACGATATTCTCAAAAACAAATTATTCCGCCAGTTCTGAAAATTTCTTCCTGTCACTGGATGGGCACGGAAAAATTCCGGAAACCCAAGCGCTATTAAGTAGTTAAACACTTCAAAAGGATTTCATGCAATTTATCAAAATCATACTAACTATACAGACTCATGCGATTACACACATTTCATGACACAGCATATAATGTGTAGCTTTGCAAAAAACAGCCATGAGCAACACTTAAAGTTTAACATGAAAACAAAATTTACAACAACATTCAAATACCGCCTAATTCCTCTGAAAATGAAGCATGAAAAATAGAAAAGAGTATCAACCTTTTAATTCCTGAGCAAGAAAATCTGTCAATGTTTTAAAATGCACTTTTAAATTATGTGATCAACATAAAAGCCAAACTTCACTTATACTCAATGCAATTTCTTTTTTAAAATCCTTGATGGAAAATTTCACCAGCTAGCTGTGACACAAGTCAAGGACCACTAAATGTAGGTAGGCTAGAGACCTTAAATGTAATGGTGAAGCATTGTTGTGACAATAGGTCTTAATGCAATGACATGATTTGAGTAGGGCGTCCTCATGTAGAAGTCAAGAGGCATGCTCTATGGTCCATCCGGTGTGCCGTGTGTAAATAGTTAATGCATTTCTATTGATTCAACATCGTTTAACCTCCAAGATGGCAGCAGGATGACATGAATGCATAAGGTTTATACCCTAGGCATGCAACTTTGTTTTGGAGAAGAAAAAAAAAAGAAACTGCACTGCACACAAAACTTTGTACAGTAGTTTTCAGTTTTCTTATGTAACTAAAATAAGAAGACAAAGAGGAAATCAGCCAATCAGCTGAAAAGTTGCATGCCTGAAGTCTGCACTGGAGATGACAGTCAATAGTTCTTAGCTTTTTCTGCAGAAGTAGTCAAATGTAAAATCTTACGACTACTCACCGATTCCACAGTTGTCTCCAATCCAACCAGCCAGGCAGGAGCAGCGGTAGTACGTGTTGAAGTTGTTACAGGTACCCTGGTTGAGACAAGGGTTGGGCTGGCACGCGTTCAGCTCGGAGCCGCAGTTGATTCCAGTAAACTGCTGTGGGCAGGTGCAGCGGTACCTGTTGACGAGGTCTGTGCAGGTGCCGCCATTGACACATGGACTGCTAGCGCATTCATCAACATCTGTGAGAATCAAGTCAGTGCAAGAACATTGTATCTCAATTTATAAAAAACGTCTCGCACAAAAATGAAAAATGTTGTATCTGGACATGTACTTGTTTTGTGTACGTCAAAGCTATTCTTAAGCCAGACACAACATTTTGACAATTTCAAACTTCCATGTGTGGTAACCTCTGTATACTCTGTGCTTTCCAAGTTCTGCATGAAAACAATTAACAGGTTACTTGGGTAGGATGTGAACCCACAACCCTCACATTCTAGAGCAGTATATCTCTTAGCATCTACACCACCGAGTGTATCCGGTGACGTGAGGCCAGTTCGGATCCTGTAATCATCAGCAACTGCAAACTATATTTTGTTTCAGAAGTGATAATTATTTGTTTTAAAAAGCATTTTTACATGTTCTTTGCTTTACCACCACTAATAGTTCATTTTATCGCATAAACGATAAAATACATTATTCGCCGCAGAAGACCCCCGCAGTGTACCAGGCCGTGCTGCAATACACGGTGCTGACAGTTTGGTTATTGGCGTCCTCTGCTGCATGGTTGTTGGGCAATAATTTTGTTAGGCTTGCCTTGGTGACGTTCCTTGTAGTGGTTTGGACGTAAGCCATAAAGGTAACCTAACTTTCCCGGGGTAGCAAGGCTGACCTTTATGCAAAGTGTGTGTGGTCAAATGGACCTTTATTTTAGATTGCGTAACAAAAGCATGGTACTTCTGAGTAGCGGGAAAGCTAATCACTTCGGCTCAGCTTTCACTGAGAGTAACATTTACTTCGACAACTTTAAATTTTCAATCGTAAGGATTTGTTGAATTTTTCGCAATCATTTGCGGGCCAGTTTCGGTGGAGCGGTATTCCATTGTTGGAGATTTTGGTCTAAAACTACAGAGATAGAGGTTTTCTGCGGCACTTTCGGTCTTCATATACAAGTTAGTTACGGCAGAACCTTGCGAACTTTTTAACTCGCGGGTTTTTCTGGAGGAGGAATGCTTCGTCCAGTACGGAAGAAGACGCGTCCGGGGAGAATGGACTCGCCGATGCTGCCAATGCGGGGCCGTGGTCGTGGCCGTGGCCGTGGATCAAAGGGTCGGCCGCGGGTGAACCAGCAGCCGCCCATAGGCCAACAGACGTCGGCGGAGATTCCGGTGGATGAGAGCACCTCCTCGGCCATTGCTGCTGACGACAGCAGCTCAGGACAGCCATCTGTGGGCATCATTGACAGGACATCCGCACCGTCGTCAGCGTCTTCAGCCGGACCTTTGCTGGCTGGACCATTGCCGACAGGACATCCGTCAGCAGGAGGACCAACAGTAGCCGGACTGTCACAAGCGGGACCATCGCCACTCTATCCAGTTGGGCATGCCGGTACGTTAACCGATATTGGGTTTAATAACCAACAGGGTGCAGGGGTTTTACCTGCCTTATCTGGGGTTGTCGTTCCTCCTTTTTCTAATTTACTAGAGGGGTATGGGAGACCCACCCCTATTCCATCTGTACAAGATAGTTGTGGACTAGGGTTGCATGTCACTCAAGCCTTGAAGGAAAAAATTTGGAATTCCCAGTATATTGACATGGCTTTGTTGTTCCGTGACAACGCAGTGTTTTCGCTGGCCTCGGCCGACAGTGGCACTGGGTTGTCGATGATGGTGGATGAGCAAGGTCGGGTGGTCTTTCGCCCGGCCTCAGCACCACCGCGGAAATTGCAGACCATCGATCATTGGACAAGTGCATTTCATACATTTATGGCTGTTTACTCTGTACGCCATCCCATGCGTTTTGGTGAGTTATTAAAGTATGCGGAGACCATTCGCCTAGCTGCTGCGCAGTTCCCCGGGTTGGGCTGGCGTAGCTATGACGAGCAATTTCGCTTGCGTCAGGAAGCGCAGCCCTCCCGCTCTTGGGCAATGCTTGACACCGAGCTTTGGGTAACTGTTGCTGCTGCTACCGCTACTGGTTATATGCCAGTCGCTGCGGCTACTTACACGGGCAAACAATTTTCCTCGCCCATGTCAAAGGGTGGCACCTGTGATGCGTTTAATGCAGGGGGTTGTAGGTGGAACCCTTGCAAGTATCCCCATCGTTGCTCTGGTTGCTCCCGCTTTGGGCATGGGGCAGCTACTTGTCGCATAGGTAAGGGCAGGCAGGGTGGCTTGCCAACCGGTGGCTTTGGCGGCAGCAAGGGTTATAGAACGGCTCAGCAGAGTGTCCCAGCGGCCCGAAAACCGGGGGGTGCGCCTACTGTTCGCGCTAGCGTGGCTAGCGCAACAACCGCATCTTTACCTGCGGTTCAGCCTGTGTCCAACAAGGCCGTTAATTATGCCCGTAATTTTCGTCCCTCCAACACCAATTAAGATTAACACTTTAAGAAATTGGCTGTCCTTTTATACGGACAAGCGTAATGCTAGTTTGTTAAGTGCAGGGTTTTCTGAGGGGTTTCATCTTGGCTATCGTGGCCCACGCTTGTGTCGGGACTCGGTTTGCCTCAGTTCAGCCAATGAGCAGCCAAACGTAGTTTTAGCTAAGTTACATAAAGAGATTAAATTGGGTAGGATTGCCGGCCCATTCAAGCATAGACCTTTTGCTAATTTACAGTGTTCGCCAATCGGACTGGTTCCCAAGCACGTCCCAGGCGAGTTTCGCCTTATTCACAATCTGTCGTTCCCATCTGGTGGCTCAATTAATGATTTTATTGATAAGGATATTTGTACAGTGCATTATAATTCGTTCGACACGGCAGTTGACTTAGTTGCGTCTTCAGGCCAACGCACATGGGTAGCAAAATCTTATATTAAATCTGCATTTCGACTTCTTCCAGTGGCCCCCTCCGATTATGAGCTTCTTGGGTTCGTATTTCAGGGTGAATTTTACTATGATAAATGCTTACCAATGGGTTGTTCTATATCGTGTTCCTTATTTGAAGCATTCAGTACTTTCCTCGAATTTCAAGTTAAACGTGTTTCCCAGTCTGTTTATGTTACCCATTATTTAGATGATTTTTTGTTTGTGGGCGAGTCTCAGTTGGATTGTGCTGCTTTGTTGCAGACTTTTCGGAGTGTTTGCAATCAGTTAGGTGTTCCAATTGCGGAAGAAAAGACCATGGGCCCAAGCCAGGTTATTACTTATTTAGGGCTTGAAATAGACACTATCCAGCAGCTAGTAAGGGTGCCTGCGGTTAAAGTACTGGCACTCCGCCAGCAAATTAATAGGTTTTTAGGGAACAGTAAACTGTCACTGAGGGAAATCCAGTCCCTGGTCGGGTCCCTTAACTTTGTGTGCAGGGCGGTTGCCCCCGGTAGGGCTTTTACACGTCGTTTAATCGGCCTTACGCTGGGTTTGCGTAAACCACATCACAAAGTCCGCATCTCTGCTGGTGCAAAAAATGGACCTAGTCATGTGGCTGGAATTTTTGGGAAATTTTAATGGCGTCTCACCATTTCTACACCGTCAGTGGCAGAGCAATGAGGGTATTGACTTGTTCACCGATGCAGCTGCCAGCATTGGTTTTGGGGGCTACTTTAATGGTAAATGGTTTCATGCTAAGTGGGCCCCAGAATTGTTAGCACTGTCACCATCCATCGCTTTCTTAGAGTTTTATCCGTTAGTTGTTGCTGTGTATTGCTGGGGCGATTTACTGGCGAACCACAAGGTTCGATTTCGATGTGACAACAGTGCTGTCGTACACATCATTAATAAGCAGACTTCACGTTGTGATATGATAATGCATTTGGTTCGGTTATTTGTTTGTCGATGTTTGCGGTGCAATATCGCGTTCAAGGCAATTCATGTACCTGGGGTACGAAATGATATTGCTGATTCCCTTTCACGTTTCCAGGTCGACCGTTTTCGGATGGCAGCGCCGCGAGCAGATTTAACCATGACACCTCTTCCAAACCTGCCGCCAATGTGGTAGAAGGTGAGATTTCCCGCTTGTTATCTGCCGCTTTGGCGCCCAATACTCATAAGACATATCAGGTTGGCTGGCGTGCGTTTTGTCAATTTAAACAACTGAGCGGCGCATACGAGTTTGTTTCCCCTGCGTCGGTGCAGGACGTTCGTGAGTTTGTGGCCTCGTTGTCAATACAGAATTTGGCTCCAGCTACCATTGCCACGTATGTTTCTGGGGTGGGCTATGTTCACAAGTTGCGTGGTTGGCCGGATCCTACCAGAGATTTTTTGGTGTCTAAGTTACTGGAGGGTTGTCGGAGGCTTTCTGGGGCGGCAGATCAACGTTTGCCAATAACGTTGCCTCTGTTGTCAATTTTATTGCAGGCCCTCCCTCATAACTGCTCCTCATCTTTCGAGGCTTTACTTTTCAGGGCAGTAATGTTAAGTGCATTTTTTGGTTTTATGCGCATTGGCGAGTTTGCTGCAGTCTCCCGCACCCGCTTACAGCAATCGCTGCTCTTGTTTTCTGATATTTGTTTTTGTGATGTGGGCAAGGCGTCCGCTTCAGTGCTTATCTCGTTCCGTTACACTAAGACCAACAAGTCCGGTATTCCTCAGCAGATTCGCCTGGTGTGTTACGATGAGAAGCCGCTTTGCCCTGTAAAGGCATTATCGGAATTTGCGGCAATTCGACCGTTGTCACATGGTGGTTTTTTCTGCCATTTTAATGGCGACCCCCTTACGCAATTTCAATTTAATGCCATGCTTCGAAAGCTATTACATTTTTCCGGTTTGGGTGGGGTAAAGTTTACAGCGCATTCTTTTCGTATTGGGGCGGCTACCACTGCTGCGGCAGCTGGTATCCCCCGGGCGGACATTCAATCCATGGGTCGTTGGCGGTCTGATGCCGTGAACATTTATATTCGTCCTGCGGCAATGTGCCATTTTCCGGTTGTGTAATCGACGATAGACAAATAGTCTGGCTTGCCTGTTTTTATATTTACCGTTTCCCATGTGTTTCGACAGGTGGTGTTTGGATTGTGGGCGATTCTATCGTGCGCAGGGCGTCCCAGGGGCTCGGTTGCCGGCCCGAGGTTCATTGGAATGGTTTTGGAGGCGCCCGTTATCCTGATGTCCATAAGCTGTTGGACACTCTCAATTCTCGGTGGCCGTCTCCCCGGTTGATAATAGTACATTTGGGCACCAATGATTTAGTTGTAACGGATTCTTTCTGCATGCGGCAGGGAATTTCCATTTTTATGCAAGATTGCCGTGATCGGTTTCCGGCCGCCGTATTAGTCTGGTCAGATATACTACCCCGAGCTTGTTATTTTGGCGCATTCTCGCAGCGCAATTTGGAAATGAAGCGACGGGCAATCAATCGGTGGGCGCGATCTTTTAGCGGACGCATTGGGGCTGCTGTCCTCCACCATCCGCAATTTAAGTGGTCAGATTTCTCCTTATTCAGGTTTGATGGTGTTCATTTATCCCATGCTGGGAACAGGTTTTTTCTAGACAACCTCCGCTCTTGCATAGAGGAGGTGTTTACATGCCTAGGGCATTCCGCCTCCCAGTAGTTCAAATTTAGCAAAGTATGTTGATTTGTCCCCCCGCTGTGGCTGCTCTTCCTTATGGGGCGCGCTTCACGCGTTTGGCAATATTTTCTAAGGAAGTGGACTGCCACTGCTTTGGGTCAAACAAATTAATGGGGGTTTGTCTGAAATGTTAACGTTGTAATGTTTATTTGGTAACACTAGCACCCTCTTGTTCAGGTGGGGCTAGTTCATGTAATCCAACCGCATGTGCCAGCGGTGGAATCACTTTAAACATTGTATGATTATGTTTTTATAGCATTGATTTTAGAAACACTGCTGTTAGTGTTTTAGAGGGGCGGGCAAGCTGCCACCTCTGTTATCGACAATAAGTCTGGTAGGTTTTATCTCATTATTTTAAAACACTGTTGTTTAATTAGTGTTATATATAGAGGCTGGGCAAGCTGCCCCCTCATTGTATCTATGGCAAGCTGCCAAGTACACTGCTGTTTAGTTAGTGTTATATATAGAGGCTGGGCAAGCTGCCCCCTCATTTTATCTATGGCAAGCTGCCAAGTAATCCGGGCCCGGTACATTTTGATGGGCAAGCTGCCCTTGGGCATTTGCCCTTCATTAAGTCATGATTATGTCATGAGTTTAATAAGTATTGCATTTTATTGTATTCTCGTACATGTTTACCAAACTGGTAATTGACCAGATCTTGTTGGTAATAAAAGCAGTTGAAGCTGCGCCAAAAGTCAAGTAATGTTTTTGTTATTGTATTATTTTGGGGTGTCGTCTGAGAATAATTCATTTTATCGCATAAACGATAAAATACATTATTCGCCGCAGAAGACCCCCGCAGTGTACCAGGCCGTGCTGCAATACACGGTGCTGACAGTTTGGTTATTGGCGTCCTCTGCTGCATGGTTGTTGGGCAATAATTTTGTTAGGCTTGCCTTGGTGACGTTCCTTGTAGTGGTTTGGACGTAAGCCATAAAGGTAACCTAACTTTCCCGGGGTAGCAAGGCTGACCTTTATGCAAAGTGTGTGTGGTCAAATGGACCTTTATTTTAGATTGCGTAACAAAAGCATGGTACTTCTGAGTAGCGGGAAAGCTAATCACTTCGGCTCAGCTTTCACTGAGAGTAACATTTACTTTGACACCCGCCACCATCCCCATTTCGGCCTCCCATTTCAGGGGGGGGGGGTCCTCTGCCTAGTGTGGGGACAAATACTTGGGGTGAAAGGGGGTGGTTATTTTTATATTCAATTTTCGAAGGCAATATTTTCTAAGGAAGTGGACTGCCACTGCTTTGGGTCAAACAAATTAATGGGGGTTTGTCTGAAATGTTAACGTTGTAATGTTTATTTGGTAACACTAGCACCCTCTTGTTCAGGTGGGGCTAGTTCATGTAATCCAACCGCATGTGCCAGCGGTGGAATCACTTTAAACATTGTATGATTATGTTTTTATAGCATTGATTTTAGAAACACTGCTGTTAGTGTTTTAGAGGGGCGGGCAAGCTGCCACCTCTGTTATCGACAATAAGTCTGGTAGGTTTTATCTCATTATTTTAAAACACTGTTGTTTAATTAGTGTTATATATAGAGGCTGGGCAAGCTGCCCCCTCATTGTATCTATGGCAAGCTGCCAAGTACACTGCTGTTTAGTTAGTGTTATATATAGAGGCTGGGCAAGCTGCCCCCTCATTTTATCTATGGCAAGCTGCCAAGTAATCCGGGCCCGGTACATTTTGATGGGCAAGCTGCCCTTGGGCATTTGCCCTTCATTAAGTCATGATTATGTCATGAGTTTAATAAGTATTGCATTTTATTGTATTCTCGTACATGTTTACCAAACTGGTAATTGACCAGATCTTGTTGGTAATAAAAGCAGTTGAAGCTGCGCCAAAAGTCAAGTAATGTTTTTGTTATTGTATTATTTTGGGGTGTCGTCTGAGAATAATTAATAGTAATTGACACAGTAATGTTGATGCCAGTTTGGAGGGAAGTATAGTATTACTTTACAGGAATAAGATTTGATGAATGTGAAAATTCCTGTAAAATGGCTTCTGGGCCTGGGTGAATTCTTATTCTAGGCGCAGAACCTCCAAGATGTTACAATTCAAAAGGTTTCAAGACTCTGAGCATCACAAGAAACACAAAACTGCAGGTTTGGACACAATGTGGACATTTCTTTCTCCCTTTGGTGACTGCTTTACTTCTTTAAAAAAATATTAAGGCTCAGGGAGAAATTAGGAATTTTTTTTGAGAAATCACATGCCTGGTTATACTTACTGATTTCACAGTTGTTGCCTGTCCAGCCAGATACACAGGTACAGGAATAGGTCCCATTCAGATTATTACATGTCCCGCTATTCTGACATGGCGTCCCCGTGCACTCATCAAAATCTGACAACACAAAGTGAAAAATAATAAAATATTACAAAATATTATCCGATTAATCAATTGTCTTACCAGTGAATAGAGTCTGAAAAAAATATAGTACTTCTACTTCCCATATCCAACGAGGCTGAAGGCAAGCAAGCACGTTTGTACTGTATTTGTCTTTCTTACACGAATGTGAATGCAAACTTGACACGTAGCTTAAAATATCGCAATACACAGAATTAGAATTAGTCTGCTAGAAGCTAAGACTTGTTTGTGCTTCATTTAGTTATTTTCTTTCTTTCTTTGCTAAGAGCAAGTCTTTAAATATTTGGCTGAGGTTGTTACTGATGCTGTTTGTTTTTGAAACTCTTAACAACTTACCTAGTTCACAGTTGGCTCCCATAAATCCAGGTGGACAGCTGCAAGTGTAATAGCTGATGCGGTTGACACACGTTCCTCCGTTTATGCATGGTGCATTATCACACTGGTTGTCCTCTGTGACACAATCACACATAATTGATTACCTTTGACCCTCTAGAGATCATGGAGTCCGCAATAAAGGTACAAAAATACAAGATTTGGCCTATTTCCATTGAACCAAACAGACCATAGTAAAGGTTGGGTCTGGCATTGAAGGTTTTCTTTTTACCGACTTGACAAACACAAGGCCAAGTTACCATCCATCATTTGGCAGTTTGTTGAAAACTAGAGGGTGAAACTAATCTACTCTACCCCAAAACAAATATGTACTTTCCATTTAAACTGAAGTTACATCACCGGTTCTTTTCACAAGAGATATTTCATGTAAATTACTAGATTGTATCTCCACTATGCAAAGTTTCAAATCCTACTCATTTACATGGTGTTACCGCAAACATTTACAGATTGTATCTCCACCATGCAAAGTTTCAAATCCCACTATGTACATGGTGTTACCACAAACCTTAATTGTGTAACCACCATGCTAAGTTTCACATCCTACTCATATGTACATGATGTTACTGCAAACCTTAATTGGATAACCACCATGCAAAGTTTCCAATCCTACTCATGTACATGGTGTTACCACAAACCTTGACTGTATAACCACCATGTTAGGTTTCAAATCCTACTCATGTACATGGTGTTACCACAAACCTTACATGCTAGGTTTCAAATCCTACTCATGTACATGGTGTTACCACAAACCTTGATTGTATAACCACCATGCTAAGTTTTATCCTACTTCTGTACCGTCCCATTAAGTTGAAATTCAGGAGGTTTTTTTTGTAGGCTTACCGAGCTCACAAATCGTTCCTGTGTATCCAGGTGGACAGAAGCAACTGAAGGCGTTCAGGAGATTATTACAGTTGCCTTTGTTGAGGCAAGGGTTGCTCTGGCACTCATTAATATCTGCAATTAAGAACGTGTTTATAAAATTGTGGTAAATTGACAAGTGCTAAAAGACTAATAACACCGAGTTCATAGAGAGCGCTTCATCACACCTGATGGGCATCTCAAAGCATTATGTTTTTATGACAGGTATTCAGAGCTATGTTTGAAGTTAGAGATTCATTACTATAGCACCTTGTAAGGGTTTACATTCGTTTGCGGATCATTTGGTGGTCGATATATGGCATGGTGTACCCACCCCCCCCCCTCCTATTGTGTCTTCATTATGTTCAGGGAATCTCAGGAATTCTATAGAGGAGTTTAGGGGGGGGGGGACTTCTGTACAAGAGGAAGAGTGTGTTAAAGTATGGGAACATTTTTTTTGGGGGGTGGGGGTGGGGATTGCACAACCTTTGTCTTATATTGGACTTGTACAGGCATAATCTGCAGCTAACCATTAAAAAAAACCACTGTGTTGCGCCAAATCCCTTCTCTTCACGATAGGTTCACTGGGTTATTTGCACGCATTACTAAATGCTGTGACAAATTCTCTTACCTGTGTCACATGTTGAGCCAGTGTAGCCAGCAAGACAAAGGCAGACAAACGCATTGAACTGATCAACACATGTGCCTCCATTATTGCAGGGGTTGCGGGCTGTCAGCGTGCACTCATTCGTATCTGTATTTCATAAAGAATCAAGACAGTTAAGGTCTCCAATGTTTTGTAGAATGCTTTGTTTGGAAGGGTATCTGATTCACTTCCTAGGGCCCAATCTTATCCCCTGGTAAGCTGGTTAAAAATCCAACAAGTTTGCTCAAAGGCTGCTCAAACAAGAGTGAGCTACAAAACAAATGCACCTTTACTATACCCGTGAGGAAAGTGTACCCAATAGTCCGGAATAATAAATGAATAAACCAGGCTGGACCGAGACAGTTTTATTGCATGAGTATCTGGCCGGCCCTTCCTTAACCTTCCAGTCTAGCGGTAATAAACTATTAGAAGCTCTACAAGTTTGGCCCTCAAGTTTATTAAAACTACTTGTTTCACTCCTGCAAAATATAAAACGTAAAATACATTGCACCAAGATAACATTTACAGGAACAACAGCTTAAATGTGGAGAGGGCAAGGCCAAGCAGGGGGAAAATGGTTCGACCTGCTCCTAAAAAAAACCCAATCAAACAGGCAGAATAAAAATAAACAACAATAATAAAAATAATAATAACTATAGTGAACAAATGAACAAAAAAACAAGCAAAACAAGCAAACACCCCATCAAACAACAAACATATTAGCAAAAAACACAAATGCAAGTAATAACCAGAAATATTGAATGAAAGTGTAAAAAAAAAAAAACCCAAAGCACAAAAAAACTAACAAAGAAGCACAATTTTGTTTTTGCTTCAACGAGAATTGTCGACAATATTTTCTGCTGAAATGTTTTAGACAGATGATAAACACAAAAATATGCTAAGCATTAGAAATGGTTATCGACCCTTTAGGAATTAAGCATTAAAAAGTTAGCTTGAGAAAGTCTGCTTGAGTGCAAGTTGTTTCAAAACTAAACTTGCACCACTTATAAAATAAATTAAACAAACATTGGGGGGGGGGGATTGGGGAAAATGAATGACATCATCTGAATGACATACATACCAACATTGCACTGAGTCCCCTCCCAGCCCGACGGGCAGATACAGCTGTAGCTATTCACACCATCAACACAAATTCCGCTGTTAAAACATGGGTTGCTTGTGCATTCATCAATGTCTACATTCGAAGAAATAAGAAAGTGTTATAAACATTGGCAATTAAGGCTGTTCCTAATATTTAAAAAAAACGCTTTCATTTTGTTGTGTGCATGCAACAAGGTTGTAACTTGATTCTGCAACAAAGTTGTATCTCATGCGAAGACGCTCCATGCAAAAACACTGTATCTTCATTCTTCACGCTCACTGAATTTGTGATTACATCCAAGTTACATCCAAGCGAGATAAAACCTTTTGACTTTCTAAAACTCTTACACTTCACATAAATACCATTTTAGGAGATACAACAATTTCTTAAAATCTTACTCATTTCACAGAAGACTCCAGTCCAGCCGCTTGCACATTCACAGGTGAAGGAGTTGATGCCGTCCACGCAGTTGCCATTGTTTCGGCAAGGCTGACTGTCACACTCTCTGTTATCTACAACACAATTTTTGATCTTTTTACTTAACCCATCCATGAGATACTCAATTTATGTCAAAGAAAACTGCTGAAAGAACAGTGAAAGTATAATTGATCAAAATTAACCACGTGTGATGAAAATAAGTCAAATAAATCATTTAGGGGGGGTAACCATCCTTACAGTTGTTTTTTTAAGGAAATGTACCATTCACACTGAAATGTTCTGTTCTTGGCATAAGAGGAGAGTGTTATGCTTGGGCCCCTAACAGTCATAGATGGTTTGGCTGTGAATTCAATCATCCCTGTCACCTCTTTCCAGTTGACTGCTTTTGTCAGGCATGATATTTGCTTCTTGGAAACACGTAGGAACATTTTTATCAAGTACAATAGCTGGCCTACATGTACTTGTTGTATATAGGCTCTAAAAGACTTTTTAAGCCTAACCATTAAACAATTTTTCTGATTTTTCCCAAGGGCAAAACAATCGGTAAAACAGACTAAAGTAGAAAGAACACCATGCCTGTTTAGTACTCCAGATTAAGGAACGCTGTGAGACAAATAACTTACTGATCTCACAGTTGACACCAATGTAGCCGGCCGCACAATTACAGGTATAAGAGAGAGTTCCATCGATGCATGTGCCTCCATTTTTACATGGGGTTGACAGACATTCATCGATAGCTGCAAACAAGAACATAAGGGAAACAACAAGGATGTGATTATACGAAAAAGGGATCTTGTCTTGATTTAGAGACGAAAGCCCCTGAACACCCAGTGTGTTGCATTCAATTTAATGTATTTATTACATTACACATCTAATGGCGCCAGCATCAATGAAAGGATAAATAGGTAACAAGAAGAAATGGTCAGTTTTAGACGTGGGAGGAAAACAAACCAAAACGAGAAAACCATTACAATCAGAGAGTGACTGAAAGACTAATCCACATGCAAGGATGTGGTGTGACTAGGGGGGATTCAAATGGGGTTCCACAGAGATGAAAGAAAGAGCGAGAGAAACCGCGGAGACAGCCTGCTCCTAGCAAAAATCATCCTCTAAAGTGCAAAAAACTCAATCTTGAAGTTTGGACACAACCTCAGGGGTAAGAGCCATTGCTGACAAAAAAGATCCGAAACTGGGATCCAAATTAATCAGGTATTTTAATTAAGTAATTGACAAACTGACTGAGCAAAAATAAATCCTTTTTTGGGTGAATAAAGAAAGATGGACTAAAATGGAACTTGAACCTGTAACTTGAGGTAGAGCACTGTCGCAGAAACCCAGAATTCAGCCTAAATTGTTGTTTCTACTTACAAAGTTCACAGTTGGTTCCAGTCCAGCCTTGTCGACAAATGCACCTGTAGCCATTGGTCATGTCAGTACAGACACCTGCATTCTGACAAGGATTGCTAGTGCATTCCTGAATATCTGGAAAGAAGAAAGAAAAACAGAAAGAAAAATTAAACTAGATAAGGTTCGGCCACAAAAATCTGTTGTTAAGGGAATTTTGGAAGATTTGAGAGATTTGGTAAGATTTCTTGCCACTTTGATGCCTTTGTTCCTCATCAAGTAAACACAACAACACTGACATCGTTAAAGTTTAGATTGAAAATCAAGTGGAATGACTCTTCATTTGTTGTCTTCGGAATCCTGATCAGTTGTAGATTCAGTCCCTTTACCGGTGATGCACCAAGCAAATATCTTAGGAAAGGAGCTGGGAAACAAACCCGGCCATCTGCTGGTGGTGTGTGTGGTAGGTGTGGTTGGGGATGGGGCGATGGGGACAGCCTCATGTATTTTAAAAGTCATAATGAAACACTTAAACAGAAGAGGTTTTCGGGGTGTGCCAAGCCCCCCTTCAAAAAAATATTTTCTGGGTGCCCCACCCCCTTTCAATTCCCTAAACGCTCCTTTTAGTAACAATTGTTTTCTTTCCTTTTTAGTTTCTCTCCGTGAAAACCCCCCCCCCCCTAAAAAAAAAATACAAATAAATAAATAAATATTGGCAGGCCCCCTTAGAGGGGTCTTGAGCCCCTTGAGCCAACTCCTTTGGGCCACCACTGCCCTTTCCCCTCATCCCGAACTGCAAGAAGAAGGAACAATCTCATCTTGAGTTGCTGCACTTACCTAGTTCACATCTCGTACCAGCAAAGCCAGTGGGGCATGAGCAGACAAAATTATTAACTCCTTGGGTGCACTGACCGTTGTTCACACATGGGTTGCTGGCGCATTCATTAATATCTACAATGAAGATAAAGTACGTCAGGACAATGAATCAAATCTCTCACAACAACTTCATCACACCGAGTGAAAAAGACAAAACTTGTCGATTAAGGGCGTGACCTTTACGATGACCTATTTGGGTAAATGCAAGTAGGTCAATTCTTGCGATCATTTGCAGCTGCTAGGTGCCTTTCTTCGAGGGCAACAAAAGCAGAAGAAGAATATCAAAGGTAGAATACCTATGGTTGCCATGTGAGGAACCTCCTCTTGGGTGTGGCTCAAGCTCCCAGAGCCACACCCTTGGATGTGGCTCAAGCTCCCAGAGCCATGCCCTGAGGTGAGGCTCAAGCTCACTGAACCATGCCCTTGGACGTGGCTCAAGCTCCCTGAGCCACGCCCTTAGGTGAGGCTCAAGTTCCCAGAGCCAAACCCTGAGGTCAGGCTCAAGCTCCCAGAGCCATGCCCTGAGGTGAGGCTCAAGCTCACTGAACCATGCCCTTGGATGTGGCTCAAGCTCCCTGAGCCACGCCCTTAGGTGAGGCTCAAGTTCCCAGAGCCACACCCTGAGGTCAGGCTCAAGCTCCCAGAGCCATGCCCTGAGGTGAGGCTCAAGCTCACTGAACCATGCCCTTGGATGTGGCTCAAGCTCCCTGAGCCACGCCCTTAGGTGAGGCTCAAGTTCCCAGAGCCACACCCTGAGGTCAGGCTCAAGCTCCCAGAGCCATGCCCTGAGGTGAGGCTCAATCTCACTGAACCATGCCCTTGGATGTGGCTCAAGCTCCCTGAGCCACGCCCTTAGGTGAGGCTCAAGTTCCCAGAGCCACACCCTGAGGTCAGGCTCAAGCTCCCAGAGCCATGCCCTGAGGTGAGGCTCAAGCTCACTGAACCATGCCCTTGGATGTGGCTCAAGCTCCCTGAGCTACGCCCTTAGGCGAGGCTCAAGCTCCCAGAGCCACGCCCTTGGATGTGGCTAGAATTCCCTGACCCATGTCCTTGGGTGTGGCACTGAAATGGCATTGATTACTCAGTTAGTGATTAGTCAACCTTGTTTTTTCCACGCTACGCAGAAGAACATGTTAAAAGAAGACACTGCAAAAAAGCATCAATTAGTATAACTAATTAAATGTAATTAGTTCTCCACGGCAAACCTTGAAAAAAAATATATTTTAAAGAGACAGACTGAAACATTTATTATCACCAGTGTGCAGGGAGATGATCAAGTTACTACTATGTGATGATACACCATTGCTTTCTGTTCGGTTTATGCATGTTAGCAGACCAGTTTTTAACAACTGACAATTTCACTTGGGGATTAAAAAAGGGCTCTTATTTACCAAGAGGGAAAAAAAAAGATAACACCAGTTGTTGTTCTCATTCAAAATTGTGTTTTTGGAGAGACTCTTACTGTTGCACATACCCGATAGATTAATTATAGGGGTATACAGGGTAAGGTTGTGGATTATGCACCAGTCTAGTTTCTAGATTTCCCACCATGCAACTGCAACTCTGTTTCACACAGTGAAAAGTATTTGATACAAGCCGACTCTCCGTCCCCTTCAAACAAAACATTATGGTGTTTTTTGTTTCATATGAATTATGAAGAACAAAAGCAATAGGGACTTGTGGAAAATAGATGAATTTGATGGTTAGCAAGATGATGTTAGTGTGGATTGTGTTCATATCTCTTCAGGTAGACATGGCAGCTCCAAAAGAGCCGGTCTGTCCATCCTTTAAAGAGATTGGATGAACTGATGACAATGAAGAATGTGAAATAAGACTTGAAGTTATGCATGGTAGCAGGGGATGCAAGTAAGGTTTGCAGCGACACCATTTTGAGTAACAAACCGGCTCTTTTTGGATCCAATACCACTCAAAAAAGATATTACCGCACGATGTCGCTGGAAAACTGACTTGAGCGCCATGAGCAATGTATTATAGAATGTGTGCTTTAAAAATCTATATATATTATTATTATTATGAGGGATTCGTTAAGGATTATGATGATAATGAAGATGATGATGTCTTTCCACTTTATTCTCATATTTTTGGAAGTCAAATACTCCTCCATGGCTGTCGACCCTAAAATGATAACCCTATCAAGGTATATTTTTTATTTAAATTAGGACTTCTTTCTCCCATTGAAGAATTAGTATATCCGTAGAAGTATTTTGACTCTCTGGCTAAGGGGTGGGGGGTGGGCAGTGGGGTTGATTTGCCCCAAATTTAACACTGAAAAAACATAAGTAATAATTTCTAATATTGGAAAAAAAAGTATTTTTGCTTTGTCGGTCCAATATTGTCTTCTTCTTGCTGTGCTCAAATTTTTCAAAACTGTTTTGCCCGAGTTTTGGAGGGCAGTTGCCACCCCCACCCCACCCCTGGGTTGTAGGCCTTCGAGTATATCCTTCAATTTGAACTCTAAAAAAAAGAGCTTTGATGTGAAAATTCTTGCACACTGGAGAGAGATGAAGCAGAATGATGTTAATGAAAGAACTTCTTGATGATTAGTGAGAAGCGTGTCATCTGCAGGTGATGATCGTTGATTTTTTTGTTTTTTTTTACCAGATTCACAGTTGCTTCCCTGGTATCCACCGAGGCACTGGCAAAGATAGGAGTTGATCAGATCGACACATGTGGCACCATTCTGGCATGGTAAGGTAGCACATTCGTTGATGTCTACAGCAGCAGGAAGAATTGGGGTTAAAGGTGGTTACTGTTCATACACGACACATGATATCTTTAGTCTTTGCCTTTTTGGACTTCAATTGTTAAAAGATTAGAAAAACTTTCCCTTTTTTGCTACGTGAATGCTTTGATCTTTAATTTATGGTGACTTTTGTTTGCTTCAGCACTGAATATGGGTTCATTTAAAAGGAGAGTTTTCATGTTTTGAAACTCCACTGGAAGACACTCAGCAAATTTTTAAAAAAATGTTTTCTGGTTTGTTTGTTTTTTCGTTGGAAAACTAAGAGAGTCAGCGATTGTCTATCTAACGCAAGCAATTCTTTCGAAACCAGGGGAAAATGGCAGTTGTTTTAGAACATTTTTCGCCACAGTTCTTTTCAAACTATCCTATCCCAGAAGCATCACAAATGAAAGTTGTTTGAATACTACAAATTATTATGTCTCCAAAGAGGTAATGCAACACGCCTAATTTTATTCAACTTAAAAAGCAATTTGTCTTCTCATTTGTTTGGCGAGACAAATAGTGACACTCCAAGTTGGCTAAAAAAGGATGAATTCATTTAGTCAAAGGCCCAGGCCCAATTTCATAGAGCTGTTTCAGCAGACAATATTGCATAACAATTTGCTGCTAAGCAAACATGAGCAGGATAATAGTCAGAGATTTTACAAGCGACATCATATTTTGGCTGGTAACCTTAGTCTGGTAAGCATTATTGTGTTGTGCTTAGCTACTTTTAGTGCTCAAAGTACACCTTTGGCTTTTGGAACTGTTTGATTGTTTTAATCCTATATAAATCTAGATGTATACAATTAAACTAACCAGTGAAAATTATACTTCAAAAGGTGGTAGCTTTTTTTAGTTAATGCCAAAAATCTGGGGCGATTTACGCCCACGCCGGAAGAATATTTCGTAAATGGAATACATATCTGAGAAACAGTTCATGCTAAAACGTTTCTGAGATTGAAATGTTTTTTAAACCCTCTCTTTGAAAGTACATTCCTTTGAAGGGAATTGTTTCTCAAAATGTTATAAATTATCAACAGCTGAAGTGCTTCTTCTCAAGTAAGTTTTTATGGTCATAATTTTTTTAAGTAATTACCAAAGGTATACCCTCCACTTAAGGAGCTCTGTGAAATTAGGACCTGGGTTACTTCACCAAACTTTAGCTAACGTTCTTTGATGGGGAATCAATGGAGGGGTTTTATTTACTTATGTTGCATAATGTGCCAGTATAACCAGGGTGGCAGTTACACGTGAAGGAGTTGACTTGATCTAAACAGGAACTGCCATTCTGACATGGGGAACTTGCACATTCGTCGATCTCTGTCAAAAGGAAAATCTTGCCATTAAAGTAAAATATGCACAAAGCATTTAATTGTGAACAATGAAAACACAGATGTTTATGTGAATTCTTGTTAGATGTATAAAAGAAAGGAAACGTGTAATAGAAGAGGAATGCATTGCACACTAATAGACTTCTATCGTGCTACCATTTTCATGTTCCCTAAATATAAAAGCATTCATAGTATAGACCTTTTCATTGTTGATAAACAAACCATGCTGGTTGGCAAGAACTCTGGCTGTGACTTTGCTATAGAAAGGTCATACCAAATCTGATTCAACCAAAATGAAGGCAGAATGTTTTTCCCATCAAGCCTCACTTTGGTGATATCGATTTGAACTGGAGGAAAACAACATGGGTGAACAATATGATGTAGGTCCATGCAAACCAATATACAACAATATGATAATAGAGCCTTATTACTGATGACGTTACATTTCAATTGCAATGTAGCAGGTCCGCTATGCTTGAGTACAATGCACATCGGGATATGCACGCGTAGCGCCATTCCAGTGTTGCCTGACATAGCACCTATTCTTGGAGTTCTAGCATCATGTGTGCGTGGCGTGTAAGTACTCCAGCATAGCAAGCAATTGTATGAAGGTCATCTGAGAATGGTCTGTATAGGTCTATGAAACACACATACAATACGATCATACAGCAAGACCCCTTTGCTCTAAGATATGTTATAGGTCTATACAAACCCAAGGACCTATAGCACATTATTGGCTATAACTCCTTGAGACGAGGAAAGAAAAAGTGTTTAAATACGAGTATATCAAGTACAATACAACTTTGGCAAAGAAAAGAAGGTTGCGTACTTATTACCTCAATAATTCATGTCACTTCAAGCAACAGGATGTTAGTCTTGTGAACCAAGTATACTGGGTAAAATTCTCTCGTTAATTATTCATCTAGACCCATCTCAACACACAGGATCTACTGCTAAATGCAGCTAAATGTCCCATTCAAAAAAGAAAAGCAATTACATGAAATGTCCCACATGCACATTGCAAAGCCTAAATTTGAACCCACACAATCTGTTAAGAACAGAACTTGAGAATGGCTCGCTAAGCCACAACTATCTGTCAGTCATATTATAAAGTTTACCTATCAAGTAATAAACCACAAGGGAAACTGACCGGGTAAATTTTTTTATTATTATTTGGGTTTGAACAAAGAAAAATTTACCGGAGCGGGACTTGAACCAACGACCTCTGGATTAACGTACTGGCGCTCTACCAACTGAGCTATCCAGCCCTATGTTAGCGGTCTCCCTATTAGTCAATATCTTTGTTCGGGGTGCCAGTCAGAAGCTATTCAACCGTTAGCTGCCGTGTAGCCAGGGATCACACCCAAGTTAATGAAACAACCTGGGAAGCGGCAGCCACGAGATCACCTTAAGGAGATGCAACTTTTTAATAATAAATATCAAGTAATAAACCACAAGGGAAACTGACTGGGTAATTTTATTTTTTTAAGTTTACCTATATCACAGTTTGAACCGGTGTAGCCTGGTCGACAATTACATCTGTAGTTATTCAGGAGATCAACACACTGGCCATTCAAGCATGGATTAGAGGAACACTCATTGATTTCTATGTAAGGAAATGGATAGCAAACACATACAGAAATTTAACAGCTATAATATTTGTATCGGGGGATAAAGAATACTATTTTGGTTTTACCCTACACTGATCTTGTGTAATCAGCGATATTTACCTCCGAAATCCTGTGGAAAATACTCCACAGGCATACTACACCTGGCACGCTTGGTGGTCTAGTAGTTGAGACATCTGGGCCCAATTTCATAGAGCTGCTTAACGGCCAATTTTGTGCTTGACTGCACGGTTTCCATTTCATAGCGCTGCTAACCGTAAGCACACGAAAAGGCATGCTAACCTTCCGAGGCTTACTGCACGAAAATGATTGACGTCACAATGCAAATCCATGGTGAACGTGCAAGATGGCCACTTAATTTTCTTGCTAACCTGTGAAATACGCTTAAGCCTTAGCAAATGTTTCCGCTACAGTAAGCACGAAAATTTGCTTACCGTTAAGCAGCGCTATGAAATTGGGCCCTGCTCTGGAACGCAGCGATCATGGGTTCGAATCCCATCCGAGTAGTATGCATGTGAACTCTTTTTCCCAAAAGACTCAGAAATGTACTGAAAAGTGCTTATCACACATAGGTGTGTAGGGTGAAACCAAAATAACGTACAGAAATTTCAATTGCAGTCGTCAAGTGTTTCCATTCGAACTGCATGTTATCCATTTTAAGCCACGTTTGAGCTGGTAGCTTTGGCTGTGGCTATGGCCAGATGTCTGCTAAGGTATATGTGTATTCTTTGCGTCTGCAATCATGGACACAGCTTACTAGAGATTAAAGATTACACTCAACCACAAGAGGGCGCAATTGGGGGTTAACTCTTTGGGATAGTTTAGTCATCAGAGTTCTTCACGATTTCACAATTTCATCAGCTTCGACAATAGGAGGATTTATCCAAATTTACATTAAACATTTGTATTGTTAATGCTTTTTCTACATTTTTTCCTTTTGGAAGTCTTCAGCACAGTTGTAAATTGTGTACACTTTTGCAGTCAACCAAATGCTTTCCACCAACTTTATTCTAAAACCTGTGGCAAAACAACCAATTTTGTCTACATGGTCGTATGGTTTTTTTTTTACATGCGTTTAGACTACTGAGGATCAAATCAAGATGCAAAATTTCAATGAAGTTCAAAACAAATTTTACAAGTTATTGCATTTCTCAAACAAACTTACATCTGATATGAATTGAAGGAAAAAAAACGTATCAAAAAGAGCATGCAAACTCATAATGAATTAGTCCTTTGAAATCATAATAAATGTGCACTTGATTAACATGTACATAAAATAACACAATACAAAATGTTTCCAAGCTGTTAGTAGTATTATAAAAACTGTTATTTGCCAATAAAAAACACCCCTCAATGACACTTGTTAGTAGTGCAAGTATAAATTCACCGCAAACCAATTTTTCAACTCTTTCAGTGCCTGCTTTTTGTGTGTGTTTTGAACTAAAAATTCCCAGCTTTTTCAAAATTCTGTATAAACAATTTTTTATAAAGTCTTTCTCAACAAACAAAATGTATCTTGCTGATTTGTGTTGCCTTGGTACATCCCAAAGCCAATAGTATTTCTTGGAGTGAGTGATAATGCCCTCTGGTGATAACATGTATATTATGGGTCATATAATGACACTTTTTGACTACATCAAAAAAGATTGTACACTGTACGATAATGGCACATTCAGATTACATAATATAGATCGTACATGTACAACATTGGCACTGAAAGAGTTAAAAGACGGAAAAGACATTGTTTATAGTTCATATGACGTTCCACTAATGTCAAATCTTTATCTGCAGAGTTTCCCCAACTTCATGAGACCAACTTCCAGAGACCAAGTTCTGTTTAGCCGTATTGGGTTACCATTCAATACAGGTATGCGACGTAGATTGTTCATGACTGGTTCCCGGCTGATTCTTCAAAGCAAATAGGTCTGTTACGCAACATTATCAATTTAAAGCTCAATGAAGATTGGTCAATGTGAAAAAACTCAATGTCTGCCTACAACAGGATTTACCACAGAACACACAAACGCTGTAGCTGACAAGCTTTGGGTAAACCTGTAAATGAACAATCAAGTTTGTCTTTCCTTAGACTCTTGTTACTATAGTGGTATGAGAAGGAAAACGTAGCAATATCCTATAAAGAGAATTATGTATTCGTTCCTACAGCTTACAGTTTGGTGGGGTGGTGGGGTTATGCTTATTTAAACAGTAGTAATTAAATAAAGAATGTTTATTGTAACGCAGCAGTGGGCTTTACATGGGCTTATAGGCAGGAACAGTGTTTATGTACTGTGACCAGTCAGGTGGATATGAGTTAAGAATGGCATGTTATTATAATGTAGTACAAAGTGAATGATTAGCCAAACAATGTCTGCATCTGATGATGAGAGGAAAAGTGTGAACAAAGTTTATTAGTGATGAAGAAAACAATCAATTTATGAAATGAATGATGAGAAAGTTTATTAGGAGTCATTCAAAAGTTGTCAACATTTTCTAAGTACATGTAGAGCACAAATGCACTACATTCAAGACTATACCCTTATTCCTCTAGATTTGTATTTATCAAAATTCAGTTTGTCCAAACATTCTTTGTGGGTGGAAAAAATAAAATCAACATTTTCATGAGAGATTTACAAAAAGATTTTCAGCGCACTCATGTAAATGTAGAGGTCAAAAGAAGGTTGCTCATTGGCAAATGCTGGGCGCTATGCGTACATAGCAAAGTGTTTTTTTAGATTGTTTCATTATCAATTTACCTCTCTACCATTGTGGCGGGATGGCACCAAGCCTCATGTTCCTTGTATCCAACAAAAATAATGGATGCTAATAGTCATTGTACAAAAAGGAACCAGACTATTGCTCTTCCAGCCTCAGTTTGGTTACATTGATTTGAATCAGAGAAAATCAAGATGGCTGCACCGTGATAAAGCTCTATTATAAGGTCTATAGTATAGTCCAACTTCCTCCTATACTGCTATGAAAATATTGACAAATTTGAACTGCACTTGAGGCATTCCACATCTCTTAGAAAGAAGCATGGTCAAATTTCACAGCAAAATTGGTCAGAGTTTAGATTGGAATAAGAAGAAAGAGTTTAGCAATATTACAGTTGCATTGTATTGGAACAGTGATTGAGTCACATTCTGCTTTGATGCTACAGTTAGGTTTTATATACTCCATGCCTTTTCAGCCAGCCATTATGTGTATTAAAAGCCAGCCAAAAACTGTTGCTATGTATATATTGATTGTTGATCACTTGCCAGAACTAACTATCAGAAAGTGTAGCATGCTTATGGTTTGAAGTGTTATGAATGAAAAGGTCTGTGGAAAGTGAAAGATCGGCTGTTCGAGATTTGAAATCTGAATCTTTCCCCATTTATATCCTGGCCCAACTCACGAGCCAAGGATACCAGCAAAAGCATAGCACACTTAAACAGCATGTTGGCAGGTAACCTGGTTTTTTATGTGCTATTGAGCAAGCATTTTCTTTGCTTAGCAAATTCGCATACTTGGCAGTTTTAGAAAATTTGGTCAAGGTGTCTCAATTTGCTGTGATTCCAAAATGTTCCACTTATTGTTTTACATGTAAATGAAAGAATTGTGTGTCCAACACAGTGCCCAACATATACCAAGACATCCTCCTTGCTAAAGAATGGGCCTTTTCGACACCTACGGTTGGGCTCTGACTAAGGCTCCGTCATGAATTTTAGAGCAGTGTGCATTTTGCACGGTGCTTCATTATCAAACGGAGCCTAGGCCAAGGTTTCTTTGGAAAAAGTAGCAGGACTTGGAATGGCACACTTTTAAAAGTTATGTTAGCACATACATGACACCTCTCCCACATTTTAAGCTGTAGATGAAGGAATTTATGAAGTTAGTTTGAGTGTGAAGAATGCAATGAGGAAACCAAATAAATGACGAGTTGGGTACCAGTTCCACAGATGGTATCCATGTATCCGGGGGCGCACTGGCACTGATACATGTTAATGCGATCCAAACATGTAGCTCCATTCTGGCAGGGGTCTGGAATGCACTCGTTAATTTCTATCAATCAAACAACCAATTAATCAATCAATCAAACAATCGTTCAAAAGAAAATTCAAAGAGATGCACTATGAAATTAACTTTTTGGATAAATCGTGTAAATTAGTATACTTGGGGAATGCCATGCATAACTTAAAAGGGATCATACACTTATAGAAAAAAGTTAATATTACATCCATGATTTATGAGAATAAAAAACAACTCACAGAAACGAAAGCCTGTGAAAGCTTGAGCACATTTCATTGAACTTTTGTAAACAAATGTTTTAATTTGTTTGTGTAGTGTGAAAGAAATGAATTTAGTGATCGTCATGCCATAATGCGTCTTAGATTGTGAATAATGTCTGGTACAATGACTTGATTGGTCACAAGTGAACACTCAAATTCAATTCCTCAGACTAAAGGCAGTGTTGCTACCATTGCATGGTTTGGGGTAAGCCTTTGTACAGCAACTTCCGGCTGGGTAAAGCCTGGTGCCATTGTGCCATACACATTCATTCAGAATTGTGTATGGGTGTTTTTGCCGTCTCTTACTTAACAATGCAAAAGCTTGCCTAAACCATGTGACATGGCAACTTTGTCCAGACTAGGAAATTCAGATTTATGCGAGTGATAAAAGTAAGTCATTGTACAAGATATTATTCCAATTGAACTTGCAAATGGTGTTTGTAATTCAACATCAAAATATTCGCCATTGCATGACAAAATGTCAGGGTGACCAACTTCTCAAGATATTTTCTAATGTTAAAGCTTTTTACAAAAGAAGTCTTTTTTTAGGTGGCAATTTTGCACTAAAATGTTTCCAGTCATGGGTGTAAGAACCCTTTAAATTGGTGAGGGTAAATTCTTACATGCCTAATTCTTTTCACTACATTGTGTGTGCATTATTTAAAAACGTCATCAAAGGAATAAACAATATTTTTTAAAACTAACAACAAAAGGCATGCTAATTGAAAATAGTTCAACCTAAAAGGCAACTTTATTTGGGGCTAAATTTCTGTGAATAATGGTATTCATTTCAACAATACCGGTAAGTAAACAAAACATGCACAGTGTTAGAATCAACAAACTTGTAGTGCTCTCTTTTGAAAATTATTAAGATTTTTCAAAATCTGTTTCTGGCTGGAACTTGTCCATTTCAAATTACATTACTGCCATTTTCAACACACACAAAAAGTTTTGACACTTTTTCTTTCATTATTTTATTTTATTTTATTTTATTTATTTATTTATTTATTCTTTTTTTCTCTCTCTTATTTTCCCCCTTTTTTCTTCTTCTTTCTCTCTCTCTCTCTCTCTTTTTTTTTTTTTGGGGGGGGGAGTCCTTTCACTGTGTTGGTGTTTGAGGTTTTTAATTTTAAAACCAAGGAAGGATGTCCTTACTGTTTGAAAATGACTTCAGTTGTTTAAATTACTTGTTTTTTAATCTGAGGGTTCTTTGGGGGACTTTTTGCTGTCACTTTCTACAAGGGACACACTGAGACTAATTACCTGTCTCACATCGCACACCAGTAAAGCCAAGCAGGCATGTACAGCGATACTCATTGACCAAATCTGTACAAGCCGCCTGATTGAAACATGGGGAACTGCTGCACTCATTTATATCTGCAAACAAAAGACATTTATTGAAAGGAAAAGAACAAGGGAAGGAAATGTGTAGTTAAGAATCAGTTCAGAAAATAATAACAACCAGTTTCTATAAAGCACATTTTACAATAAGGGAATAAAATAGTGGTGACTCGGTCTTAAACGGTCGTTTCAAACCAGCAGGGTCATGGCCATGCAAAAAAGGGCCGAGCCAAGCACGAGGTTCTTTACTGCATGACCCTGCAAGGTTTTTAAATGCCCGTTTAAGAATGAGTCACTGCTCTTTTATTCTCATTCATAAATCCCTTTCCAGTAAAAACATCCAAAAACCCTATTGAGATTAGACCATGAAAACTTCTTTACAAAAAGATTGACCTTGTTCATTCCTAGGCACTTCCTGGCAGGCAAGATACTACACCGGTCATAGGCCTTTGAGGCGATCTGACCACCAGCCTTAGTTCCACTTTCTTTTTGCAAGAAGAACACCATTCTAGCCTCAGTTTTGCTACACTTGGCTATACAATTAAGGTGGCGTAAATATGATTATGCTACACTGTACAAATCAACTTTCCTCCAAGCCTCATTTTGATCAAATTCAGCTTTCTTCACCAGAAAACACAAGATGGCTTACATGGTAAAAATCTGCTCCATCTCTAAAAGATTTTAATTCAAGATTTTAATTAAAACAGACGATGCAAGTCTCTTTCGTTTTGAACATTTTGGAAACCTTCGATCCCAATGTATACTGTATACATACACTGTCAATAAATCTGCAATGTAAAAACAACCTTGTGTATTAGTATTTATAGGCAATGGGCCGAACAGTCAAAACACTGTGGCCTTCTTTTTTTGTCAAGCATATCATGGCTGTGTCTCCACAGTATTTCATGCATCACTTACAACCTAGCCAAGTTGAACAAAAAATTCATTGAAACGTACCTCGTTCACACATTAGGCCAGCAAAGCCTGCTATACAGTGGCAGGTAAATGCATTTACAAGATCGTTACAGATGCCTCCATTCTGGCACGGATTTGAAAAACACTCGTTGACATCTGTAGATTGAAATTAAAAGACGTGGTACTGTTGGTCAGGTGGTTATTACACTGCAGAGAGTGTCAGTCCCTACGAAAGAGTTAGGCTCATGCCATAAAGCTGCTGACCATGCTTTTATTTTTTCTTAACTAATACAGTATTTCAGGCGAAAATCTTTCTCTTGAGGACTTGGTACTGGTATGAACTTCATAATCAGTGACCTTGAAGGTGTTTGTTTTGTTTTTTTAAATCACAAACCCTGTTCTTTATTTTGAAATGGGCATGGATACCTCCATAAATTAGTCTCACTCGCTAAATATGTGGCACATGTAAGCAGGTTTTGTCTTTATTGATAGAAGATACATACTTGTGTCACAATTAACGCCAGTATACCCAGGAACGCAGACGCAGTTGTACCGGTTAAGCTCGTTGTTACAAAAGCCCCCATTCAGGCATGGCTGACTTTCACACTCGTTGACGTCTAAAACAAGAAAATTGAAAACCATAAGTTAGAAAAACATGACTGCTGCTTTAAGAGATGATTTGCTGATTTAGAAAAACATGACTGCTGCTTTTAAAGATGATTTGCTGATTTGACCCCAAAACTTTGATCTGTATTTAAAATAGCTATTCTTATAGAATCAAGAAAGTTGTAAGCTGTCAATTAATGTATTGCAGGAAAATTTTGCCAATTTAGTGGTAGTTAATTAAAAGCTAAAAATGTAGAATTGTCGGAACTCAACGTTATATCACAATACATCTGTCAGCTGTACAAACAATTGCACGATATAATGTGCATTGTGCGCGACTTACGTGAAATTTTTTAAATGGTCTATTTTTTTAAAAACAGCATCATCTGTCAAAAACTCACAGGGAAAATTGATAAAATAAAACAAGATTCTTTCAGCGGAAATCAGGCCATGCAACGTGCAACACGACAATGTCAAGTGACCTGTTCAACAATGCCCGTGTGAATTGCCAGAATGAACCTCCTAAGCAACAGCTTACTCCCTTGCACCGATGCCAAATTTGCATGTAAAGATATGGGGAGGGTTGGAAATTTGCCTACAATGTTATGCTTTTATTATTTTGTGACTATTTGTACCAGTGAAAGCATAACACATGGAAAGACCAAGCAAAACATGCATCCAACAACTATGTGAAGACTCCAACCTGACCTGTGAGCAGGTGGGGGGCTGGGTGCCCCCCATGAAAAAAATTGCGATAGTGCTCACAAAAATAAAAAGAAAAGAAGAGAGAAAAAACAAGAAAATGCATGTTTGTATAATCAAAATGTAGTGAACGATCGCAATCGGGATCGCTATCGCGGCCACAAAATGTCATAAGAGGATGGTGGACCCCTGCAGCGTACCCGACAAACCCGTTCTTCCTGCCCCCCCCCCCCACTTAAAAGCAATGCCCCCCCTGTGCCCCCCACCCAAAAAGTCCTGGCTATATATTATATATATATATGCTGGCTGTGAGGACATGGGCAACTGCATGCTGGACAGGAACATTTGGAGCGGCCATCACAAAATGTCCGTCAGAAGCCATTGGAATGAATGAATGCAGACAACACTGTATTGTGCATGCAGTTGCTGGATGAGCGCATGCGCAGCAGTCACGCTCAAAACATGTAAAGCATAGGGGTTTTTTATTGGCTCTCAAGCAAAATGCAAAGTAAAGCAGCTGGTCCGTTTGTATGAGTTAATAACAGTTCTGGTTTTAAACCTTTCAAACTTACTATTTTTGCATTTTAGAAAAAGAGGCTTTTGGTAGTGTTAAATTGTAAAGGGTGTTGAGAAATTTGTAATGCGCAATAAAATATGCGTTATTTTTACTTATATTATTATCTTTGGGTTTAAAGGAAAGAAAAATTTACTAGAGCGGGATTTGAACCTGGGACTTCTAGATAAACATGCCGGCATCAAATCATGTTGGCGGTCTCCCCATATTGTCAATAGCTTTGTTCAGGGGGGGCCAGTCAGAAGCCATATAACCTGTAACTGCCGTATTATATCACGACAAAACCATGAAATGGAGGCAACCTCTGGTGTGAAACCTACCTTCTGTACATGTCATTCCTGTATAGCCATTGATGCATTCACAAATGTAGAAGGTGCGTTCGTTTCTACAGTTTCCCCCATTCTGACATGGGTTACTCTGACAAGGGTTCTTAACTGCAAACAAAACGAAAACCACACATAAAAAATATGAATAAATACTTAAATGTTAGCAGTCTTTGTGCTTACAGGCTTTATTTAATTGGGCCCAAGATTAGAAGAATTGTGTTTACTGTATGACTGTTTCCCCTTTACTGAACCAAGGATTCACTGATCAAACTATTTAATTAACCAATTTTTTCTTAAAATTGTACACACACAAAAATGGACAACCAAACTAGTACTAAAAATTGCGACAGTGGCAAAGAAATTTGTTCAATATTAGCTTTATGAAATTGGGCCCCTAGATCTCAGTAAGTTGACTTCTTGACAGAGAAAAGCCGAGGACAGCTAAAACTTAGCGGCCTTCAATCTTGTGCGGCTTAAAAGTATTAAGCAGGATTGGTAGAGCTGACAAAATATTTGCAGACAGTGTTCATGTTTTGTGTGATTAACAGCATGAAATACCAAACCTGTGAATTTTTGGGCTTAATCCGTTGAGTGAGTCAGGAGAAAATAGTGAAAAACCACGCACAATTTTCAGCATGTAAACACATTGTCCTTAATTTGGGTTGTAACAACCGAAATCAGCTGTTGCATTTTTAAAGGTTTTCAGATACAGTTTTCTCCGCAAAAATGGTTCAAGAATGAACTTCAAAGTCAGTCAGTATTCAGACTAAAATTAAATAATTATTATTTTGTTTATCCTGATCAATCCTGATAACACCTTTAACTATAATCAAAGAGAGTGGTTTATTCTTACGGATATCACAGTTGACCCCTTCATATTCTGGCGGGCATTGGCAGGTGTAGCGGAGGACACCGTCGATGCAGGTGGATCCAGCCGCACAAGGTGAGCTTGCACATTCATTCACACCTGAAGATGGAAAAAATTAATCAAGGATTGAAATATAAATGAGTTTTTCGCTGGTGGAATTTAAAGACAAGCAACTTAAAGAGAAAACTGCCTTGGACATGAAAATGTGTACAGTGTCTTTTTTATGTACAGTGTTTTTTAGTTTTCTATGGAACTCAACTTGTTGTTGAAAGTGTCAATGTTATTTGATCCTTTTATGTAACTTGTGTTATATTTTAACTCACCGTCTATCTGTGGTTTCATTAGTTTACGCTTTCATTTAAAATTTTTATGATGCAGGGCCAAAATGGAAACCATTTGGAACTGATTATGGCTCCCCCTGGGTAAGTAAAAGGAATAAATAAATAAATAAACTAGGAAGAGAAATTAGGAAGTCAGTCGATCGTTAAAAAGTTGTATGCCTGAGTTTAAACTGATCATCTGGTTTGTTTTGGGTTGATGATTGTACAATTCACATCGTTACAAACTGTGGCTGTTTCTGCTTTGCATTTATGACTTTCCATAGTTTTCCAGCCTTGGTTGGGAAAAACTCGGGCTGTGACATTGTATTAGAAAAGTCTATATATGACACTGGGCCAAGATATATCCCAAGCTTCTTTGAGTAAGAGACCCAATGGCTGAGGATCCTAAACGAATCTTAGAATTTAAAGTCAAGCAACTTAAAGAGGAAACTGCCTTGGACAAACTGCCTTGCTTGTGCTATAAAGGCAGATGAGAGTGCAAACCCCAAAGGACACAGTATTCGTGAGAGAAGTGTCCCCTGATCTTTTCAGGCTCAAAAGACATAATCATCGCATATTTTTGGGGGAAACCAAACTGTTTTGAGGACAACCTTGAAATTCTGCCCAGGAGCACCTCACATCCTGGTTGTACTTACTCTCACATATGTAGCTATACTCCCCGTCAATGCAGAGTTCCCCTTGTGCACATGGATTTAGCAGACATTCATCACCATCTGCAAAAAGAGCAGTCATTTTTTTGTCAGGAAAATCAAGATGACAAACAACTACAGCAGGCTTTTCTAATGGCCATAAAGTACCCCTAGAACTAAGACGTTGTGCTAAACACAACCTCAAAGTTCTAACTTCTTTTACTACACACCCGACAGTGCAAGCTCCAATAACAAGATGAATGGGGGAGGATGAAGAAATGTTAAGTTCTAGACGTGTGAAGAAAAACAGCATTCTTCATTAACAGTGGTCCGCTGGCCAAATGCTAGTTAAAACACCTCAGCACCAGTCAAAATTCTCTCCCTGGTTACATGCAGTGTTGGAAAAGTAGGTATCCCTATTTAGAATGAAATATGGACTAGTGAAAAAGATGGTGGACTATAGTGAAACAGCAAGCTCATTTGACCTGCTGGCTAGTCACTGAAAAACTTAAGGGCAAACCCTGGGGGAAAAACACACAATGATGGAGGAAAAAAAAAAAAAAAAAAGTCTATAGTGCAAGGCTCTGGTATGAGGCGAGATACAACCTGGGGTCCACAGGGGTGAAAGGCAGGGGAAAAAAACCCACTAAAGCCACCTAGATTCCTCAAGGAGTACATATGAACATGTAGGTCCTACACCATGTACACAGGCTTCAGTTCTACTACCACAGAGGTCCATGGTTCTATTGTATGCATGGTTCCTAGTTTTAAAATACTGATACTCATACAACTACCTCACACTTCCAAGCAGTATGGGATAAGGAATTTTTGAATGAGGAAACCTTGTTTTGACGCATGTTTTCTCATCACTTTGTGCACGTTCATGTGTGCTTATTTCTATTATCAGCAATCAAAATAGGATCTAGAGTGTTGTGTGACAGTTTTCTCAACATAGCAGTTGTCAGGTGCGAAGCAGCTCTCAGGAAAAAAAGAAGAAGATTGTAACAGGTCAAGTTTAACAAATCTTTACATAATCGTCATAACTCTTGTCACAGTTTTGTTTTCTTTTTGGGGGTGGGGAGGCGGTCGGGAGTATGAAGTGCACCTCCCATCCTTTGACCCCTTGCAATGCACGTCAACCAATTCCGCTATTTTGTGGGTCAATTCCTGCGTACGTTTTGACTCTCAAAATGGCAGGCAGGTTAGGCGTGCATAAGTGCAACAGAAAAATGTGTCAATAACTACTTTTGTTCTGAATGATTTGACCCAACCCCCCTTTAAAGAATCCTGGACAACTGCTGTGTCATACTTTTGGAATCAATCGCAAGTAAAGATTATTTCCATACAAAAATGGAATCCATCCATTCCTTAATTATGATTGTAACAACCAAAAACAGCTGCTGGTTTTTTTATGCTTTCTGATTACAGTTTTGTTAAATATGAGTCGTGACTTCATTGTCAGACGGAAATATTTCACACACAAAAATGGTTCTGGTGCTGTAACTTAATCAGTAAGCAATCAGACTCAAATCAAACAGTGACGTTTTTATCCATACCAATCCCTTAAAGCAATGCTCATTGGACCAAACAGGTCCACATGTACATGGTACCCTATTTGGGGGAAAAACACTTGGTTTATACCCCCTTCTGGGTCTCTTTGTGGCATGAGAGTGGAATGTTTAGACTGAATTTTAAGCCGATCACAAGTTTACAGTTTAAAAGGTCACCCGTCTAGTATTACATTTTCTCCTTGGCATACATGCACATAATGGGGTTGAGTAATTATCCATATTTGATTGTGACACGTTTGAGGAAGACAGAATTGGTTTGATTTTGATGTCGGAACCATTTTTTTTGTTGTACTTATTCAAAGTTCAACTGAACATCATGCATTTTTTTTTTTTTACAGAAACAACAGCATTGCCTCTTGTGGTACTCTTGTTCTGGAAAAAAACTTTAGACAAGATCTGAAGAAAACTCCTTTGATGAAGTAACTTTGCAACAGGCACTTCCATTGGAATAAATTATATGGGAAACCTTTGAAGGGGGCACCAAGGCCAAGTCTAAGGGCAACAGGGACCATGGCCTCCATGCCATTCAAGGCCTGAGAACCTGTATTGGACTTTCTCATACTGTAAGCACCAGAAAATAAATTAACACCCTCTGTAAATATGTGTACAGCAAACTGATGGTTCTGCATGATTAACTTTATACACACCTACGTACACCGACTGTTGAGTTACGAAAACCCACACAGGTGTTGAGCTAGCTGGCTCAACAAATCCTAATTAAAATTATCGTTGAGGACAATTCATTCTTCAGTCAACACTGCTAGTGCAAAATGTAATTTGAAATTTGATTTCTGTGGTACAAACAAAAACAGTGCCAGATTTATCCACTGTAACTGTATGTAACAGATGGTGTTCTATTATTAGGATATGCTTGTGATTATTTATTGGATTTTTTTCCCACTAGAATAAACTGCTGTTACAGGAGCTTTGGTCCAAGTTGGGCTTTTCGAAAGGGTACTTTCATTTTAATCAACTATTGTTCAGAAACCGTAATGGAGTGGCACAACAATTGTGTTTTTAAAGGCTCCATTTAGTCCAATCCTTTAAGAAAAATCATCATTTAATATTCTATGATTGCAGAAAAAAACACAACTTAATTCTGAACTACCGAACTGCAGTTTCAAGCAAAATACAATGTGATTTTGGGGGCACTTGTTAAAAGGGATTGGCACGTCCATAAATGAATCAACAAACTCATGGAACTGTGTCTCAGCAACTCCCAATAAAGTAAAAAGTGCAAAATGGTTGGGGTGAGTGCACATTGTTAAAAAAAGCAGGAATGCAAACCTTGATGCTGCTACTGGACTGAATAATATGACAAGTTTTCAATTCAAAGGTGAACAAAATTCTAAACGTGTTTCTCTCGGGTTGTTTGCACGTGTAGGTATGTCAGCAATTGTATAGGGTGAACTGTAATAATAAAAACTTCTATTGCGTGTTAACACGTTGACAATGACAAACGTGATGGGATACAAATCACTCTAACATTTGTAAAAACCTTATACTTCCAGAATGTTTCTGAAATCTGAGCGAATATCTAAGTTCAGAGGAAACCTTCTCTGATCTAAACACACCTTGAAAACATT
The DNA here is from genome assembly GCA_023634235.1 of Pisaster brevispinus. NCBI lineage: Eukaryota > Metazoa > Echinodermata > Asteroidea > Forcipulatida > Asteriidae > Pisaster > Pisaster brevispinus. The sequence goes on from JAMKCF010000022.1 coordinate 1,941,478, forward strand.
ATACAAACACTTTGATTAGCTGAAATTTACATTCTATGCTGAACACCATTTTGAAAAAGAACTTTGCTGGATCTTTACCACTATGGGTTGGTATTTTTAAAAAACAACTTACTTGCTCACCTGCAGTACTATTTTTTTTAAAGAACTATTTGGAGTTTATGGAGTAATCCTTTTGCTTTGTAAATATCATTGCAAAAATGAAACCTAGACTTGACAAAGGAAAGACAACAAAGGTTCTCATAATTAGCACAGGAATTTGAAGATTTCTTGTGAGAAAATGTGAGGAGGCACTCATTGATTCGCAGAACCTCAGCCGTAAGCCATGGCCGATAATCTGCCACGGTATGCTGGAATCTCGGTGTGCTCAGACTATCCTCCCATTGATCCGAATACAACGACAAAAAAATGGTGGCAGTGGTTCCACCCTAGAATGTTATATATTTGTACAACAGGTCAAAATGGAAGATTACACAATAACCCCTGGAAAAAGGGATATTATGAGCATGATTGCCAGCATCTTGTGTCTCTCTTTGTACAGGTGAAACAAAGCGTAGCACGGTAGGTGCATGCCTGCGCACCCTGCCCAACGGAATGTCCGGGTGAATATTCACAGCAGTTGTCCGGTTGTCAACAAAAAATTGAGGACGCTCCAAAGTTTTTCTGGGCATAATAAACTGTTACCACAGGCCAGTCGAGAGAAATTTGGCAGCTATACATGTAATCCGAGGCGAAGTGATTAAAGAAAAGTTTCACAAGCTCATATTAGGCATTCACCGTCTAAAAAAGAAAAGCGGGGGATCACATTGGGCCAGTGGTAGTTCCCCTGCCTTTCAGCTCTGTGGACCTCAGTTCTAATCTGCCTAAGACTGGAGCCTTGCATGTGGATTGGGTTTTCTACTTGATTGCAAGGATTTCCTTCCATTTGGGGTTTTCCTCCCACATCTTAAACTGAACATGTCGTCTCGTTTCCTATTCATCCTGTTATTGGGACTTATTGTGCTGTTGGATGCGTGATAAATGAACAAATAAAATAAACAAATGACGACTTGTGTCTTTTCTTTGATGACCCGTCTTTTGGTTTTTATTTAGATGCTCTGTACTCGATTTAATAAATGAATCTAATACTAACCTATAATCCAGCTCATGTTGAATCCAGTGCGCTGAATGTTGAAGTCAGAAGAGAACAAAATCCATATCTGGTCTCCCACGATTTCAAATGGAGCTGGGGGCGGAAAATACCTCCCGATGTCGTACGTTTTAGCCAGGTTTTGGAGGGCAATCGGTCCAAACCCAATCTCTACTGCATCCTTCAGCTCTTCAACATCAAGGGCTTGGAATGTCAGACGAAATTTGATGGCGTCCGCAGTGCCAAGGAAAAAATAGCAGTATTGGAAGTTAGGGTAGAGGCCAGGATACCCAGGTGATGTTAGGTATCCACTCCTCTGACCATAAAAGTAACGTTGTCCAATCGAGTCACATGAAAATCTCGCTAGACAATGATAAAGACAAGAATAAATTTGTTATTGTTTATATAATGAAGTAATTATAACTAAATAGGTCACAATAGAGCTCTGAAATTTTGTTCTTACATGTAGAAAGGGCATAGCAATTTGGACAAGGGCATCAAGGAAAATGTAAATTTCTTTTGAAACTTGACTTTCGTTTTCTGCAGTGGGTAAGGTGAATTTCTTTGTACTAATAAATTAAACTCTGTTTTTCAAACTTACAATACCACATGCTTAGTAATGTGTTTTACATCTTGAACTTTAAACTGTTCTTTTAACCATCTTCAAGCTCTAGTAATAAATTGCAACTAGATCTGCGATTGGATTATGATTATCACAAATAGATCTGCAAACATCAGGGGGTTCGAGGGTGATGATTATCGCAACTAGATTGCAACCGTCAGGAGGATTGACGGTTACAATTATCGCAAATAGATCTATTTGAAGGGGGACCAAGGGTTCTGATTAACACAGCTTGATCCAAAACCATCAGGAGGATACAGGGTTACGGTTATCACTGAGAATGGGAGAATCAATGGGAGAATCAAGGGTTATGATTATCGCAACTACATCTATGACCATCAGGAGAATCGAGGGGTTATCCCTCGATAACCGAAGAGTTATGTGTGAAACCTTCCATATATATTTTCAGTGTCGGCCATTTCCAGCCACTTCTGTTGGATTAAGTGACCACATACATACAGTCTTGATCTCCACATAATGAACAAGTTTACAATGCTCAACACCTTCCAAAGTCCCTTTAAAAACATTGTTGGGAAAATCTTTTCCAGACAACAAACTACCAGCAGGTGGATCGAGGGTTATCGCAACTAGCTCCGATTCCGACATATATTAAAAACAGGGTTATTTTCTGCTTGCTATATCAGCTTCCATCAAGAAGGCGAGTTACGCAGTACATTTAATCAAATCCCCATTTTGAAGGAGACTTACGTGGAATGAATGCAGGTTGTTGACAGGTCTCTCCTTGCCATTCCTGTCGACACTCACAATAGTAGGACTGGCCATCTGGTTTATTTACACAGTTAGCATTGTTTTGGCATGGTCCGGAATCACACGGTGCTGCAGATGAACAGGAAAAAAAAAGAAGAGAAGTGATGGATTTAAAACCTTACCTTGGTACAGTTTTATTTCTTAAACTTAGTATGGAACTATTCAACAGTTTAGAATTGACATCCCTTGAAAGTGAAGGGGGGAAGAAACTTATTAGTGTTTTTCAATTAGTGTTTGTGGTTTAACAACACTATGGTCAAATGAAATTTAGATGCTTTTGATGGGCTAGAGAAAAGGACGAAGACTAACAATCCTTTCAGGGGCGTGACTTTAAAGTGTTGTAATAACTGTATTTAAATCCATGAAAACGATACAATAACTGTAGCTCCCTATTCCTAGCCCACTTTGTTGGGCTATTACGACTCTCTTTTAACAGCACTCTTATCATAGTCACCATAAGAGAAGACAGATGTTAAAAGAAAGCCATAACAGCCCAACAAGGTGGGCTACCCTATTCCCCGATGACCAGCGGGTTTCGATCATTGCAAATAACACACATGTATCTCTCCATACAGCTGAGAGAGTCACCAAGTTGAGAAATGCTGTGGATCGAGAATGCAATACTATACACTACTACTTTACCATTAACCCTACTATAACTGCAGGTTTTGTTTGATTTTGCTGAAGACTGCATGTACTACTACTAGTACTAGGTACTGTTAAAGTATGACGGACACCTGTGCCACCAGTGTTGTAGTCGGGTTCCTGTTGTCCGAGTTTGAGTCCAAGTTGTCTGAGGGGGAGTCTGAGTCCACAGAAAAATGGAAACGAGACCGGTCTCAAGTCTGAGAATGGACTCAAATCCTCCAGCACTAGCTAGCATTTAGTAAAAAAGTGATCATAATTTATACTTTACACTTATCTTGTTGAATTGCCATGGCGTTTATTGGTTTTGGAGTTTGTTCAGATTCAGTTATACTGGGTCCTTGTTTCTCACTCTATCTAATCTGCCTCAAGGAGGGAATTGCTAGTTTGCTACCTCTGTCTCTTCTTAAGAACTGAACTGAAGAGGTTAACAACCTTTTAGATTTTACTTAAACTTACTTTAGACTGTAGAGTGAGGAATGACCTAGTGGTACTTAACCCTTGGTAAATTATGATATACCACGGAGGAAGAAAATTATCATAATTATAATAATTTAATACATGCCATATTAAATTACATGTATAATACTAATAGATTTTATAGATGGAAGAATATTAGTATTACTATAATTGCAGCAAAGCTACATCAATATGTTCGTAATAGTAATACGTAGAGCAGAGGTAGTGAAGCCCCATACCATAGAGAGAGGTAGAGATCAATAGTTGCAATGATCGTTAATCGACTAAACTTCAAAGGGCCGTTCACGTATTTTAATAACGTTTGAATACACAGAACAGCCAACAAGTCAAAAATGCTCATCATAGTCATGAAAATGTTCATAACAACTGCTGGATCTACTTCAACAATCGTAACCAAACTAAAAATAAAACATCAAACCATTAAATTGAGCATATATCAACGTTTTTACCACCACTTGCTTAATGTTCTTACGGCATCTTTCTGGGTTTAAAATGCTGCTTTGGTTTTCAACTTCAATTCTCCTCACGAGATACGTCAAGTGATCTTAATCCAAAAAGTTTTAGTGAGGGACTTTCCCTTCGACAGCGCAGCGCCCTCTCCTCAGAGCATAGAGCTCAGAGTAAGGCGGAATTGTGATAGTTGGTTGATGAAGGCATGACGTTATTACAATGTCAATCTGCCGTTGGTGGAAAACAAACAATTTGAATTTGCAATGGAGCTGAACCAAATCAGTATAAGTGGCCCATATAGAATTTCAAAGTTACCACTGACGTATGTGACTGCGTGAGGCGTGAGAATAATGGCCCGCCTGGCCCGGCTGAGAAGCACGGGCATGAACATGACGTCCTCTTGTTTCCAACAAACACAAGCAACCATGGGGCTATCGTAGTATTTTGTTTATTGTCAAAGACAATTATTCGAATCCCACCCGAGTGATTGCCTGTGGGGGGTTTTCACAGCGCTCGGGGAAACTGAGTATACAGTGCTTATTTCACATCGGTGTTAGGGTAAAACAAAAATGTATTATTTATCCCCGATGCAAATATTAACATTTTATCAAAGACAATTAATTAATTTTTTAAATTGTGAAAATTTGGGCTCAATTGGTCATTGAAGTTGCAAGAAAATGGTGAAAGAAAGAAAGGGGAAAACCCTTGTTGCATTTGTGTGCCAGGCCTGAGAATGGCTTCATGCCTGAAGCCTTTCAAAGATTCAAATTTGAGGGTCAAATTTACCACTTTCTCTAGATTTACACTACTTCGAATGGACTCGTTTCTAACAATGTTTTATAGTACCAGTATCAACAGCTCTTCAGTGCTCCTTACCAATTAAGTTTCTATGGGTAACTTAGAGTAATTACCACTAATAGACCCTACCTTAAAGATATGTTCACGTACGTGTGGTAAGAGGAAAGGCCTATTTTCTATTTTAGCAGTGGTCAGTATTGACCCCTTTCAGACGCAGAAAGCACCTTCGCAAAACGCACGTCCACCATTTCCACCATTTTGGGGGGAATTTCTTTGCGTCCATTTTGACTCCCAAAATGGGGGATCGGACAAGAAAGGCGTGTATATTTATGGCGCTTTACGTCAAGCTCGCAAAAGGGGTCAATATGGATTAGGCCTAGGCTCAATTTACGTTTTACGCACTGCCCAAATGAGGTACAGTACATGCTGGTCTAGATTCTCCATCCAGTTTGCAAACACGATGGGAAACAAATTATTATAGGGCCTGGTAATAAAATGAAAACAATCCTTACAAAGCTGAAAGCTGGATACTAGGTAAAATAAATCGACGTGGCAATAAACTCTCAAAAACATTCAAAAACGTACTGAATTTAAATGCGATTCCGGCCGAAGTAAAATGCTAATTTTATGAAACCCTAATGCTGATGCCAATTATTTGTATACGTTAATATTGCGTTTCCAGCAGTAACTTCCTGATCCATTTTTCCATACTCTTTTATCATGGTATGCGAATTTATGCCCGTACAGCGTTAATATGCGTTTGATGGACGCTTTGATCCACTCCACAATAAGACACAATAATTATGATTGTGGATTTCCCTAGTTGAACCATCGTAAAATACCACTGTCTTTCATCCATTGTTTATTACTCTGCATACAAATTCAAGAAAAAATATAGGCATACAAAATGAAATATATATATACAACACTGGAAATTCGGTCATTATTTGTGGTTTAGCAACTCTTTTCAGAGAAAACCATGTAGCCTTGGGGGTCTCATTTTAATATCCAAGGCCGACCATCAAACCACTACAAAGATGACAGACGGAATTACTCCAGTATAGTAGTCCATTAATATGTAGATCATCCTCATTGTTATTTCGTTTTTCTAATGTGGACATGCCGTATGAATTATTGCTGCAGTAGTGAGAGCACTTTTTACCATGGAGGTAGTTTTTACTACACAATATTATAAGTAGTGCATGCTACATCACGTCTGTTCAGATCAATAACATCTGAAACGCGTATCTATAGCAACCGGGTGTTTTCTTTAGATTTGCACGATTTGACTTCCACACCAAGGTGTAATCATCTTCATTAGTCTAAAAACCAAAAACGAGGCTGGAGGTAGAGAGCAATTATTTGTGACCCTATACTGACCTCTTGCACTGACGTTAGTCTGCCCATTGTCTGCCGTTTGGGAGTAAAACATGCATGTAATGGTGCGCACGGTCTAATAAATGCACGCGCGTGGCTTTTAACGCACACTATATAATTACGTAACACCAAGATGGAATCAAATTAAAAAGACACACATGGAGAAACTGACTTACCAAAATGGCGTCTGCCAAGATTTATCGTGTGGTCAATCGTGTGAATACTTTGGCTTTGGCACACTTATGAGGATCAGTGTGAGAATAAGACGGGTTGCTTCATAAAGGAAGGTACCCGCAATACAGTGGTTATACTGGTGATAGGCCTATGTGATGGATTTTTTGCTTGGATTTGGCGCTAAAATCTGTCAGTGAAAAGATAATACGTTCCTGTCTCCGGTAAAAAAAAGAGAACGTATTTTGTTGAAGATAAAAAACAGCGTATTTTCACGAAATAGTTAGGTAGTTCTCGGAAAAAAAAGCATCAAGTACAGTTTCAGTCACATTACAACATTCAAATTGAAGGCACTTTCCTCAAGATATTCACTTGAACTTTGTGGAACTATTTAAAACCCATAATAATAAAGCGCGCGGTACATTTCTGTTATTAATATTTCCTCCTCCATGGTGGATATGTCTACATTATGAAATACAGAACAGTATACGAATTATGGGGAGCTCGGGGTATGTTATTGCGAAACTACAGTTCGTCGTCACGCATAGCCAACCACGGCAATTATCCAACTCCAAATCGGTACCGGCGCTCAGTAAAAAGGAATATTTCGTCATAAACAATGCAACCAATGGTATAAGTTAACTTCCGGCTCCAATTTATTAGTGCAATTTTCCCAATGAACATGTCGAGTACAGCAGATCCCACTGGAATAATGTTATGGTGGTTTTTTTTTCTATGAATGATTAATGTTTCCAGAAGCTTTGTTTGAAAGCGAATTATTATGTTTTGAAAGATGGATGCAAAGCAACGAGAGCCTTTTTGTTTGCCTCTCGTATTCCCAATGAGTCAAATTTTTGAAAAATAAATACATTTCAGAATAATAAGTACTTACAAATTGCCTTTTTCCCCCTCGAAATTGTGGGTGGGTGTGGGTCAACAGAAAATCGAAATTCAGTTGTTTGCCATTAAAATAAAAGAAAACAACTTTTAAGGACAAAGTACCCATCGTTCTCTTCCCAAACGTCTGTCATGTTGGTCTTTTTTGTCGGTGCTGTCCATTGTTACCATGAGTCAGCCTTGTTTCGATAGCTGACCTCTGTGTCTGGAGATGGCAAAAATGTCATCAACTACAAAGTTTTATGGGAGCCAGGAAAAGCAATTGAAAACTCTTGAGCTGGGAGAACATTAATCAAAAATATCTACTTCATTTGAGGCATTGCTGTATTCTTTAGTGCAAAGGGTATATATTCAAAGGTCTGTCTTATTCAAAAATCGAAATTGTTTAACCTGTCTACCGTGCTTCCTCTTTAAATTGCTCAGAACTGATCATAATGGTGACTGTTGAAAACGGGGTGCGTCGCCTTTTGTTAAAGGTCCAGGCATTCTTATAGTAGTTCACGATCCGTGAGTCACAATATTTCAAAGCTCATGGTCATTCATTCCTGGTATATATGAAAGGTTTGCAACAAAATGGCAGTCCAAAAAATGTGTGACCGGCCCATAAATTAATGCAAAGTTGGTGCCATTATAAACGATATATATATATTATATATCAACTATACTGCACATCACAACATCTTTGTCGTTATAGGTGCCTGCATAATAGAAGGGGCATAACTGAGTTATGGTCATCGAAAGACGCAAAGAATATCCCATCAGGATGTGTGGGTGTTTCTCACTGGGGGATGTAGATAGGGCCTCCCATGGTAGGAAAAAAAGGTGTTAAAATTTCTGTAAGAAAACTGCGACTTCGGTATTAATCATGAGACCAAGGCTGCGCAGTCTCTTGAAACAGTATACACTGCGCCGTTTAGAAACCACACGAATGGTTACAATCATTTTACGATCGTCCCCGAGTTAATTAACTTGGGTGTGGCCGTTGGCTTGAGGATTAACAGAGATGTTGCAGTATTTTGCATTGGGAAAATTGATCTCCTCCTTATCACAGCCGTCCTCCGGAACTGGAATTAATATTCTATAAATTGCATCAAGATATATTTCCTCCTTAAATGACGGTAATTTGGGGCATAAAAAGGTCAATAGACCCTAAAAGTTCACAGACAATAAAATATTCTTCAAAACTTTCAGGCCAGTAAGAAATTTGTTTCCCATCATTTCCACAATCGTCACACAATCACTTGACTACACTAATTCTGTTCCAATTTGTATGGAGAAATAAACCAGAAAAAGCAAAAGGTCATAATATAAAAACCCATAAAAAGGTTGTCATTCTTTAAAAATTGCTTACGGAATGCAAGTTTAAAATAGACTCACAAATTGGTTGCATTATATGCCAACAATAAGGAAGGTCATTAAAAAATGTGTACCACTCCGTGGGCGCTGAACAGGCAAGTGATTTACACCATCAGGTAGGCATAGAAGCCACAAGCTTTACCGGGGTGACACGCCTTAAATTTGCCTTTGTAATAATGTTGATTACAGAAGCATGAGTCGCCAGTGCACCCATTGTGTATAAGGTCAATAAATAAAGGAACAGCAAACTCTCACTCCTTTTGTGTTATAATATCACATGTATGGTGTGTTGTGGTTGTATTACCAAAGAAAGAAAATGGTGGAGATTCGTTACTCTATCCGTAAAAAGACCCACCCGTATTGGCTTACATACATTTTGTCAGGGAAAACGTAAAAAACTGTTTACCCAGCATTACATTCCATATAGCCACTCTCACTCTTAACGACTTGTAATTAGGACAGAGAACGTAAATATCAGGGTGGAAAAAAAAGTTATTGTCGAAAGTTTAAAAAAGGAAAGAAAACTAAACAAACACAAAACATTAATCATGTTTGTTGACAACTCGAATCTTACACCAGGGCCATGATTTGTCTTTGTGGAAATTTTGTATTCCATTTCGAAGTTCCTTTAATAGTATAGGCCTAAACAGGGGTTATTATTTTCAATGAATTTAAAAGATGACATTGTATCAACCATTTTGAATAACTGACGTTTGGTCTCTGCAAATGTCAGCATCTGTGACACATGTATATCAGTGTCCTTATAGGTTTTTTTTAACCTGTCGTTGTTCAAGTAAAACATTGAGTTAGATTATTTAAAATTTCTTGTTTTAAAGAATTATATGTAGTTCCTTAGAGAAGTGATATTCATTCGTGTTTATAAATAAACACAAAATCGATGAAAGAAATCTGTGAAATTTTGGCACGGGACATGTCAGAAACACTGACATTTATTTTTATAATACTTTCAGATTCTCGTGCACGCTCATCACACCTATATTTAACCAAATTTTGCAAATGAGGTGGTTTTTGGTGAATTATTTGGAAAGTAACCATTTTGAACTGGTATGATTGAAAGATTGTGGCGAACACAAGTTTATAAAAAAATCATATTAAACAACGATATTTGATCACCCATGATTATTTGCTTTTCAATACTACCACGACGCACAAAGCTATTGTCTCATGGCAAGATTGCTTCGGCTTCGAAATTAACGGCCTCACATCAATGCAATCATTATTGGAAACAGTGCTCATTATATTATGCACGAATCACACAAGACGTGTTTTATAACGTCACATAAAAACCAAGTAATTATTGAACATTCATTTTGACAAAAAGGGTAGATCTCTATGTTATTGTTTTTAACAATTTCAGAACCATGATATTTGATTGTATAACAATGTAATAATAATGTGGGTGTTACGTATCAAAATTTATGTTTTTACCTTGCGTCCTAACCGCCACTGCCAGTACTAAAATTCCCAGAATAACTCCAAAATTCCTGAAGGATGAATCCATCTTTGGCGTTGAACGAATGTTATTCATATAAGGCAAGCAATATAGCACCGGCCCTATGGGGCCAAGTAACCACAGTCTTCGATGGTTTTGAAAAATCTTCGATGTGTTTCTCTCAAAAAAAGATGTTGTTTAATCGTTATCTTCCAGTGGTATTTAAAAAACAACAACAATTCGTCTGGTGCCCTGCCGGACGCATTCACGTCTCCTTCGTAACACGCAAGGTATACCGTTGCAGCGTAATCCGATACGTCTGGGAATCAATCACCTGTTACGACGAATACGTGACAGCAAAAAACCTGCATCAGTTTCCACACCTGCACCGACCCCACGATAGACGTCTGAAACACATTGTGATATTTTAATACTTTATATTTCCGATTCGGTCAAGTCCACCTTACTACAAAAATATATTCCGAGATGGTCCAGTGGGCTTGTATTATTTCCATCAAAGCCGTTGATTACGACAGAACATTGGCACGCTGACACTGTGTTACCTCGGCTTTGTGAACGCCACCGATTCAGTCAACCACAAAGGCCCATTGAAATTCAAAATACTGCCTTGGAATGCTTTCTGGAAATGCACCAACATGGGGCGACAGTTTACGCTTCAATGACTGCTCACAAAAGACACTGTTTATATTTCTCCCAACGTTTGGTGGAGGTGCGCTGCACTGAGTCTGAGTTTCATATAGGTACTTTTTACTAAAGTTATTATTAATATTAACATAATTTTATAAGGTTGGGGTTTCTTACAATACTATACATTTAAGTAACACAAAGCGCTCCCGAATCCCGTTGGGTAAACAAATCCAAAATCACTTCAAATTGTTCAATTTCCCAATGCATTTTACAGTTATCAAAGTTATAGAACACCACCACCAACGGGGAACGATTCGGGTTGTTGAACAATCAAGGTTTCGTTCAATTGGAGTACAAGGTTGAGATAAACCAACCTTGACAGAGTAAAGAGTTTGAGTCAACTTTTGTCAAAGTAATGTGGCATATTTGTAAAATTACACGGCTACACATAAAGTTCAGGGTTCAAAAAGGTTTTTTTTTACATCGAAATGAGTTACTTTTTTTTTAAAAGTATAGCTAATGATAGGGGAGAAATAGTCCGAAATTCTAAAGAAACCATGGAGAAACATAGTGGAAGTACAAACAGCTGGCTGAGAATGAAATTATTCACCAACACTGTAATATCTTGATTCGCAAATCATAAGCAAAATCCTAACCAAACATAACTGGGTATTTTTGTGGATTTATGACTGACAAGTTGTCAGAGCCATTATTAATTTTCTTCTAAAGGGTTGAAGGTTTCTCAGCAAACGATAGAAGAGGGTCTCACAGTTCGAGAACTGACACACGGGGTGTTCAATTAACTTTGAAAATAAACTTGTTTTGGTCGAGAAACAATTTTGACAGGTTTACTTTTAACACAACAAAGGCAATTATCTCATCGATGTGTTGCAGTGGTTCTGCAATAGAACCGATTCCATGTTTCGAACAGAATGTGAGTCTTTGAGTGTTAATTTCACCAAAAAGTGTTTTGGTTCCATCTTAAATTTTGGATAAAAAAACACATAATAATATGCCCAACGGTCATGTTTTAGGTTAAACATGTTTTGAAAATCAGACATTATTTCTTTTGAGGGCATCTTTGACATTTATCTCAAGAGAATTTGCTGAAACACCAGACCGATACCATACGAGCCTACATTATTAAACAAATGTCGCCTTGCACAGGTGCAAGGAAAATCATAATAATCATTTTGTAAACTTTGAATACATTCGTGAAGCTTTATTTGTGTACTATTATACATGCATTTGTATGGATTGCAGGTTAAGTAAGGCACTACACCTGAGACCTGTTTAATATCGGGAAGTTCAATTACAAATTTAATATACATAATATACACTGTAAAATACATTTATTATTATTATACAACGATCTCTTCTCCCACAATTTCAGTTTCACTATCAAGCATGCATTTTTAATAAATCAGCACACAGTATTGTTTGGTGTGTATGAAACACTGAGGGGGGGGGGGGGGGGGCTGGCGCCCCCTGTCCAGAACCCTTGCCTCCTCTTGCTACTCCCCCTTAATGAGATCTGGAAAAATGCACAAATGAATGGATTACATTACATAGCCTTACCCCAAAATCAAAATATATATATTATGTGTTTGCCTCAACTGCCCAACCCTCGAAATGAAAATGTTTGCTTATGCAACTGAAAGAAACAATTGCATGGATAACTTTTAAAATATAAATTACCAATGAAGAAGGGAGCATCATTTGATCTTTAAACTGGACCTAGTTAAGCCTTTTAAAAAAATTGTTTTATTAAAATTACTTGCTATGCAAGCCCCCCCCCCCCCTAAAAAAAAAGAAAAGATGGTTTGACTCACAGAATGTTGTTTTTTTATCTAGGTCTTTTCATGGTCACATTTTTAAAACACATTGCACTACCATGTCAAACATTGTTGTTTTACTCAAGTGAGACTTTTGAAGACTCATTTGTTTGAATCTTTCTTTTTGTAACAATTGCTTTTAGTACATTTTTTCATTGTTTTATGTTAGGTGTTGCGCATAGAGGCTCCTGCATTATGCGCCATATAAATGTCTCCCATTATTACTATTATTATTAAGTGACTTAATGAAGAACAAAAAAGGGTAAGGCCATAAATCCATGCGTCCATCATGCATTGTGCGTTGTGCACAATGCAAACAAATGAGAAAAGAAAAAAAAACCTGTCAAGCAATGCTCATTATTTTTTAACAGATAACGCAAGATGCTATACGGATACATGTAATAATGTACGCTGCTTTGCGTATATTTTCATTTTTAAAACATTGCGCACTACGCATTTTGCAAAACACATCATGGACACATGGATTTCTGACCTAAAACTTGTTTTTAACGTTTGTACAACTTAAAAGATGCAATTTCTGCGTCGGGAATACAGAAAATCATTAAGGTTTTTACCAAACACAGATATGCAATCAGCACTGTATAAACTATTGCTACACCCGCTGCTAACTACAGGATCTGAACTGGCCTTTCATCACCGGGCATGCTCGGTGGTCAAGTGGTAAGACATCTGCTCTTGAAAAGCAAGGGTCATGGGTTCGAATCCCACCTCAGTAGCATGACAGTGTGGTTTTTCTGCAGGACTCGGGAAAGCACCGAGTATACAGTGCTTATCACATTGATGTAGGGTAAAAAACCCTCCAAAATAAAATTTATTATACAACTTGAGAAAATAATTGCAATGAAAGCCAAACTCAAATAAATAGATCACAAGGCATCTTTAAGCCCGGTTCATACTTCCTGCGAAGGTGAATGCAAAGCCAATTGTGGTCACGCAATTATCGGTACCCGATGTCATTCCAATTTGCCGTATTTTTGACCACGTTTTTGAGGGCGTATGTGGATAAATTTCACATCATGAAAAACAAGTAAATAAACAGGGTTTTTTCACTTTTTTATCGCTATTTTTTATGTATTTCTTCATTGGTGCAAGAAAACTACAAACAGGCAATTATAATAAGCTGAAACTGCTATTGTGATGCAAGACATCCCCTGATGACAGCGCCCTCATGCGGTCAAAAATATGGTCAATTGTGACGCGCCAAAATTTGCTTCACACAAAGCATTCGCAGGAAGTATGAACCGGGCTTTAACCTTTTGAATGGAAGTAAACAAACAACACAAACAAGTTTTAAAATGCTACTTGTCAAGTAAAAAGAGAAACAAATTAAAATGAAATGAATAACAATGCTTTCTATGGTTCACATATCCGACAGAATCTGCCCTTAAATCTTCATTTTACGATCCAGCTTGACCAGTCTTTAGAAAAATCCGCCCTCATTTTCACTGGCTTAACATTCTTCCTTTCCACGTCAAAACAAGATCCATGGTAAGGCATACATTGTTATTTTTCCAATATAATTATTCAAATGAGTCATGAATGGGAGTCAAATGGTGGCAGCAGACTTAGCGGTTAAGTCCATTGTTCTTAGAAATATGCGCATGCTCAGACATGCATGTCTCAGTCTAGATTTTACTTTCCCAACAATTTGTTATAATTTGTATAGCCACAAACTACGCTAAACTAAAGTACTGGAAGAAACGGAATCGCTCAAACCAAAATTCAGTACAGTTGGGACTTACTTGGTCCAGGAAGTTTTAATACGTGTGAGACTTGCACAGTCTATTGAAAGCATGGCACAAAGCTTTGCTAGTCGAGCTTCACATCACTGGCATTTGGCCAGAAAACCCACAGTGAAGCCAGTTAAACTTTAAACCAAAAATGAAACAACCTCAGGCAATTTTCATGTTTGTAAGGTTCCCTTCAAACAACATCCACTGTCGTCATTCTCAACATCAAAAGATGTCATACAAAACACGGGCTGCTTCAGTGCAACAAACTCACAGAGTGATTTTCCATTGTGGTAAAGTACATGGACAACATTGGTATTTGTCAAAGACCAGTTTTGGACTCGCAAGATCAAAACCAAAGGTTTCACTTATTTCTAAAAAACTATAGCGTTTCAGGCACAAACGTCAGACGAGGGAACATTTTATACCATGTTTAGTATATGTGTAACTCTTTTATTTTCTTGCCAACTTACTGTAGGGAGCTCAAGTGCACCCTCAGTGTTCAAGTGTCTGCTCCAACTTAGTGAATAAAAAGTGAAGTTTTGGGGTCGAGGCCTTTGGACTTACTCTCTTTTCCATTTTAGCTTTGAGCAAGAGAGAGCACATTTATTTTCTGTAGATATTTCTCTCTACTGTGTGCACTGTGTGCTATTAACTGGTAGATAGAATCATTTTAAGTGGGGGAGATCACTCTATGTTTTCGACATCATCATATGGATTTTGCCTTTGGTATATTTTAATGAATGCTCGTCCTTTTTAAATAGAGGGCCTCCTTCCCTGTCTCTACATTACCAATGTTGTGCACACCCATTAATGTACAGTTCTGAGTATGCACATATTTCTTGGACTAATGGATAAATCCGCTCAGTCTGCTGCCACCTATTGTCTCCCATTCAAGACTTGTACAAACAGTTCTGTTGAGAAAGTAATGTTTTATGCCATGGAATACATCGCACAATGATCCTTAGCTCAACAGCTCTAAGTAGATAGCCATTAAAAGGTTTTCCACCCAAAAGTGGAACACTGAACTCACTTTTTGTTCAACACTGACAATAACCTAATCTCAAAAATGATCAGTTAACTCTTTCCCTTGCACAGATTCCCATGCTTTTTTGCATTGCCTGTGGCCAAATTATTAATTAATTTTGGATTGAACGAAGACAAATTTACTATGAGCGGGATTTGAACCTGCGACCTCCGAACCTTGCCAGCGCTCTACCCTCTGAGCTATCTAGCCCTAATGCTGGCTGTCTCCCTATTTTGTCAGTATCTTTGTTCAGGGTTGCCAATCAGAAGCCATATAACCTGTAACTGCCGTGTAGCCAGAGATCAATTATTATAATTATTCTTTTAATGGTGAAAGTTGCATGTTTTGAGGTAAGCGCGTCGACATGATTTATCAGCTTGTAGGGCAAACTGAAAGAACAAACACACGAGGCGATAAATAAACTGGAACGCAAAGAGTTAAATGGTCAAATATTCAATTATTCAAATATTCAAATATTGGGGTTACAAAAGCACCACTCACCCTGAGAAACGTTACTTTGATAAAAAAAACTGAATATAACAATTGCCTTTTATTGCAACTTGGTGGTAAGGAAAATGATGCAGTGTTTTGTATTTGTTTTTCCGAAACAAATATGAACTGCAGTGAGATCAGCAGTTCATTGGCTAGTTTGAAAGAACAAAAACTTAAAAACGAGACAGTTGGAATGAATGTACCCTTATATAAACCAATGATGATACTACTGCTTTCTTTAAGAGCACTGTGAGGTCCCAACAGTCCCCTTTGATAACACTAAAGTGGAAATAATGTTTTCCATTATAAAGTGGAATAATAAAACTATTCCAAAAATGTGACCGCTGAAGGATCTGTGGACCAATGAGAATAAGAAAAAGATAATTGCACAGTGAAAAAGGTCACAGTACACACACAAGTTTGATTAGAGTGGAATCTCTCTCATACCATCTAGCTGTGATATTGTGTCATCTAAAAAAACAACACAAAAACAGTCCCTTGCAAACACCCTTAATACTGCATTCACGCTATTTATCTAGCAGCCAACTTTCCCACACGGCTGGGACAAATATACAACATACTCAGTTTCACAGTTACAGTAAACAATAGCCAGACAGGAACGTCTTCAAGAAACAGGGACAACTTGAAATGACGTTGGGCTAGCCTTTGCACCAAAAAAGGCACTGACATTTTGTGTGAGAATATCTCAAACTGAAAACCAACGACCAAAGCTCAAACATGTTTCTGATTAGGGTGACCGAAACACCCACCAGGGCACCAGCAAGGTATGAACCAGGGTCTGGACATTGGGTGTACATATTCACTGTAACTACAAAACAGAGCGTCCGAATTGTTCTCTTCAAATAGCTGTACACATTAATGACAAAATATCCCAAGCAGTATTCCGGGCTGATAAAAATATTTATAAATGCATTGATATTTATTACAACACACCACGTGACCTTAAAATGACCCTTGTAAAAGATCAAGTTGTGACCAAAGTAAAGTTTTGGGAGTCAGCTTTGAACTCTTGTGTGCCGTGACTGCAGTCATAGTTTAAAAAAAAAATTATTAGCAATTTCTAAAACAAGTAGTAATTTACAGCTTCAATTGCATGGACATTCCGCGTGTTTAATATATGGCACTGCTGGGGTTAACCAAAGAGTTCAAAAAGACAACCCTCTGGCTTACAGTATGGGCACCTGAGTAAGTGGACTCCATGAAATACAAAACCTTCAAGGGAAATCCTTCTTGGGAAACCTTCCTAGTAAATTCCTCATAGAGGAACCCTCCTAGGGGAAACCTTCCCAGGGAAACCCTCCTAGGGAAATCTTCCTAGTGATTTCTCCCTATGGAAACCCTCCTAGGGAATCCTTAGGGAAGCCCTCTTAAGGAAACCCTACTAGCGAATTCCTCCTAATGAAACCCTCCTAGTGAATTTCTCCTAGGGAAACCCTCCGAGTGAATTTCTCCTAGGGAAACCCTCCGAGTGAATTCCTCCTAGCAAATTCCTCCTAAGGAAACCCTCCTAGTGAATTTCTCCTAGGGAAACCCTCCTAGTGAATTTCTCCTAGGGAAACCCTTCGAATGAATTCCTCCTAGGGAAACCCTTCGAGTGAATTTCTCCTAGGGAAACCCTCTGAGTGAATTCCTCCTAGCAAATTCCTCCTAAGGAAACCCTCCTAGTGAATTTCTCTTAGGGAAACCCTCCTAGTGAATTTCTCCTAGGGAAACCCTCCTAGTGAATTTCTCCTAGGGTAACCCTCCTAGTGAATTTCTCCTAGGGAAACCCTCCTAGTGAATTTCTCCTAGGGAAACCCTCCGAGTGAATTTCTCCTAGGGAAACCCTCCGAGTGAATTCCTCCTAGGGAAACCCTTCTAGTGAGTTCCTCCTAGGGAAACCCTCCTAGGGAATTCCTCTTAGGGAAATCCTACTAAGGAAACCTTGCTAGGGAAATCCTCCTAACCTGACAAATTTCTCATCATAATGATCCAGCGATGGCCTCTACACTCCCAGTTGAGTACAGACTCTTCTTGCTTATCAACAGCAACAGCATCAACAACGGCAGGTGAAGCAAGGTGAACTTAAACAGCTGCTTGGCCGACTTGCTGTCCGCCCGCTGGTAAAACCGCCAGCCCAAGTACGTCAGCCACAGGTTGAGGGGTAAAGAGTCCAGGGCGAATGCCCAAGTGGTGAGGTCCAGCACCGGGGCCAGGGTGCTCAGCCCGATCATGGCGAAGCAGTGGCGGAGGGCCACACGGCGGCAGAGGGAGGGGTTGGTGGTGGCCATCATGCGGTAGCCACCGCGGGAGTAGTCACTGCGGAGGTTCCAGCTCAGGGCGTTAAAGTGGGGGAACTGCCAGCAGTAGAGGAACCCAGCCATCAACAATGCACCTTTTGGACAAAAAGAAAATACCTCAGTCTTAACGTCCATTTATGATAACTCAAAACTGAATCCTTAACATGAAGCTAGAATTAATTGTGTTAGAGCATAAAGTATGAATTGTATGATATTTGAAACTGCACAAAATGTTGTATCTCTCTAAAAATTAACCCCGAATGTACATACACCCAAAGGTAATGAGATAGGACATTTTGAATTATAGCCTCTGGAAATTTGGAAATGAGCGTGCCCGATGACTGAGGTATTATTGTGCAAGCGCCATGAGCGTCAGAAACGGCAAATACTGGCATTTCATAAAATGTCCATCATTATAGTCCATTGCACAATGAGAAACTTACCTGGTTCTAGGACTCCAGTGCTAGCTGCCCAGCCAATGGCAGGAGGTAGGGCTCCCACCACGGCACCCACCCATGTGTTGGCAATGCTTAGCCGCTTCAGTGGGGTGTACACGCTCACATAGAGAACCCAGGTGCTTGCGGCTATGGCTGCCGCTAGCGGATTAACAGCCAGGGCCAGGATGCCTACTCCTGCCGTACCGACCACAGAGGCAAACCCAACAGCATGGAGGGGACTGTCAAGAACATCAAAACAATTTTTTTAAATAAATGTCTTCGGCGCATGCAAATTTGGTAAACACTTGGATGGGCCTATATTTATACAAACAGTGCTCAGTATCACTGCAGAGTAACAGCGCGATAGAGGTTCTGGGGGGTGAAAATAATTGGCGTATCATGGCCGAGCGAATAAGAGCACCGGACTCAAGCTCTGGTATTTCCGACTCAGCAGAGTGTGGGTTGGAGTCCTGGTCGTGACACTTGTGTCCTTAAGCATTATTGCTTCGTCCTTCGGATGGGATGTAAAGCCGTTGGCCCCGTGTGTTGTGTAACGCACTAAAAAGAACCCAGTGCACTTATCGAAAAGAGAAGGGGTTCGCCCTGGTGTTCCTGGATTGATTGGCTGCATATTGCGCCACAGCACCTTGTAAACCATTACATGGTGCTATGTAAAGGAGTAGATCTCATACTTCAGAAACATTGCCCCAAATACCTTGCAGGAAAATATTGAATGTTGAAGCGCCTTGAGCGTCACTGAGTGACGGATATGTGCGCATTATAAATGTATATTATTATTTATTATTATTATAATTACCTTAGCAGGCCTTTCACCAACACCCTGTTCCTTGTCCGTGCCATCTGAGAATCATACGGTACTTCAAAATACTGCAAGAGTGAACAATAATGATAATAATCATAACAATAATAGTATTAATATTGATGGCATTTATGTAAAGCTCATAAACAAACATATCACAGCACGTTTCAAAACGCAAACCAACTAAAAGCAAAGCAAAACAATGAATGATTAATATGAGTAGAATTTAAGCAAAGGTCGGAATGCGAAATCAGGTGTGAGAAAACATTGCAAATTTAGATAGTCAAAATACATTGAGCTTAAGGAGCATCTGAAAAGTCCGAACAGTAGGAAAGTTCTTATTCAGATTAGCATTCAAGCGCCTGCAAGGATTAGCGAGTTTATTTACATAATATGGCTATGGTATACATTTCCTACTCCTGTTAAGACTTTCTACTGCTCTCACTCCTTTTAAAAAGGGCCCCAAGACCAACCTTTTCTCTCTTCACATGTAATCTGGGTGTCTCATGTCTGCCTCCCCCCAATCTCTTTTACCCATTTTTCTCTCCTTTTCCTTTTCCAGTGCTTTACATCCTCTGGTAAAAGGCACTTCATAAAATGTCCTGTTTATCATAATTCTGATATATCACAAACCCCGAGTGTGTACACTAACCTGATTGACGGTGTTAGCTGAGCAGGACGTCATGAAGGTCCCCAGTCCCATGAGGGCGCATGTTGATAATTCAAACACTCCAGGAGCCATTCCATAGCCTGCCAACGCTGAGACAACCACTAAGCCTGGAGTAATAAAGTCAAACCATTCAAAGTAAATATTCAATTCATTGCATCGACATCACATGCAACTACTCTCTGCCCATGGTCTGGCATTTTTCTGAGTGAGGAAAGGGGTTGAGTTTGAGAGAGAAATGTGTGTGAAGGTTGGGGTGCGTGTATGGGTAGGGGTGTGAGGGTAGGAGTTAGAGTGAGAGTAGGGGATGGGTGAGAGGGTAGTAGGGGATGGGTGTGAGAGTAGGGGATGGGTGTGAGAGTAGGGGATGGGTGTGAGGGTAGGGGATGGGTGGGAGGGTAGGGGATGGGTGTGAGAGTAGGGGATGGGTGTGAGAGTAGGGGATGGCTGTGAAGGTAGGGGATGGGTGGGAGGGTAGGGGATGAGTTTCAGAGTAGGGGTTGGGTGTCAGAGTAGGGGATGGATGTGAGAGTAAGAAATGGGTTTGTGAAGGTTAAGAATGAGTGCAATAACACCATAGGGCGCTGCACGGCATATTACAAGCACAATATTTTGTGTCATATTTTGTGATGCATTTATGCCTCAATACTTGCATAGTCTAATTCTGGATTCAACAAATGTTTCTTAAAAATTTACACTAGTCATCCAACCACACTTACTACCTACATGTCACTCACAACTATTTACCTGTGAGTCTACTCTTTGATAACTGTAGATAAAGTGAAGGCAGCTGACTAACTGTGACATTCTGCTCTCTCCATTGACCCTCTTTGACCTCTACAACCTCCTCCATGTCACCCTTGTTCCCATCCTTTGGCTCAATGGGGCAAGGAGTGACATGGTCAAGGGTGCTCTGGATGGCTGTCTCCACACGCTGGTGGAGATCCAGAACATTCTGGGGTTGATCGGAGACTGTTGATGATTCCGACGAGGTTGAAGGATGGATGCTTGTTGACTGGCAGTCTGAGGTTGGCCTGGGCTGTGCTTGAGGCCCGGCAGATGATGCATATTTGTTTGTTACCTTCAATGAGAAACAAGTTCAATTCAGGGATTGGGTGAATAAACTTCTAAAAAATACAGGGTTTGTAGCTCTGAAACTGTAAAAAAAAAAGGACTTTATTTAGCAAGACCAAAGGCCTTTCTATGATAACAACATTTTGCCAATTTTGGATATGAAAATTAAGAACCTGATAACAATTCAAAATACAGTAATTACAGGGGCTTAAGAATACATTTTCAGCTCAGCAGCTTAAACATTTTTTTGCCCCAGCTCTCCTTGTAATTATAGGCCTGTCTTGAAGGCCATTTTGATTGTGGAAGAGCCAAGAGCCCAGTCTCAACAACACTGAAAAAGGTGTCAAAGTGAATATAAAATAATAATAATAATACTGGCTTCTTATATAGCACTCAAATCTGTCACTCATTGAAGCTCGTTTTATCCTGCAATTTATGTGGAGCTACATTTTGAAGTACGAGACCTTTTTCCTTTACACAAAGTGCTGTTGTCCCACCAGAACTTTCAATCGGAATGTTCAAAACACTAATGTGCATGATTTCCTCGTGTGGGATTGCTCCAATACTTCGGCATATGATGCAGTTTAGTGCCAACTTCTGGTGGTGGTCCAATGGATTGCAATATTTTCTACTTATACGCAACACTCTATGAGACTGGGTTTCAAGTGATTAACAGTCATCATCAACTTATGTGCAAAAGTTTAAGGGTAGTTCACCTGCTTTACTCGATCTTTTTTGCCGACCCGCTGCGTCAGTGAAGCACAAAGGTGTACAGAGCGCCTTGACTGGGCTCGGATTAGGTTACTCAACAATCCAGAGTACCGGGGAAGAACCGTCAATGCATACTGGTGAATAGACATTGTGACTTTTGGTTGGTTGCCTAACCCTGAGCTACTGTGAAGGCGGCATAGCTCTGTCATTTGCAGTCAAGAAAGAGGGAGGAAAAGAGACACAAGAGAAATATAATTTTTAACAAATTATTTTGATACTTTGATATGCTGACTAAGAGTTTCATTTTTTTTTGCAATTGTGATGTGTGTCATTTGAGATTGACTACAAACTATAAACAGAATTTCAAAGTTTATTGCTCCATGGCTTGATGATGGGTACTCACTCCTAGATGTAGAACTATAAGGTTTGTTCCGCTATTGTCTCCACAAGAAACTATAGCAGAACGAACCTCTTTCTAGGAGTAGATGATGGTATGATTCAATTAAAGCCAACTCATACTCAATCCAACCTATCCATGCTCATATTTGTTTGCATAAATGGCATTCAGGATGTTGTATGTAGGTGTAAAAGATAAAGGTAAAATTTGTTTTAGTTCATTGTTCTGTATTATAGGTTATATTGAGAAAGAATTTGGAAGTTGCGAGTGTGAATTGATAGAACTCAGAAGATAACTCTTCCCTGTTTTTTTAATTCTATCCAATAATTTTTCATTGAAGGTAGAATGAGTAATCAGCATTCCCTGTTTTAATCTTACATTCCGATTTATTTGGGAATATAGAATTGCTTCACATTAATTAACAATATTAAAATAAATAAATAATATGTTTTGTAGTAATAATGAATATGTTTTACAAAGAGTACGATTTGGTCAGAGCATCCTTGCTCTATGGTCAGAATGGGATATGGGATTGGTTGGAGCATCCAATTAGTTGGTTGCTGTACAAGTTGGCAAGACTGAAAATAAGCACTTTCTACTTCTAATGAAAGTTGCCATTCTTCGCTTTTATTTATATTGACTTTTTATTGTTGCATTTTCTGCGACTTGGGCACATCAGAAATACCTACATCGTCATCATCATGTTCATGATTGGAGTTGGTTGATCGAGTTCACCAATCTGATGTATGTAATGATGTTGTTGTTAATGTTACACAATAGTTACAGTGCCATCCTAAAAATTAAAATGTTAACATGATATTGATCATGTTGATAGTTCAGAACTACACACGGAAACATTTCTGTATCCAGCCACCACTTTTTCATTCGTTATGAAATAAACGAGTATCTTATTTACTCAAATGAGATATTCCTTCGGGTAAAAATGAGTGAAAAAGTGGTGGCAGGATACGGAAATTTTTCCCTACACACCATGAACTAAGTTAACTAGTTAGTAAATAGTTAATTAATAAAATATTGACAATGATGAGGGCCTTATGCATATATAATTAATGCACAGTTGTCCGTACAAATCAAAAACTTCAACAGTTTACTGTACTTGAAGTTGACAGTTTATGTAAAGTTTTTAATATAAATATTGAATTTAACTCGCTTGTTGAAGAATGAAGAACTTCAAAGTTCAAACTTGTTCAATATTTTGAGTTCAACTTCACAAAAACTATTATTTTTATTAATAAAATAAATAAGACTAAAAGTTAAAACGACCAAAAGCTTACTAATTTTACTTTTAGATACTT
Source organism: Pisaster brevispinus (assembly GCA_023634235.1). Lineage (NCBI taxonomy): Eukaryota > Metazoa > Echinodermata > Asteroidea > Forcipulatida > Asteriidae > Pisaster > Pisaster brevispinus. Next base: position 1,965,096 of record JAMKCF010000022.1, read on the forward strand.
TACCAACAAAAAAGCTGTGTCTCAATTCATGGTCAGATGGTATAAAAGAATTGAATGTCTTCTTACCACATTTTCCTAGATTAGATAAACGCCGGTAAATGAACGTACGTGACTTTCCAATGAGGGTTGCCATCTTCCATTACGAAAGATGGTGAGGCAAAATGTATTGACCTAAGTGAAAGAGCTAATTATTATTTTTTTAAGTGAATCAAATAAGATATTGCTTTTGGTACGAATGAGTAAAAAAGCGGTGGCTGAATACGGAAATTTTTCCCAATTTGTTATGATTAAATCTTTAAATGTATTATATTCCCCATAATAACGGTGTTTACCGAATAATTACATAAAACGGTTCAATAGTCTATGTAACATTATTAATTATTTATTTTTAAACAAGAGAGGGCGCTCTTTATCTTTGAGTTGAAAAATTGCACGTAACGCAACATTATTCGTCTGCTAAATAAAATGCTTACTAGTAAAAGTATACTACTCTAGCTCAGTACACCAGTAGCTGAAAAAACTGTTGAATTGGAAACTATGAATCCCAATCAAGATTCATTGCAACGAATTAATTTTCTGTACCAGGTGAGCACAATTACGTACAACAACTTCTGAACTCTGGTGAAAAATAGCCTCCTTCCTTAACTTAAGTCGGCAACAGACAACAGCACTTTGTCTATTTAATTTTCCTCCTTATGATTATGAATGATTCAACACAGCATTGGAGGAAGGGAACTAGCACTAACAGTGTAGCACTTAATACACTACAGTCTATAGAGTACAGTAACACTAACACTACACTTAGCAGACTAGTGTAAACAAGGAAGGTAGTGGTAGCACTTAATAAAGCACTTAAATAAACTAAATACATAAAAAACTGCATGAGCTTTCGTAGCAACAACTACAAATGTACTTCACCAGATTCAGATGCAAAGAAGTAGTTTTTGCTACAAAAGCTCATGCAGTTTTTTATGTAATTAGTTAGTCTTTAAACATGTTAAAGTTTAAGTGCTACCACTACCTTCCGTGTTTTATCTATCAAGTATCAGACTAACATATATAACCCAAGATCAAGAAGTGCAACACGTCACGAGACATTACTTAATTGTTGTTAAATTTACTTTTACTAACTCAATAACTGACTATAGCAAACATTCTAAAGAGCGCTGTGTTTTTTAAAAACCCACATGGACTAGATTAGCCCTGGTAGGACGCCAGTATAACTATAAATATGTACTCCTAGAACTATGAGTACGAGGTTCGTTCCGCTATCGTCGTTCATAGAGACGATAGTGGAACGAACCTCATAGTTCTAGTAGGACTAGGAGTATATAGAGTGGACCACATGATTTTTGCGGTGACCTACTAGAATTCTATGAGGTTTGTTCCTCTATCATAGCAGATCAAACCTCTTAGTCTTATTTCTAGGAGCAGTTTTGACCTAGGTAGTTTAAAGTGCGACAAAATGTATACAATTTCTTTTTTCGAATTAGGCACAAACACACAATGTAAACTAAAATTAAAAGTAATTTCAATCATTATTTTGTTTTGGCATTCTTTGTTCATAGGCTGCCCATTGTATGCTGCTCCAGAACCCAGAAAACACCAGTCTAGCCAGATTCTACATCACAACCATGAAGAATGTCGCCAAGAAATCTGTCTTAAGAATGTAAATAAATGGGTTTTTTTTCTTCGATATGAACGGTATTTCTTAACTTCTTATTTACCACCACTGTCCACCAGTTACTCCTAGCAATGATATCCCAATAATTATTTCAGGAAGTTGACATTTTGTGTTTAAAATAGATGGAAACAGATCCATTCAGAATCTTTGATTGAATTAGATAGTCCTATTAAAAAGATGAGATCCAGGCTAGTTGCAAGGATTCTGACCCCCTCTCTCTGATGACTGGTCAAGAAAGGTCATAGTTTTACATAGTGCACCCTCTGGATCCCGCTAATCGCCGCTAAAAATTTGGACACCCTATTTTTCAATCCAGTCAAATTTGGACACCCTATTTTCAAATCCTGGCTAAAAGCCTGCACAGTTATGACAACTAAAATCAGTCCACCCGTTTAGTCCAATAAATGTGACTGTATTTTGGCTCTTTTTAAAAGTTTGTCTGTTGCTATTACACTATAGTGGCCACAGTAATGATAAAATATTGAGTCTACAAAACTTTGAAAACAGAGACAAATATTACAAATTACAGCCACATATTGACATGGATGGGGCTAGTAGTGGTAAAAGGTTCTGCCAAAATGCACTACATTAGTATTATTGTATCATTGTTTTTAAATGGTCTTCAATTAATTTCTTCAAAGCAATTGAATCACCAAAAATAAAGCATTCTTCTGCTAAGAGGCACTAAAATCAAACTAATTCACTCAATTTTACAAATTACAAAAGAAATAACTTTTAAAATGTGTGAAAAACCTTTAGTTACTAAAGGCTGAGCAATGACTTTCTGATCCGCAAGATATTAATGCCTGTGACTTGACCCTCTTGAGAATTTTCGTAAGGAAAGTTTGACAGAGGAGAAAGCAACTACAAGAAAGTTTCTAAGTTTGAAATGTCTTCTTCTTTGCAGACACCCCAGTATCAAGAGAACCATCTGCAAGCGATGTGATCTCCTCTTAATACCTGGCTTGACCTCAAAGGTCAGAAGTCGAGGTCAGAAAAGAACAAATCCTGAAACTTTCCCTTCAACATGATCAGACTTTGTAATTTTGAAATAATAATAATTTTTAGATTTTTTTTTAAAGAGGAAATGGCCAAACTGATAAAACTTTGCATATTGTTTTAAAACTTTGTATGCCGCTATTATTCTTATGCAAAAGAGTGGAAATCGAACTGAAAAGGTACATGCCTGCATTTATGTAGAATAAGAGCGTAGTCTGTATGCTTACTGATGCGGTTTAGAAGACGGGCCTATCTTCTTAGCTCAAGCTGACCTTGTGGTTCACTCAAGGAGGGAGCCATTCGTTAGATAAACTTTGAATGAAAGTTCAATTTGTAATTATAACCTTTTTGAAAAGAAGTTAATTATACTGTACTGAATGGACTCAGTTTAGCTTTTAAAAGATGCTTAGCTAATATTCTCATCTGCCTTCACACCATCTTACCATCTTGCTTTACTTAAATTGTGAATTGTTTCCCCTTGTCCTTTTCTGTCCACTCTTTTTCCCCGTCAGGTAAACGGCAGAAGCACCTCGTTGTGACGTGCATAGAATGTGGAGGAGTGAAACGCTTCCTCAGCAAGAAAGACTACAGATTATGGGTGGACAGACCAGAATGCACCCAAAATCCTGTCATAGGTAATTTTAGTAACATTTGGCATGAATAATTATGACAACAATGGACTAATTAAAAATAACACTTGGCTCTAGAAACTTACCTCAAAAGCAGAGAAACCAAAGCACAATAGAAACAATCGGCGTGACTCATAGTGGGTAAACAATGTAAATTAACCAAGCAAGCAACGCTCAGTGTGCATGGAAAAGCAAGGCTGCTTCCAAGTTCCTCTGCCGAAGGTGCGTAAGAATCCATGATTGACCAATCACACTGGGCGGGGCTGCTTTAATTGTTCACCTTGTTTACCCACTACGAGTCACGTGAATCCGGTCGCCGATTTTGTCTATTTAGAAAAACAAACCACTATGAAGATAAATTTAAGAGCCGATATTTATTTGAGCATTCAAAAAAAGTGTATAATAATTTGACTTGATTTCCTACAGCTCAACCAAACCCAGAAAAGGACAAGCAGGAAGTACCCAGATGAGGAAACTTCAGTCTGGATGGTGGGATACCTTTAGAAGTACGGCATACCCACAAAGACTGATGGACGCTGTGTGGGCTGTTACCATTAGGGGTCATAAGTCAGGTCGAGTCTGGAGGAGGTCCTCCAGCAACTTGGATAAGAAAGATGATGCTGGCATCATACTCAAGATAATTCACTCTTGGGAGTAAAGCATTCCATGGTCTTATAGTTTCCAATAGACCGTTATCACGGTGCGGCCATCGTGATTTTCTCCCATTCAATTCAATGTAACCAAACCGAGAATGGAAGGGCCAATAGTCTGGTTCCTTTTTGAATGATCAATATTAGCATCCATTACTGCTGTTGGATACAGAAAACATGACTAAGATGGTGACAGCATGATAAAAGTTCTATTTCTGCTCAAACAAGAATCTTTCATGTTTGACAGCTGTACGAAATGGGGATTTGTTCTTGTTGGCAAATATTCAATTTCGCAACTTGCAATTTTAATAACTATTAGGAATGTATCATTTAAAATTGTAAGCATGACTTGTTTCATCCAAAAAGTGCCCTACCAATTTGATGAAACTTTTGGAGGTTAATGGTTAGATGGGGTTTCTGTAATGGATAGGGATGAATGCGCTTCACTGAAAACCTTTAATGACAGAAGATACAATGAGGGGGATGAGTCAAGAAAGTTACTTTAAAGAACTATGATTACAAGTTATCAAATAGAATTGCAGATGAGGGGAGGGGTGGGGTGGTGCAGGGTGCTAACATATTGAACGGAACATAATTGAATAAAAGCACAACGACAACTCCTACTTTACATAACTGGTTTATTCAAACCTTCATTTATGTACAAAATTTATTTACATTAATTGACACTTAATTTATTATCATTAGGATGAAATGTAAAGAAAACTTTGTTTGCCAGATTGAAGGTTTGTTTTCATGGAATTTTGCTGAAGTTCATCTTTGCATCACCAGTGTACAGAATTGTGGCGCACTTAATTTAAAGAAAATACATGTGTGTGAAAAAGGAAAAGGTGAACAGCAATATAGGATTACATAAAACAAAAAATAGTTTAAAGGTATTAAAAAGGATTGGTAGAGCTGACAAAATTGTCGTAGACAGTGTTCATGCTCTGTGTACTGTGATCAACCAAATACATAAAATAACAAACTTGTGAAACTTTGTGTTTAATCCGTTGTGTGAGTCCGGAGTGAAAAAAATGCATGATTTTCAGCATATAAACACATTTTCCTTTTATGTAGTTGTACAAACCCAAATCGGCTGTTGTGAAAACAGCTGATTTTGGTTTTTCAGACTTTCAGATACAGTTTTCTGGAATATGACTTATTTCAAAGGGAAATACTTCACAGAAAATGGTTCTAGTATGAACTTTGTATTTTATTCTTACCAATCCTGTATAGCACCTTCAACCCAGAGACAAAACAACATTGGTGAATAAACAACATGAAGAAAACCCCTTTAAAACAATGGTAAACTGTATAACAAAAATGACAAGCTGAATAGGATTTCAGGTGTAACTCCCTCCCGTAAGTTTTATTTTAAGATCTCATAAAACGTTTTTTAAGGTCCATAGTAATTTTATACTATATCGATAAAATAAAGAGTAACTTAAATTGTTCCGATGACCATTGTTTAGTATAAATCAAAGAGAACTAAAAAAAAAAAGATGTGTGTTTGGTCATTTGTGTGCATGTGTTTTGAGGTAATTCCCGCACTTCCATTTCAGCTGTGTGGCAAATATAACCTGGGCCAAATTTCATGGCTCTGCTTACCGCAAACAAAGAATCAACCCCTTATGGAAGAATGGAATTCCGCGCTTATGTCATGTGTATTTCACAGGGTAGCAGGGAATTTTTGTTTGTGCACGTGTGTACTCCAAGTTGCTAAGCATTCTTTGCTTTCACAGCTAGTGTAGATGTTAGGCACATGCCCTGTAAGCGGAGAATGGCGATCGCAAGCGCAGAATCCGGCGGTTAGCAGAGCCATGAAATTGGACCCTGGTTAACTTTCCAATACAGGCAAGTCACATAGCATTGATTCTGTAATGTCCACAGCTTGCCTAAACAAAAGGTGACAACAGAGATCAACATATTCTGTACTCCATTTGTGTAAAAAAAATAAAAATAAGCTGTTGCAAACTGCTTACCAACGAAAAGGACGTGTGGTATAAATGCAAAAAAAATGTGCCAAGAGTCCCTCTCGAAGGCTACAAAAAGGTATTTTATAACCGTCGAGAAAGACTCTGCTCCGGTTGAAATGTCAGACCATTAACAATTGTTTGCTTCTATTTGTATGGTATATAAATATATACCAAACTTTGTAATTAACAATTAAAAATCATTGATTTGTTTTAGCTGTTAACAAAATAGTTAATGGAGAGGGAGTGGTAACTTGGAAAAGCAGCACTTTCTGTAGTACCCTTAACATATTAAATGACTTCTATCATGAGTTTTGATGGTACAGTGCCTCAAACAAGGCCCGATTTCATTGAGTTGCTCATGCAGCAAATAGTGCTAAGCAAAAACAAGCAGGAAACCAGTCACAGATGATAAGAGTGGAATGTTATTTTGGCTGGTAACCTTATTCTGGTAGTCATAAGTTGTTTGTGCTTAGCTACTTTTTGTGGTTGAGCAGCTCTATAACATTGGACCCGGGTGATATGGACTTTTGCAAAATCAAAATTAAACACGTGAACATATTAAAATTCATGACTTTATCCAGCTTTATAACAATGGTTAGATTTAAGTGAAAAGCCTTTGTCAAACTTAACTTATAAAAAGCTGTAACTGCTCTTTTTAGAACAGACGCCCGGCCCCCCCCCCCCCCCCCAAATCTCACAAGTGTTAAAACAGTTGGATTATTTCATCCTTTATCCTGGTCTGTGGAGGATAACAAAACCTCATTAGTAAACTTAACCCAAGGCATCGTCATCAACCAGCCTGGTGGAGGGAGTGCAGGTTGAATTTCTCCGCAGGAATTCACACACATACAAGTGGACAAAATCACACTACTGTAGAGTTACGAGTTGCTTTTGACAGGGTGCCTTCTCGAGTTGATATATCTTCACACCAAGCACAATGAGATGAGACTAGGCCTAAATGAGACTGCACAAGGCCAAGGTTCGAGTCCAACCCAACTCACCCAGGCAAAGATGAGAGACTACACAAGGTCAAGGTTTCAGTCCAACCCAAGTCACCTAGATGAGACTTCACAAGGTAATTGCTTGAGTCCAACCCAAGTCACCGAAACCTAGATGAGACTTCACAAGGTCATTGCTCGAGTCCAACCCAAGTCAACCACGCAGAGATGAGACTGCACAAGGTCAATACACCAGTCCAGGCCTACGGGCCTAGTTGACGCTGCACAAGGCCAAGGTTCGAGTCCAACCCAAGTCACACAGGCAAAGATGAGAGACTACACAAGGCCAAAGTTCGAGTCCATCCCAACTCATCTATGTATCTATTCCTCTACATATTCCTGCAGCACTGAGTATTAATACTGCTAGGTGCGGGGTCGGAGCTGGTAGTGCAAAGTCAGCTGTTCAGTAAAGAGAGTAAAAAGGAATGTTCTCACTTGCACGGCACCTACGGCCTGTTGGGTTGATGGTTTTGGTCGCTGTTGGTGTTGTTCAAGAATGCGTGGTACCCTTTGGGACATCTGTTGGCAAAGTGGCCCATCTCTCCACACTAAAAAGTAAAAAGAATTTGTACATTAAGTTTTAAAAAATTACAAATAATAGAACCTGTTACAGAACTCTCCCAAATCCTTCTATTTCCTCTTTGTCGAAATGAAAGATTCAGAAGGACTGAGGGCTGTAGGCCTGAATAAAAACTACTGACTGGGTCACTAATTACAATCTTATCAAAGACCAAACCAAAAAAGTTGATGGGAAGTGACTAAGAGTAGGATATTAGAGGATTGCAGACACATGAAGGTAAAACATGCTTTGAGAGTAAGGGCTCATGACATTTCAGGGGATATAATGTGATCAACTTTGATACCAAAATTTCTATAAAATTTTGGGAAAAAATGCAAAGTAAACTAATTGACCTTAAAGCACTTGACGGTATCCATATTCCTGAAGGGCCGATGTGATTGGAAATGTTGACCATTGCTCTGAGGCTGACCTGTGTTCTGGTTGCTTCCTCCCCCAGCGTTAGTGTCTACCGTACCAAGAACCTGTACAAACAACGAAAGAGATCAAATTCAACAAAGATACAGGAAGATGGAGGAAGCAATGAGATATATGATTGGTTTTTGGTAAGTCTACGTATGCAGTGCACGGTCTACGTTCACACGGTTCAGGGCAAGCTTTTGCGAAGTTATGTAAGAGACAAAACACCTATACACAATTCTGAATGAATGTGTATGGCAGGTTGGTACCAGGCTTTGCCCATCTGGAGGTTACTATACAAAAACTTGCCCAAACCATGCCACATAGCAACACTGTGAGTGTTCAGTTAATACCAAATAAGTCAATGCGCCAGACACTATTGAAAAACTGACTTGCAAAATGGCTTATTTCATCTCATCGGTCACAATCTTGTTGCAATCAGGTTTTTCGGTAACTGCAGCAAGGTCAATCCTTGTAAAAAGAAATTCCAATAATGCATGCACAAAACCAACTTGCACTGACCCTGTCCGTTTGTTGTCTGCCTTGCTGTGATGAGCTCCACTGGTTGGGTCCCTTGGGACAATTGACCGCCTTGTGCCCCGACTCCCTGCAATTGTGACATATCAACTTCTTCATACCATCCTTGACCTCAAGCACAGGAAGGTCAAACTTGGGGCTAAAAACAACAACAAAGCAGTATAAAAACATGTGGTAATTATGATAGGAAGCAACTCCTCTCATCAACAATCCATTTATCAACAATTCTTCACTTTCATTAGCCATCCTGTATGATACACAATGTGCTCAAATCAGTGGAGTGATTTGTCAAAGGTGGGTCTTTTCTCAAAAGTTCAAAGTTCAAGTACCTTTTGGAGGCCCCCAATATTTCCTCCCCCCCCCCCCCCCCGCGACTCACTCCTTAGTTAAGTGGACTGTATATATGGCTACAACCTCGCTACCATGGGCAGTGCCCCGTATCGATACCTCTCGTCACTAACCCATTGTAGGGATGTGCTGAAAATCAACGCTTATTGGCTCCCAAAAGTGACTGCTTTGTTTTAAAAACTTTCAGTCACCTTAAACTGAATACAGATTATGTCACAAGATCAAAGAAGAACGAGAGGGGACCAGTTACTCTTTGACTGGATGCCTTTTTTTGCGGGCTACCATGCTTGAGTGCGCACGTAGAGCGGATCGGCCATATACTGGCGCATTTTAATTAACCAATACCAGAGGTTATGAGCAACCAGCGCACGCTGGGAAAAAAAAATAGCATGTTGAGATCGATCCCCCTTGGAAATAAGGCTGTTTGACTATCCCACATAAATATTGACAGCCCTGTGTGGCTTGGTGTCATATTTCCATATTAATAAAAACCACAGAAGAATTAGCCGTTGCAAACTGCTTACCAACCAAAAGGACCAGTGGTGTAAATGCATAAGTTGTGTACTGGCCAGGCGTTTCGACACTAGCAGAGTCTTTCTAGGGTCAAAACATCAGGGCCCAATTTCATAGAGTTGCTAAGCACAACAAATTATGCTTTCTAGAATAAGGTTACCAGCAAAAACACCATGTCACATGTACCATCGGTGACTGGTAACTTACTCATTTCTGCTGAGCAGAAAACTGTTGAGCAGTATTTTCTGCTTACACAGCTCAATGAAAAAAGGGCCCGGGCATTAACCATGTTTACATTTTTCAAACATAGTTTCACAAAGGATGTTTTTTTTTTTTTTAACTACCTCGCTTGGCTACTTCAGAGTCAAGTTTGGCAACAACCCTCCTGTGTGTACGCCGAGCTAGTGACTAAATTCAACTCCGTTTTTCTAAGGATATTTTTGTAGGTATGTGTTCAGTTTCCCTTTTGAAAACTAGATGACTTGAATGATTGCACTCTTTGGGGAAAAACAAACGTCAGTTTCCCATGTGGTTTACCTCTTGAAAAAACAACAACAACATTTGATTCCTGTTAAAAAGCCAATATGATAAGTCCACTTACTGTTGGAATTTGCATTCTGGTCCTTCCAGACAGAAGCCATTCAGGTAGTTTTTACACATGACTCTTCGAACGTGTCGGTTTTTACACATGGGACCTTTGGAGTTAATAATAGAATAGTATTTATACAGCGCCAAAATCCACCTAAAAAGACCCTCAGGGCATTTTACAGAATTAAAGACGTAAAACAAGAAGCCGTGCTAAAAACATACCAAAACAAATTTAACAACTGTAATCCAAATAAAATTTCTAGAAAAAAACCCAAAACAGACAGAGCCAAAAAGAACTATTCCCCCGATCCCCTTAAAAACATGAAACAACTAAGTACTGAAAGGAGCCACACACAAAAGAAATATGAAAAGTACCCATAACCAAACAGCAATGCACTTAAAAATATTAATAATAAATAATATAATCTTGCCTCCTATTGTTAGTTGCATTATCTTATGCGGCTCGCCCTCTAATCCTACCCTTTCATGCTTCCCGCATTGTAATGCCTACAATGTGGTACCACCTTTATGGTCCAGTGATCCAGCCTTTCACACTGACCATCCTTTGTCCTCACTACTTTATTCTGATTGGTTCTTAGCCACCCCATTGTTTGTAAATTTACAACTCTGATTGGCTATATTTTCCCGCTTTTTTTTCTGGATACTCTCCCTTAATCCTTTGCTCCTCTTTTTGCGATAAATGGATATGTCTGTGTTTGTTCTTGTTTATGCCTCTGACGAAGGTCCGGTTTGGATCGAAAGCTAAGGCCATCTCCCGTACTAATTTTAATAATAAGTAATATATATATATATTTTAAAGATGGCATGGTAAGTTTAAAGGGCGTTGCTGCCTCCCACTTTATCTTGACGCTGGGCGGTACCAATATTTATATATCCATACCATCCAAGATACATGTGTGTATATATACATATATTTTTTTGCATTTCCCAACAATTTTTACACGCAACTGTTTCTTTACATGCCAGCTATTGTCTAGGACTATTCTAGCCCTTTTTATTTGTCGAATTAACTACAGACGGCTCCACTTATCAGAGGGTTAGATCTTGATACTAGTTCAGTATTTGACATGGGATGTATGTGCTTAGTACATGAGTGGAAATAGTTTTCTGCCCCTCAAAAACAGAAAAAAAAGAAGAAGCTCTGAGACATGTGGAATGGTCCAGTCTAGGATATCAATGAATATGACTCCCCCAAGTCATTACACTTTGGAGAAATGGCTTTATTAGTCATTAGAGGATTGATTTATTGCTACTGCCAAGAGGACAAGGGTTTTAATGTAACCCATAAAAGTTTGCGGAATTGTAGCCAATTAACATCACACTTGCCCGATGATGCGGTGGTTGAGCAAAGCAGTGTTTACCCTTAACTTTTTCAGTGACTAGACATCAAGACCAGTTAGTTAGACTAGTATAGTCCGCAAGCTTCTTCACTAGTCCATACTTTATCAATGTCATTTGCAAGGGACTTGTGGTTTGAAACAATACGAGCAACTAGTGGCTTACATGAAGCAGTGGCAAGCAATGAACTACTAGCCGACACTAGTTGCACAGAATTTGGACTGGTCCTCTGGTGTTCGAACTGGCATTTGGCCAGCGGAGCAAAGTTTAGGGAGAACGCACAATCTATAAGCCACTGAAAAATAAAGTTGAGATTATCTCACCGTGTTTACAGAAGCCTCTGTCGTACCAGGGGCAGTCTCTGACCTTGCTCTCAGGGTCGATGTGAAGAAATGGACACTCTTTGTTGCTGCACATGCCTGCAAAAAGAAATTGTTAAAAACCAGTCTCAAGAAAAGTCTCTCTATATTTATCATTTCCACAAGAACTAAGGACGTAAACTTAACAGTATTGATTTCATTGCTTGAAAACCTCTTGCCGCAATACAGCTTCCTAACATTTCAGAAATTATCGAAAGTAAGATTTTTGTATTGACCGATCTGCAAACGTGCCGCACATCGCGCCACCATTGCTTGGATGCTGGCAGCGCAATTTTTTTACACAAAGACAAGGACAAATTGTTTTCTTTTTGACCTGTTATGCAAATTATCTTCCTCACCTGTTACACGGGACAGGACAGCATGACATACATGTAATGACACTGATGTACATGTAGAACATAAATATTTTACTAAACTGAAAGTGAATACTGAAATTCCGGCAACAAAACCTTGCTGATGTAACACATATTGAACCTGACGGTGCAGTTGCCGTGTCGATCACATTTAAAATTCACTATTGCCTGCATGTTTATGTTTTATTAGTTGCAAACATTTATGGTCGGTCATTCTATACCATTCTGTGCTGCCAGGGAAATTGTGTAAATCATTTAGCAAGACACGTAATTCACACAAAAGTGAAAAGACAGCGTTTTTTCCATGTCTTTGTGCACAAAACCTTGTGCATCCAACACCCCATCAATGGCGGTGTGGCGTGCAGCATGAATAAAGTGGTCTATGAGGAAAGACATGTGCGCATTTATAATGCACTTCTCATGCCGTGATGATATTCCTGGCACATGAGAGTTGACGCTAACTAACCATCAGTCCTTATTCCAGTTTATATGAATTTCTGTCAAATCAGTTCAACATTTTTTTTGAAATTGTTTCGTACTGGTTATACATCTTGCCCGAAGTATGTTTTAGCAAGAATAAACATGAACGTTGTCAGGAAAATAATTAGCTGTGTGATCATTTCTTTCTTCTGATTGAGGCCCATTAATTATTAAGTGAAATTGAAAACAAGGACCATATACTGGCGCTGAGCCAATGCATTGCATGTAATCAGACGAGAAATATTCCATTACTCAGCAGGCCTAAATGGGTACATCAACAGCAATGGATCAGAGAGATATTTAGAATTACATTCAACATAAAGAGGAAAAACGTTTCCATAATCAGGGAGGTTGGTTTACTTCCAGGGAATTATTTTCAGTGAACTATCTGCAGAATCAGGGAGAGTTGGCAGCTCTGCAATCGGTTGATCATGAAAATTTAAATTAAAAGCAAACACAATATTTATTGTAAATATTTAGCCTTAAAACAAGACATTGCTCGTGTCAAAACATCAGGCCATTGAGAGTTTCCCTTATAGGTAGGGTCATAGATTGGTTTATATCCACGTAATGCTGATTTATAGGCAAAACTATAGATAGTTCCCAATAGACGCCATCTTTACGGGCAAGTTGCATTTTGGCTCACAGGCGCGTCAAGCGCTCAAAATATTAACGCAGCCGCGCTGTTCACTAACCAAAACGAGTTTTGTGAAATGTTCGAGTGCTGCACGCCGTTCTCACCCAAAACGCATGACTGTGTGTTTCAAATTGCCCGTAAAGATGGCCTATCGTCATATTGCAACCTATCTATAAAAAAAGATAAAATAAACGTCACTTGTGAAACTTTCAGCTGAGTACAGTGTCTGCTGAGAAAATGGCAAAAACTATCAACTGCATTTTTACATGAATGTTGAATCCATCAACGTTATAGCTAGGTGACAGTAGGTACCAACCGCATCTCTGGCTACAGGGTTCGCAAATAGACACCGACCCTAAGAAATCTAAGAAATGTACATTCAAATGTTTTGGGGTGAAAAAAATCATCCAAGTCATATTACTTTAAGGGAATCCTTTTCACAAAATAGTTCATACTATCAACAGCTGCAGTGCTTCTCACCAAGTAACACCCTGTTCAGACAGGCGCTCCAGAGTCGCGCCAAACAAAATAGATTAGGAGCATCTATAGGTCGACCCAAATAAAAAAAATTTACAGATAGGTGAACTTTACATAATATTACATTAGGTTCGGCTCATGACAAGATCGAAGTCTGAAACCAAGACGCTCCAGAGTCATTCTGAACAACTGCAACAGTCGGATCTTTCGACTTCCAGCGCATCCAGTTGCTCCTCTTACGGTTTCAGACGTCAAACTTTTCATGTAATTAATTCAACAATTTGGTCTGAACCGGGTGTAAGCGTTTATGGTCATGAATGCTTGTAGTATTTACCAATCTAAGACCCTACCTCTTTCAATATGTATTGTTCTGGACCGGGGATCACCTGATAGTTCAGTCAACCATTGACCGTTCATTCAAAACTCAGAACTTACCAAATTTGGTGAAGAAGAAACATTCCGGCATCTTGGTCATGTCAAACTGATGCAGGAACTCGCACTCATCTCCTTTCTTACAGAGTCCCCTCAGCCAGTGTTTACATACAACGCTCTTCTCTCCACCGACGTGACGGAACGGACACATGTTCCCTTTGTGGCAGCTGTTCTGTTTGTAGAACTGGCACACTGCAGAGCCCGACTCTGTTGGTTCACACAGTTAACGAATAACGCAATAATAACGGGTGCTACTATAGGCTTCTTGCTTTGTTTAGGTACATAGCGGTATGTGTGCAACATTGGATCAATAGTTGGAATTACTTTAATCTTTGAAAAGAATGTTTTTTGGACTGGAGTTTTTCAAGATTTGGGAAGCAAGCAGGCTATGATTCATAGTTTGGGTCATCATGTATTTACTTTAATAAAGTTTTAAGGAAAGGAGAGAAATATCAGTTACATTTGTACTTCAATTAGTTAAAATTAAGGCAATTAAAATATAAAATCAATATATTGTACTTCTACTTGTTGTAGTTCTTGTAAGACAGAGTTCAACCAAGGTAGAGGGCCTGCATCACTGAAATTTACAACGCTTTAACTTAAAAATTCATGCCCAACTAACACGATAGACTCTGGATCCAGAGTCATCCATGTTAGTTGGGCATTAAGTTTTAAGTTCTAGTCTAATAACTTGCAGTAAGAAGTGTCACTGCCAGTGGCTACAAAATGAACATAGGGTTTACTTAACCCTAACCATGCTAAATGCAACAATATGCACCAAATGGCAATAGTTGTTGTGATCTGTTGCATTTGGCAGTCAACTCAGATGTCATTTTTGGACTGAATTTGTTGCATTCAGCAGTGAAGTGACTTCATATAGGTTTGGGTGCTTCTATTGTATCTGAACAACTTATAATGGGTATTTCAAAATATTTTTTATGGAAAAAATATTGAGAAGTATGATGTAATATTAGGTTAGAATCATAATTCAAATCATATTCAAAAGACTGTATAATAACAGTTAAACATTACACTTATGTGCATAATGTTGCATTTAGCAGGGCAAACACCATTGCTCAGTCCTTTCACAAACAGCATGCCTGCACAATGCAACAATATCCCTTGTTGCATTTTGTTGCATTTGGCATGGTTCTCATTTCAACTGTGTTGCATTATGTTGTATTTGGCAGGCTTTCTAGAGAGACCCTAATGGGGGTTTAGGGTTAATGGAGTCATGCATTGTATTGTTTAACTTTAGGTTTTGAAAACAATTTATGACAGCCATATCATTTTATTATAATGTATTTATTAAAGTAGGCCTGTGATGTTTATTAAAAAATGAAAGATTCACGCTCGTTCACAATGTGAAGTTGAATGATGATGATGCAATCATTGTTAATTATTCAAACAGGCATTATATTTTATCCTTGAAAAAAGTAGACATTTTTTATTGATTACAACTACAAGGGCTGACCTACTTGTTCATAATGGTGTAGGCTTTAATAGACTTTTCAGGCTTTTTAATCTGTTTTTTCTGATTTTTCCAAGGCAATTTTTTTTTATTTTTTTTTATTTTATTCGGCATTAAAATCAAGCATACAGAGGAAATACAATTTTGTAACAATGTACATAACATCAATACTGATTTAAAAAGCCAAGGATAGCCCAAAAAGCTGATTAAAAAACGGCTTATTCCATCGGGGTCCTTACAAAACACGAGACAAACAATTAAATACAACACTTAAAATTGCACAGGAAAATAGTAAACAAAGGCAGACATAAATGTACAAAACTGATTACAAGTTAGATTGAGATGAGAGATGTTGTTTGACTGCTCTTTTGAACTGATAAGAATTTTTAGAACACTTGATGTTATTAGGAAGTAAGTTCCATTGATGAATACCAGTATAAAAAAATGTCTTGCAAGGGCAACAAATTCACAAATCGCTAAAGACATTATGATTATAAACATGATAAATAGTTATAGTAAAAAGTAGGGGGTAGGACTAGGAAGAATATGTTGAAATTTATAGTATTTTTTCAACTGTTTTGAAGTCATATCACTTTGCATTTTTTTTATTATACTACTGATGGACTAGTGCATCAAATATACTCTTAAAAAAAAAGAAACATGGTCATTGGTCGTCAACCTAAATTACAGCAAACTTAACATGGGTGCACAGGTACCAAAATTATCACTTAACCGGTTCAACATGTTTTCAACTTACTATCCATTCCTGGGAAAGGGAGAGGTTGTGACCCGATTTGCTGCTCCAAAGCCGTCTCCAAATCAAACCTTAAGCCCTCCACGTTTGCCACAATACTCTGCATTTTGTAGGCTGGTAAATTGAGAACAAGATCTACTTTAAAAATATGAAATTTGCCTTTAAAAAACCCTCAGCGTGTTCGGTCATGGATGGTACAGGCTAGATCTCTTGCAATGCGTGATTGGACTGAATAGGGCGCCCTCTTTTGTCTTCAATCGCAACTCGTTTTCGCATCGACAAGCTCATTTAATTTGTTCACAACCGTAAAGTGTCTGGATGGCATTTTGCAACATGCACCGCCCACGCCCCGCCCACCCCTTCACCATTAACAGATAGGTCAAATGAAACCTGGAAAGACAATTAAATGCAGTAAAATGGCCTATGTATTTTCATCTTTGTTATTAAGTTCACCATTTGAAACTCAATATGAATACATGGTTAGAAAAGTTAAAGGGGAAAGCAAAATCTGCCCCCTCAAGCCCTCCCCTTCCAGCCCATTTTCCTTTTTACAGCTTCTCCCCATTAATTAACCCCCTTTTTCGATTAATTAAATAAGTTGTACAAAAAATAGACATGTAAATAACTTTTTGAGGGAGGATTTGGACATAACTTCTGCTGACATGTCCTTAGATCGAATGTACACAGTGTGTCATGCAGATTTGTCTGCTCACATTGCTTAAAGTACGTGTAAATGCTCCAACATGTTTGCCCTTGTTGTAGACAAACGCAATAATTTTCTAATATATATTTTTGTATATATATATATTTATTTTTACAGATATCAACGCAGTGACTTATACTCTCAACATTCTAAGCATAATGTTGTCCAAAATGAATACTTGTGTGCCCTTAAAGGGTGCACCACACTAATTTTTAGGCCCAAATTCATGCCCCAAAATAATTATTTATATGTAAACCCACGGTCACTTTTGAATAAAAAAAGTTTGGGGGTCATGCAATTATTATATTGTGTAAATATAATAATCTATATGAACCGGGGGGGGGGGGGGGTTATGTGCCTAAACTTTTGAGGAGATTTGTTAGGCGTTAAAGTTGGTCCTCTTTGGCTTGGGAATTTTGAGGAGTGCCTCATGAAAACTGACATTTTCGGTGTGTTTTTTTTCTGGGGTAATTAGCAAAAAGTCCAAACGACTGACCTGCCAAAAATGTTAACGAAATCTGAAATTTAGTTGTCCGAAAATATGTTTGATTGGTTTTCAAGGGGCTGAGAGACTTTAAATATTTATTTTAGTATTTTTGAATATTTAGTATTTAGCATTGGTTGCTATTGGGAGTTTAATGTGGTGCACCCATTGGTCTCGGTCTCGGACATAGAGTTCTCGACTCCAACACTGGTACGTGGTTGGATCAGCAGTTGGAAATCCATGTTGCTTGACAGGAATGGGTTACCAGCTATTCACAGGAGTTCACCTGTTCTTGTGTTTCATTAAGAATGGTGCTAAGCGGAAACAATCTGTCAATCTTAAACAGAGTTGTGGAACTCGGCACTGCCTACAACACGAGACCAGACTGTTGTACCTCCCAGCCTCGGTTTCAAATGATTTGAACGGGCAAACCTATATGACGTTTATTATGGCTGTAAAACGGTCTGATTGACATTAGAAACAAAGTCAGAAAAAAATTATTTAAAAAAACGTTTCGTTAGACCCCGTAGAGCGTTCATATTTAATCGGCAATTACCTCAATGCAAACGACGTTCGACTTTGCAAAGTAATTGCATGGGCTTTAAGTAAAGCCAAGCAGTCGGTCTTAAAGTGTAATTATGTGTGTGTTTTTATTATTATTACTAGGCCTATGTTTATTATTTATAAATGAATAATTGGATGTATGTTATGCAGTTCGGGTATAAAAATGAAAAATACACCAGGGGACAAATTCAAACAACCCATAAAATTTACCGTCGTTAGTGTTTGACTGTTTTGTTATTCTGACCTAATAATTCAGCCATAAAGTTGCAATGCCTAGCAACAAACTACGGGCACGAGAAGAGAAGAGATGCATGTAGTGTATGGACTTACATTACCTGGTGGTAGGAAGACAGTTAGAGGGAAAACAAGTTATTGCATTCACGGAACAAGCTCCGGAGTGGGGTCGGCGCGTTTCCGTTCGTAGGCAGAGTTCGCGGGCAGGGTAAGAATGTCATCTCTATTGAAAGTGCCAAGACATATCACCAGGCCCGCGAGAGCAGGGGGTGCTGTGGGTGCTGCAGCACCCCCAACTTTTTGGATGGGGTGCTGGAATATACTAAAGCACCCAGTGCTGGAGGACTCGAGCCCGGTCTCCAGTCAATTGTTTTGTGGACTCGGACTCGGACCGAAGAAAACTCGGACTCGGTTGGGAGGACTCAGACTCGGACAACAGGACTCGACTAAAGCACTGAAAGCACCCCCTACTTTAAGTCAATATATGTTTTTTATGAACAGACATCTTGGAAAAAAATAACAATCTATATAATATACGTGTAGTATGTAATTTTTTATTTATTTATTTTTTTTTACACTACAAAAAATCATATTCGACATTTAGGTGTGCTCGGACGGCCAGCATTATCATACTGTAATATGCCCGTTTTTGTGTGTGACTGGTCGGCCGGCTGGCCGGCCCTGACTGTGTGTACACTCTCAAAAAGATGTGTAAAATGTTGCTGTGTAAAACTGCTGGCTACAAATGTTGTGTAACTTTTGATCAATTTTGGGTGAAACGACAATTTTTGTTGTATCCCTCACTTGTGTAAAACAAAATACACGGAAAAGGTAATACAGTACCCAAGTTGGGTAGGAAATTAAATCGCACAACACAGAGGTTCAAATCACTCATGAAGTGGGTAATACAACAGTGTTTTTAACCTCAAGCAGTGTAACTTTTGCACAACAAAATAAGAAGTAACTGAAAATGGGGGTAAACTGCTCCTCGTGGAAACATTTTACCCATAATCAACGTGTACCATACATTTGGACAAGGCAAGTCTCAGGCACATATCACAATCAAAGAACGATGGGGTGGACGTCATTCTAATGTTGCAGGTCGTTGATGTCTGATGTTCATGGAACCAAAGTTGCCAAGAGGGAATTTTGAAGGTGCTTAAATTGTCATGGTTTATAAACCATGTTTTATGATGACTCAGTTTTCATGGTTTATAAACCATGGTTTGTTAACCATGTTTTATGATGACTCAGTTTTCATGGTTTATAAACCATGGTTTGTGAGCCGTGTTTTATGATGCTAAAATTTTCTTGGTTTTTAAACCATGTTTTGAAGGTGCTTAAAATTTCATGGTTTATAAAACATGTTTTGAAGGTGCTTAAATTTTCATGGTTTAACAATCATGGTTTATAAACCATGTTTTATGATGAATTCAATTGTCATGGTTTATAAACCATAATTTCTAAGCTTTGATTGTATATTCATGGTAAATAAACCACAAAAAAATGGCAGCAATTTCTATGGTTTACATCTAATTGTTACAAACCATGCATGGTAAAAACATGTCCAAAAAACGCTAAACAATTAATTGACAAACGGCGCCCCATAGTTGAAGGGGTTAAGGCATTATCTACACATGAAAACCTTGGATTGCTACCCTCATTGACTTTGCAAAACGAAGATTTCGTCACGGGCAGTCTAAACCGTAAATAACAGGTCTAGCAAAACCAACCGGCTCTTTTCAGAGCCAACACTGCTTCCAAGAAGAGATTGTTCCCTTGCTGCTCGCAAGAATTTTGTTAATGTTCGTTTTCACCAACAAAACCCCTTTTTCCGGTCACCTGTATAACCCCAAGTGTATCTGGCTGTATCTTAGTTTTATTTTCAGAAATTGTACGGTACAGTTCAATTCTGTTCACATAAAAGTGTTTCAGTTGAACAAAAATACACCGAGCGATGTGAATGGGTAACGTTAGTGTTTCTTTACTGACCTCCCCCTCCCAATCCTTTTCATGTTGTTGAACCAGAGTTGAATAAAAGTGTTTTAACTTAATTGATATGCTCTTAGTTTGTATTTAAAAAAAACCACACACAGCCCTTCCAAAAGGAACACAGCTAAACAATAATAGTTTGTGCACAACAACTGATTTAAAAACAACACAAGTGAGGAGTAATTTAACTATAATAACAGTGCTGGGTAAAGTTATATAACCCAATTATTTGTTAAGAAAATAACACAACATCTGGGTAAAATGAGGGTTGGGTAAAGTTTACACTATTTAGGAGTAAAAAAGGGAACATGGTCGTCACATGGGTAAACTTCTTACCCAACAGTGCCAAAGATATTGCACATGTTGGTATTAAAAATTACACAATAATGGGTACTTTTTTACACTTTGGATGGTGTGCAAGAATTTTACACAAGTGAACGACCATGTTCCCGTTTTAATACCGAAAGGGTAAGAATATTACCCAATGTGGAGCAATTATTTGTTAGAGTGTATATATTCTCCGTAAAAGACATGCATACGATGCAGGCTTGAACGGGGTGGCAGGGATTTTCGGTGTATAGTCTTATTTTTTAAAAGAGGCGATTTTCTCATGTCTTTGTGTTAAAAAAGAAAAACAAACTCAAAACAGAAAACACAAAAGCAAAAGCAAACAAACAAGCAAACAAAAATATAAAATAAATACAAGCAGAAATAAAGGATGTAAATAATTCAACAACATTCCCAATGTAACGAGAATACATGTAGATGGACTCTTTTTGAAGTAACTCAAAAATAAACACACATTTCACAATAAAAAATAAAAATAATACTGCGAACAGAAACTATTAAAAAATAAAAAAGCTTAATACGTGCTTTTACGATGCAGATTTTTAAAATGGGAAAACACCGTGAGCGAGGAACACACTGCACGCGCCCTACAACACAGTAGCGTAAGTCATCAGTTGTTTACGTTGCCATGATGATGAAAGAAGTTTACATTCAAGCTAATGTCATCGTTATTAACAATTTACAAGTCAACTGTTGAAGGGGGAAATTAATGATCTATCAAAGCCTTTACAAATATTTTGTTCCCTTGGGACTTATCACTTCTGAACCTGACATACTCTGTTATTCCATGCCAATATTAACGAAAAGGACGACAAATGTACGTAAACAACTAGCCTTCATGGATACAGTTTTCAATTTGAACCACGATTCTGGTATTTTACTGCAAGAGTCTCGAAAACGAAATATCTTTTCACCCAACTTCGCCTCGTGAAAACAAGTCATTCGGGGGTAATCCTTTTGCAAATTACACCAATAATAATCCGTTTGGCAAATGCTGTTGAATTGTTTGTGCCTCGAACCGTTTTGCAACCCTCAACGGTAGCCAAACCGTTTCTATTTGGACCGCGTGCCTTGGGAATAGCTGGTATTGTAAGCACTACATGTAGAGTGTCCAACACTCCCTTAAAAATAACACTGCACGATTCTTCAAATTTGTTATTTATTTCCATGAAGAAAGTTGAAAACATTCCCAGCTGTGCATAATAATAAGGGAAAGTTATAACACAGAAATCCGAACAGTCAAAATGCCTCGTGTCAACATCAACGAGTCGATGGACTCTCATGAAGATGGTGCCAACGAAGACCACACGCCGGCCTCAATATTGGTGCTGGCCACTGTAGCTGCTTCACTTCTCGTAGTTGTGATCATATCCGGCAATCTCCTCGTCATAACAGCTTTCTTTAAGGATAAAAGTTTACGTAGCATCGCCAACCGTTTCCTGGTGTCTCTCTCGTGCGCAGACTTACTAGTTGGAGGTGTCATCGTCCCGTTCTACATTTACTTCTACTTCATCAGTGAGGGCTGGTGGTACCACGGGAATGCATTGTGCTACTTCTTCCTCGGCCTGGACGTCTCGGCTTGCACCGCGTCCATTTTACACCTATGTGTGATCTCTGCTGACCGTTACATGGCGATCATCCACCCTATGATGTACCCTGTGAAAATGACCAAGAGGTTCGCCATGTGTGTGATAGGTTCCGTCTGGAGCATCGCGCTAGGTTTATCGTATCCGTTCATTTATTATGGATACGTCGTCGAACCTCCCGGGCAGGAGAACACATGCCCTCTTCCCAACTCGATTCTCTTCAACTTGGTGTCAGCAATCCTAACTTTCTACTTACCGACCACCATCATGATCATACTGTACTGGAGGATTTTCCTTACGGCCCGAACTCACTCCAGGAGGCTCCAGAACGGTCGACTCGAGCTCGGCGGCGGCGGCCATGATGCCATGCGGATTAATCGAGGCGGCGGAGGCAGGGCGGTCAACGAGGAGAGCAGACACCACACCAACTTAAATATTGAATACAAGGCAGCCAGGACAGTCGGCCTCGTGATCGGGGCCTTCTTGTTCTGCTGGTTCCCGTTCTTCGTAGTGTTTGTTATCAGTCCCTGGTGTGACACGTGTAACATGAGCAGAGACATCTTCAGCTGGTTGGGCTTCATCAACAGCGCAGTCAACCCTTTCATTTACGCATTTACCAGTTCATCTTTCAAGACGGCTTTTATGAGAATCTTACGAGTGCGAAGCAGTCGAAGGCGACGACCACCACCAATTCGAGAATCCACAGTGGCTGCAATACACACTTCATCCCAAGAGAAAAGCGAGACTTTGGAATTAGGTAGTATACACATAGCGCTACAATAACCGTATCACAACCAGTTCAAACATATCAACTCTTAATAGTCTCTTTTCTCCGCCAACCTGGGGGAAAAACCAAGACGAACGAAGCACATTTGCTTTTATTTTACAACCTTTTTTTAAAGAATGCAAGTTCGCCACAAACAAGGCATTACCTTACGGCAGATCCGGTACTTGTTTTAAACTTTCATTGCCTTTCTTAACACATTTTATGTAAATTCCTATTAGGTATGTGGTAGGTAAAATGGCTACAGTGTTATTAGAGCCATTTAACTCGTATCATTGCATTGTGTGTACAAAAACCAAGATGACTTTACTTCACGTTTATTTCCATTTCACATGTCATGTACCGTAACCGTGTGGTAGAAGATTCTGTTGGCAACCCCCGGAGGTTCTGGTGTGGTCCCCCCCGAGATTCTGTGCCCCCCCCCCCAATACGGCGAACTGTGTACACACTTCTTCTGATAGCACCTTTGTTTTGAATCAACCTCCTTCAGCGCATGTTATGGGGGGACAGAATCTCTCCTGCTTGAGGAAAAATGAATAATTATGTTCAAGCTGATCGTTAGACGTATTTTACACTGACTTTAGACCCGAATAGTCAATGATATAGCTGACGGGTTGTCTTATCACACGATCGAAGTCATCATAACCGACTGTCTACGTTAACTGTCACGTGCAAATTATTGTTTAAATGGTATATGATTTTAGAATTGTTTAAAAACATGCAAAAAGGTTGCGGTCCAACGACCGAATTGCATTTAAAATTTTCAATTTTCGCGGCTGTAACCCGTAACTGTTTTGGTCATTGGTCAGTGATTAAACAATTGTCAATTCAACTGAAACGGTTATTGGCTACGAGCGCCAAAACAAATGTCGGTCACTTCGTACCCAAGTCACTTCGTACCCAAGTCGTTCCGTACCCAAGTCGCTTCGTATCCAAGTCACTTCGTACCCAAGTCACTTCGTACCCAAGTCACTTCGTACCCATGTCAAAGCATACGCATATGTTATGGCGTACTTGGGTACGATTGTGTTGGTGGAGTTTTGAGCAGATAAGATTATTTTTTAAAGCTGAATTGTGGGCAATTTTAAGATTTTTCTATATTTTTTTTTAAGCTGGAAGATTCTTGAAAAGCTGGAAAAATTATTTAGTCTTGACTTGAGTCTTGAAACAGAATAACATCAATGTCTTCGGAGAGGCTTTTTATAGACTTTGGAAGGATCCAGCGTATATTTTTGTCAACCAATCAGATTGTTAGACACAACCAATTATTATCACCCTACTCCAATCAAAGAGGCCGATCAAAGAGGCTTTTCATATTGGAAGGATTCAGAGTATAGTTTATTGTCAACCAATCATCAACCAAAAAATTCATATCTCTTCGATCATAGACGCCGCCGAATGACGGTGATTTGGTTTAATCAGGTTTATTGTCAAGACTGCCGGCAGACAATTGAGGTACGAAGTGACTCGGGTACAAAACGACCTGGGTACGAAGTAACATGGGTATGGTATTTTGTGTACGAAGTGACTTGGGTACGAAGTGACCGACAACGAAACGGACAAAACGAACCCCAAATGTTGAGGCTCCCCATTTGTAGAACTAAATTTTTGACTCCCCAAAATGGCGGACCGTGTTAGTTCACGAACTTAAAAAACAGAACCACACAATTTCAAGGCATAATTTGGGGATTAATCATTATATTCTACTTGTATAAAAAAAAATTCCAGCCATATTCATTTATCAACAAATGCTTTTTTAGCCCAAAACCACCCAATCCAAAGGCACCGTGTAACCTTTAATAATGCTGTATTTTATCATTCTTTTAATCTTCAATTGGTGACAAACCCTCAATACATAATTACATGTACATTGTAACGAGCGTAGGTCTAATGGCATTGCTTTCTGTGACGAAATTACATTTCGTGCCTCGCAAATCAGGCATAATGAATTGCTCAGTGTTTGGCTGAATATAGCAACCCAGGACAAAACAAAATGACATTTATGTAAATTTTTCAAAGCATTTGAAAAACAGCAATTTGTTTTTTCTTTTTGTCTTCTTTCTTTTTTAACATTTAACTGTTTCGTGTTTTATGATGTAAGAGAATCACTATACATGCTTTTCTCTTGTCTTGTTTATATGCCGAATGTACAATTTGTATTATCTCAAAATTTACTAGTCGTTAATTGCTATATAAATGCAAGCTATCATTTAGCATTTAACATTGGTTGCTATGGGAGTTTATTTAATGTGGTGCACCCATTGGTCTCGGTCTCGGACAATCTGTCGAAACAATCTGTCAATCTTTAACAGAGTTGTGGAACTCGCCACTGCCTACAACACGAAACCAGACTGTTGTACCTCCCAGCCTCGGTTTCAAATGGTTTGAACGGGCAAACCTATATGACGTTTATTATGGCAGCAAAATGGTAAAGGTCTGATTGACATTAAAAACAAAGTCAGAAAAAAGATATTTTTAAAATCGTTTCGTTAGACCCCGTAGAGCGTTCATATTCAATCGGCAGTTACCTCAATGCAAACGACGTTGGTCTTTGCAAAGTAATTGCATGGGCTTTAAGTAAAGCCAAGCAATCGGTCTTAATGTACAATTATGTGTGTTCGGATATAAAAATAATAAATACACCAGGGGACAAATTCAAACAACCCATAAAATTTACCGTCGTCAGTGTTTGACTGTAATTCAGCCATAAAGTTGCAATGCACATAGCAATCACCTACGGGCACGAGAAGAGATGCGTGTGTGGACTTACATTACCTGGTGCGGTAGGAAGGCTATTAGAGGGAAAAAGGTGTTTGCATTCACGGAAAAAGCTCCGGAGTGGGGTCGGCGCGTTTAGTCCGCCGTAGGCGACGGGTTTTCCGTAAAAACGCTTCTCGCGGGCAGGGTAAGAATGTGATCTCTATTGAAAGTGACGGCAGGCTACTTCCTTGCCAAGACCTATCACCAGGCCCGCGAGAGCGGGGGTGCTGTGGGTGCTGCAGCACCCCCAACTTTTTGGATGAGGGTGCTATAATCGTTATTATACTAAAGTACCCAGTGCTGGAGGACTCGAGCCCGGTCTCGGGATCGAGACCGGTCTCGTGTCCATTTTTTGTGGAGTTGGACTCGGACCGAAGAGGACTCGGACTCGGTTGGGAGGACTCGGACACGGACAACAGGACTCGACTAAAGCACCGAAAGCACCCCCTACTTTTAGTTAATATGTTTCATGAACGGAAATTTGGAAAAAGTTAACAATCTATATAATATACATGTAACATGTAATTAATTTTTGTACATTACAAAAAATCATATTCGACATCAGTGTGCTCGGACGGCCAGCATTATCATAACTGTGATATGCCCGTTTTTGTGTGTGTGCCTGGTCGGCCGGCTGGCCAGCCCTGACTGTTTGTATTCTCCATAAAAGACATGCATACGATGCAGGCTTGAACGGGATTGGCAGGGATTTCCGGTGTACAGTGTATAGTTTTATTTTTCAAAAGAGGCGGTTTTCTCATGTCTTTGTGTTAAAAAAGAAAAACAAACTCAAATCAAAAAACACAAAAACAAAAGCAAACAAACAAGCAAACAAAAGTATAAGATAAATACAAGCAGATAATTCAACTTATTCCCAATGTAACAAGTAAATACATGTAGATGGACTTTTTTTTTAGTAACTCAAAAATAAACACATATTTCACAATAATAAAAAAAAAAAATTCTGCAAACAGAAACTCATTGACAAATATTAATACAAAATCTTCAATACGTGCCTTTACGATGCAGATTTTCAAAATGGGAAAACACCGTGAGCGATGAACACACTGCGCGCGCAATACAACACAATAGCGAAATAAACAAACAACTCAGAAATAAACGAATACTTCAGAAATGGACCCACCTCGAAATTAAACCAATCAATAACACAATAGTTTTCGAAGGCTTTTACCTGGCATCAGATGCTCACTGATTAATTGCTAAAACACCAGTTGTTGACATTGTCATGATGATAAAAAATGTTTACATTCAAGCTAATGTCATCGTTATTAACATTTTACAAGTCAACTGTTGAAGGAGGAAATTAATTATCTACCGGTAGCCGTTAACGAGAGGCACTTTTTGTTTCCTTGGGACTTATCACTTCTGAACCTGACATATTCTGTTATTCAATGCCAATATTAACGAAAGGAACGATAATTGTACGTAAACAACTAGCCTTGGAAATATTTTAAAATTTGAACTGCAATTCTCGTAATTTACAGCACGAGTCTTGATAACTTAACATCTTTTCAGCAAACTCAAGCGAGAGGAATGGGGTCAAAAAGTATCTAGACCACGAAGGTTTTTGGACCATAATGGAGTAAGCAATAGGTAGACTGGGTACCCCGTGGTCCCGTTCTATAGACCGTGCAAGTCTGGCGACGAGAAGGTCACCTTTGAGCCATCAGCTAATGGGAGAGATTAACGTGGGTGCAATTTTAGGTGATTTTTGTTTTTGTTGCATCACTTGTTTCCACACCGAAACATTTTGGTGGAATAGCTACACTAAACTAACAATTTAATACGTAAAATTATAAAATCAGGAAACTTATAAACTCAAAGGTGCCCGGAAGCTCAATGGTGGCCATATCGTCGGCAGACTTACACGGTCTATTGAACGTGACCACAGGGTACCCAGTCTACCTAGAAAAGGACGATAAATGTACGTAAACAACTAGTCTTGGAAATATGTTTCAATTTGAACCACGATTCTAGTTATTTACTGCAAGATTCTTGAAAACTAAATAATAACTTTGATTAATAACTTTGGATTGGCTATAATTGTCCCGCTTTCTTCTGGATATATACTAGAATTTTCAGAGGGTGGGTTTGACGAGTTTTTGTGTCTGTTTTGTGGGGGGGGGGGGTGGAAATATTTCTAATGAGAAGGATTTGTGTGTGTATTAATTGCGTTCCGTTCGTCGTGCATTGTCGAATATTCACTCCCAGTAAAATCTGGCTTTTCCCATTTCACCCAGCGTCACCTCGTGAAAAAAGATCTTTGTGGGTTAATCATTTTGCAAATCACTCTAATGGGATCCCGCCCAAAGAAAGTCACGAAGTGTTAAATAGTAAAACTGTTTACTGTCGCAGAATATCAGCCTATTATACTCAATCACTGAAAACTGGCTTTTGCATTTCACCCAACTTCGCCTCGTGAAAATAAGTCATTTTGGGGTAATCATTTTGCAAATTACACTAATAATAATCCTCCCCCCCCCCAAAAAAAAGGAGAGATTTATGTGCCAAATCGTGTCTCTGATTGCACGACAGTGCATTTAGAAATTTAAGCGGGCCTGGACCATACGCCGGAATGGCTTTGCGCTCTGCTCACGCCAATTGTCTTTGGAGAAAAAACCCAGCACCCCTTTGCAAAAATGTTGTTCTCGCGGGCCTGCCTATCACTATATCATACTCAATCTAAAATGCAAATCCTTATTGAATCCTTGCATTAATGTCACACACAGCTGCTGTCTACCACTATTGCCATTGTCCACGCAGGAATAAAATCCGTCATTGGAATACACAATCTGAGAAACGTTACTGACATTAACGTTTCTTAGATTCAAATTTTTGGGGATAAAAACTGATATCTTTTTCCATAACCACATTTCCATAACCATAACCACACAAGTGAAATGATTCTCAAAACGCTTTATGTTACCGAAAGCTGCTGTACTTCTAACCAAGTAAGCTTTTATTGCCATTAGGCCTAATGTTAAGAGTTATTACGAAACGTATACAGACCCATTTTTAATAATAAGCAGAAAATATTGCTTGCCTTCGGGGACAGATTCAATCAGAATCCAACGGAGGAAAAACATGCACTGTAGCTGAAGTAAGAGTGACTTGTTTGTTTTAATTAATATCAACATTAATGAAGTTTACTGTTGTTAGACTAGCAACCGTTTGACAACGTTCATATGTGTCCTTATTCCAATATAGAAACATTTTCTTTAAAAAAAAAGCGTTTGGCTTGTAACAGGGAAAACCGTGTGGTGTATTTGCAAAAAAAAAAAAATTGGGAGTATAGTATTATTTAAGATGATCTATCTGAAAGGATGG
Organism: Pisaster brevispinus; assembly: GCA_023634235.1. Taxonomy (NCBI): domain Eukaryota; kingdom Metazoa; phylum Echinodermata; class Asteroidea; order Forcipulatida; family Asteriidae; genus Pisaster; species Pisaster brevispinus. The sequence goes on from JAMKCF010000022.1 coordinate 1,994,140, forward strand.
GGTAAATTTATAAATTTTGAGGGTAAAATGCACTAGTTAATGGTTTCGCTTAAACAGCTGCAGTACACTGGGGTAAATTAATAATTTATGCGAGTGTCATGCACTAATAAGTGGTTACGCTTTATTTTAGATAGCTGTCAGTACACGTACATCCCAAGAAAGTTTTAACATAGTTTCTGAAAAAGATGAGCTGGACACCCGGGTCACACATTCTAGTATGAGGGACATGATGTTTTGGCGTGGTAACATAATTTTCGTAATTAAAATTCTTTTGAACTTGTTGCCAACCATAAACACACGAAAAAAAAAGAATGCTAACCATCCGGTGCTTGTTGTATGAAAATGAATGACGTAGGCTATACAATACAAAAAACCATGGTGAACGCGCAAGCTGGTTTCCTAAATTTCTTGCTAACCTGTGAAACACGCTACGCTCCAGCAAAATTGCCCTGCTATAGTTAGCATGAAAATTGGCTTACCGTTTAAGCAGCGCAATGAACTCGACCTCTGATGATGAGCACATTGGTGAGGTGTCAGATGGCCGAAATGACACAAGTCAGTGAAATCAAGTACGCAAACAGTCGTCGGCAAAATACGGACCATCGAACTCGATTTGTCTAGCTCTTCCGTAAATTATTGAATTATCATGCCGTGCTTTCCATGCGCACCGCATCTCAAGCATACTCTAAGCTCGGGAATAGCTGGTATTGTAAGCACTACATGTAGAGTGTCCAACACTCCCTTAATAAAAAATAACACTGCACGATTCTTCAAATTTGTTATTTTATTTCCATGAAGGAGATTTGAAAACATTTCCAGCTGTGCATAATAATAAGGGAAAGTTATAACACAGAAATCCGAACGGTCAAAATGCCTCGTGTCAACATCAACGAGTCGATGGACTCTCATGAAGATGGTGCCAACGAACACCACACGCCGGCCTCAATATTGGTGCTGGCCACTATAGCTGCTTCACTTCTCGTAGTTGTGATCATATCCGGCAATCTCCTCGTAATAACAGCTTTCTTTAAGGATAAAAATTTACGTAGCATCGCCAACCGTTTCCTGGTGTCCCTCTCGTGCGCAGACTTACTAGTTGGAGGTGTCATCGTCCCGTTCTACATTTACTTCTACTTCATCAGTGAGGGCTGGTGGTACCACGGGAATGCGTTGTGCTACTTCTTCCTCGGCCTGGACGTCTCGGCTAGCACCGCGTCCATTTTACACCTATGTGTGATCTCTGCTGACCGTTACATGGCGATCATCCACCCTATGATGTACCCTGTGAAAATGACCAAGAGGTTCGCCATGTGTGTGATAGGTTCCGCCTGGAGCATCACGTTAGGTTTATCATATCCGTTGATATATTATGGGTACGTCGTCGAACCTCCCGTGCAGGAGAACACATGCCCTCTTCCCAACTCGATTCCCTTCAACTTGGTGTCAGCAATCCTAACTTTCTACTTACCGACCGCCATCATGATCATACTGTACTGGAGGATTTTCCTCACGGCCCGAACTCACTCCAGGAGGCTCCAGAACGGTCGACTGGAGCTCAGCGGCGGCGGCGGCGGCGGTCATGATGCCATGCGGATTCATCGAGGCGGCGGAGGCAGGGCGGTCAACGAGGAGAGCAGACACCACACCAACTTTAAAAATGAATACAAGGCAGCCAGGACAGTCGGCCTCGTGATCGGGGCCTTCTTGTTCTGCTGGTTCCCGTTCTTCGTAGTGTTTGTTATCAGTCCCTGGTGTGACACGTGTAACATGAGCAGAGACATCTTCAGCTGGTTGGGCTTCATCAACAGCGCAGTCAACCCTTTCATTTACGCATTTACCAGTTCATCTTTCAAGACGGCTTTTATGAGAATCTTACGAGTGCGAAGCAGTCGAAGACGACGACCACCACCAATTCGAGAATCCACAGTGGCTGCAATACACACTTCATCCCAAGAGAAAAGCGAGACTTTGGAATTAGGTAGTATACACATAGCGCTACAATAACCGTATTACAACCAGTTCAAACATATCAACTCTTAATAGTCTCTTTTAGCTCCGCCAACCAGGGGAAAAAACAAGACGAACGAAGCACGTTTGCTTTTTAATTTTACAACAAAATTTTTAAAGAATGCAAGTTCGCCACAAACAAGGCATAACCTTACGGCAGATTCGGTACATGCTAAAAAATTTTATTGCCTTTCTTAATACATTTTATGTAATTTCCTATTAAGCATGTGGTAGGTAAATAGCTACAGTGTTATTAGAGCCATTTAACTCGTATCAAGATGACGTTTAATTCCATTTCACAAATCTCATGTACCGTAACCGGTGTGGTAAGAGATTATGTGGGCATCCCCGGAGATTCTGGTGTGGTCCCCCCCCCCCGGAGATGTTGTGCCCCCCCCCCCCCCCAATACGGCGAACTGTGTCAAACTTCTTCTGATAGCGCCCTTTTTTTTAATCAACCTCCTTCAGTGCACATCACGAAGACGATCCATTAAGTTAGTACTGCTTGGGGGAACAATGAATAAATATGTTCCAGTTCGTTAGACGTATTTTGACATTGCCTTTAGACCCGAACAGTCCATAATAATAGCTAATGGGTTGTCTTATCACACGCATTATCGAAGTCATCCTAACTGACTGTCTACGTTATACTGTCACGTGCAAGTTATTGTTTAAATCGTATATGATTTTAGAATTATTTAAAAACGTGCAAAAAGGTTGCGGTCCAACGACCGAAATGCATTTAAAATTTTCAATTTTCGCGGCTGTAACTCGTAACTGTTTTGGTCATTGGTCAGTGATTAACCAATTGTCAATTCAACTGAAACGGTTATTGGCTACGAGCGCCAAAACGAACCCCATATGTTCAGGCTATACACATTTTGTAGAACTAAATTTTTGACTCCCCAAAATGGCGGACCTTGTTAGTTCACGAACTTAAAAAACAGAACCACACAATTTCGAGGCATAATTTGGGGATTAATCATTATATTCTACTTATATAAACAATCTTTCCAGCCATATTCATTTAATAACAAATGCTTTTTTAGCCCAAAACCACCCAATCCAAAGGCACCGTGTAACCTTTAATAATGCTGTATTTTATGATTCTTTTAATCTTTAATCGGTGACAAACCCTCAATACATAAAAAAATACATGTACATTGTAACGAGCGTAGGCCTAATGGCATTGCTTTCTGTGACGAAATTATCTTTCGTGCCTCGCAAGTCAGGCATAATGAATTGCTCAGTGTTTGGCTTAATATACCAACCCATGACAAAACAAAATGACATTATGTACATTTTTCAAAAGCATTTGAAAAACAGCAATTTGTTCTTTCTTTTTGTCTTCTTTCTTTTTTAACATTTAACTGTTTCGTGTTTTATTATGTAAGATAATCACTATAAATGTTTTTCTCTTGTCTTGTCTATATGCCGAATGTACAATTTTTATTGTCTCAAAATTTACTAGTCGTTAATTGCTATATAAATGCAAGCTATTTTTTTAGCATTTAGCATTGGTTGCTATGGGAGTTTATTTAACGTGGTGCACCCATTGGTCTCGGTCTCGGACATAGAGTTCTCGACTCCAACACTGGTACGTAGTTGGATCAGCAGTTGGAAATCCATGTTGCTTGACAGGAATGGGTTACCAGCTATTCATAAGTCACCATTAGGTGTTTGTGAAAGGTGTTCACCTTTCCTTTTGTTTAATTAAGAATGGTGCTAAGCGGAAACAATCTGTCAATCTTTAACAGAGTTGTGGAACTCGGCACTGCCTACAACACGAAACCAGACTGTTGTACCTCCCAGCCTCGGTTTCAAATGATTTGAACGGGCAAACCTATATGACGTTTATTATGGCAGCAAAATGATAAAGGTCTGATTGACATTAAAAACAAGGTCAGAAAAAACGATATAGAAAAAAAAATCGTTTCGTTAGACCCCGTAGAGCGTTCATATTCAATCGGCAATTACCTCAATGCAAACGACGCTCGACTTTGCAAAATAATTGGATGGGCTTTAAGTAAAGCCAAGCAGTCGGTCTTAATGTATAATTATGTTTTTTTTTATTACTAGTACTATTCTTACTATTTATAAATAACTAATTGGATGGATGTTATGCAGTTCGGTTATAAAAATGATAAATACACCAGGGGACAAATTCAAACAACCCATAAAATTTACCGTCGTTAGTGTTTGACTGTTCTGTTATCACTATAAATGTTTTTCTCTTGTCTTGCCTATGCCGAATGTACAATTTTTATTATCTCAAAATTTATTATTTTTTAATGTACAATATTCGATGCATTTTTGCCTCTGGCAACAAGTTGGAATTTCAATCAACCATGAATAAAACAAAATAATAATGTAAGAAATCCGAGTACATGTATTCGAAGGTTTCCAAAAACGAAAAGGGTGAACAAAGACCTAAATTAAGACTTTTATTAGGAGGGCTTGTGTAGGAAAAGCCATCTAAAATGGGATATCGCAGTATTTCTTGTTTACAGATAATGAAAGGATCGTTATTAATCTAATCGTTATTAATCTTTACTGACTATCCCCCGCACTCGCTACGGAAAACGCGCTTTCTCAATTGCCACACCCACTCTCTGGAACAACCTTCCCGTCCACATCCGTGCCTCCACTACACTGGACTCATTTAAGACTGAACTTAAAACCCACTTGTTGAGATCAATCTAAGCATGTTTACAGCATAAGCTATATCATCTCACTTAAAATTATGTCATTTTATTGTACACTTACTTTGTAAGTGTCATTATGGTGTGTAATGAATTACTAATATTATGTAACCGCGCTTAGAAACCCTGTATTAAGCGCTATATAAATGCAAGCTATTATTATTAATAATAATATCTTCTGCCTTATATTGCTCCTCTTCGTCTCGGAGTATTTTGCGAGCTGTAGATAATTGTTTAGAACCAAAGACCTAACTCGTTTTTCTTATTTATTAATGTATGTATTAATGGCCCCTAGTTTATCACCACTGTTAAGAAGGTATAACTATATTGCATCGGGGGATTGAAAAATGCTTTTCCAAGCACAAATAATGAGTCTACAGCACTGATGAGCTTTCCACGTCCCCTGACGGAAACATATAATCGAGCGGGCCTGGACAAGACTCTTTCGCCTGGCAGAACAGCCTGTCTTGAAATGGTTGACTACTGATGCATGTCGATGCCCGAGGGGCAACTCTATTCACATTATTAAGTACGGTACCATAATCTCTTTCTTTTCTTTTTTAAATTTTGGCATTGGGATTGTGTAACTACGGTCTTAGTTTTGTTAGTGTGAAAACATGTTATTCTTCAGCATCTGAAGTTTTAAAACTTTTAACATATATTTTTACGGTTATAAGCATGTTCCACAAAGCAAATGTCCATTTAATGGACAATAAACATTGAATTGAATTGAATTGAATTTAATACATCAATAAGGTAAATTTCAAAGCTCAAGAAAAGATCAGTGCACTAGTTTCATACAGCTGCCTTCAGCAGAAAATCTTAGAAAGTTTCTGCAAAGATGGGAACCCGTCATCATGTAACACGACATGACATTGGGGCTGGACTGCTTTTTTCCCCAGTAAGCAAATTTTGTTTTCAGCTAATACGATTGCATGAAATAAGACCCAGTTCACGTAATGGGAGACTTTGGAACGCTTGGTGGCAGCAGACTTACCAGGTAAAATCCATCGTTTACGTAGTTCAGAGCATGCGCACATTACCGAGAACAATGGAGTTACCTGTCAAGTCTGCTGCCACCTAGCGTCCCAAAAGTCTCCAAACACGTTTCGCTTTGCTATTTAAACAGAATTACCACGACTCCAAATTGAGACTGCAATAAACATGTATAATATACCGCCGTCTATTGAAACTCTCGTACCCCGCTACAATTTGCAGGCACATTCGGTAGTCTGCATGTTTCGAACTTTTCGAACTGTTCAGATTTAACAAACATAAATAACCATGGATGTGACTACTGTCTCGTGATTTTATGTCAAGTGCCAATTTTGGAGGAAATGGCAAACAAGGAAAGATAATTTTTCAAAATCCGAGGTGTTTCTCACGACAATTATGTAGTATCAAAACAAGGTAAAAAAAACAACAGTAAATAAATTTTAAAAATAAATTTTTAAAATGACTAAAAATCCACCAAATCTATTGACAGAGTTTAACCAGAGGATATCAGAACGGAGAAATAATTTGAGCCTTAATAAATGTATTGCTCATCATTTCGATTGAAATATCAGAGTCCACTTATCGGTTCCAACAAAAAATTGAAAATCACAAATCACTCTTACCAAGTAAGTTAGGCAAGATCAATAACTGCAGTAATTATGCCAAAATCATAAAGGAGAGAAATCAGGTAAGTTTTCAGGACTGCTTCTCTGGACCTCGGGTAATTTTGTCCCCATCGGGGGATCCAAGCCAATCACACCCCCAACACCCCCCCCCCCAAAAAAAAAACCCCGCAATGACTGACTGATTAATTTTATGATCACACACACTGGCCTGGATTAGTGGCTGCCCGGTCCCCTGATACCTCTTAGCTTCCAAATCCACCGCCTTTAGCAAACCAACTCCTGGGATCAACCCCCCCCCCCCCAAATACCAAAATATTGTCAATGAACAACCAAAATATTTGTTCATCAGAAATGAAACTTTCTCCATTTATTTGTATACATTAAAAGATATCATGCACCAATGCCAAAGAATAAAATAATTCTAAATCTTCTAAATTTCAATAAACAAACTACATATTCCAACAAACCAGTGAGAATTTGGTAAAATCAATGGACTGCCTTTACTTGAAAAACATAGAACATTGGAATCTATTTTGCCAGGGATTCTGTGTGTTTTCAAGTGCTTTTTAAGATTTTATAGTTTTCTCCAAAATGCCAACATTTTCACACAGAAATGTTTCGTATGAAAATTGGTTCCGGTATTAACTTTTGGGAAAAAAAACTTTTTGGGGAAAAAAAAGAGAGTTTATTTTCAAGAGCTTACAACTCAACTACTGTATGTGGGGCTCTATAAAAGGTTAAATTCAGATTTATGATACACTCATTTTCCAACAGATAAAGTTCTTCTGAAAACATTTTTTTAAATTTTTTAAAATAAACAATTGAAAGTCTCTTACCTCATGTAAACTGTCTTTTTAATTGATATTTGAAACAAGGCCTACTTGGATGTCAATAATAAATGGGGTTGTACCAAAGATCGTATAATGCTGCAAGGTACAAGATCGGCAACTGGAGCTCTATCTATTGTTACAACGTTAAGCACAGCATGGGCGCCATTTCAGCAAGCAAATATTTTGTTATGGCATTGATGACAATGTTCGTTGTCTGCACTGATCTATTGTTTCATCAAAAGATCTGCTTACTAAAATGGCATCCAGGGCCGACTTTCATAAAGTCTGTAAGCACAAAAAAATGCTAAGCACACAAAACTTTGCTTAGCAATAATAGGTTACCAGCCAACATACCATACATTTACCTTTGCTGCAACTGGTATCCCACTCATTTCTTGCTTAGCAAAGAAATTTAGTAAGCAGAATAACGTGGAATTGGGCCCAGTGCATACTTCAATATTTCAGCTGGAGTTGCACATCTTCCGCTTGCGGCACTATACAATCTTTGGTGTGTCCATTCCACACAGGAACTTGTCAGAAGTCAAAAAGGGTCAAATTCAACTTCTTTTGGGGTAAATATAATGAAAAATCAGGAATGAACGAAACATTCCTCGTACAGGAGTGTACAAAGCCACGCAGTTGAAATGTGACACTTTTTCTGGCGTTTTTTAAAACATGTTTGTTAACAAATTATACACCAAAAGGATATATCACATACTAAGACATTTTACACCATGTTATCCCCAAGGTAAAATGCATGTGATATTTTCCCCTCTTTCTTGAGAACTCTATTGGAAAATCACAAAACTGAATTTGACATTGAAGCCTTCCTTAAAGACCCTTACTTTTGAAAAATGGGTGCAGGGTGCATCACAAAAATGAATTTGTCCTTCAGAGCTTCTCTCTAAGCTATGCGCACTAAAGTAAGTCGTGGTAGTTTATCTTGGGAATTATTTTTAATAAAATCTCTATATACAAAAGAATGCTTTAAAAATTCATTAGTACCATCATATGTATGCAGCAAAACACGATAACAAGAACTAAATGCATCCAAAAAGGTAGATGCCATAGAAAAGTCACTCATCTCAACTAGCATTCATAAATACCCCCAGACAGTTTGGGTAGCCCTATTGGTTGACAGGTGGTCACATGACCGGTTGGCTAAAGCGTGTTCGGCACTCATAGCCAAATGCGTGTTGGCAGGCAAGCTTGTGCAGGGGCTAATTATGCGTAACGAAATCAATACATACGGTACTCGATGTAAAATCTACTCGTAAGCACGCAAGCGTACAGCCTTGAGCGTCGCATCCAATTTGACTTTTGGTGAAACACACCCGAGGACAGGATTTGAACAATTTTACAAAAACGGAAACATTTTCAATTATTTTTATGCTTTTTATGAAAATGGGTATTTATAAATGGGAATAAAAGAGAGGTGATTCGGTTTTAAATGGACGTTTAAAACCGTGCAGGTTGTGACCGTGCGATGAAAGAGGGCGCCTTCACGTTCAGGCTTGGTCCTTTATCACACTGCCATGCTGGCTGTAGACCATTATTTACATTGTTACTTGATCTGCATGTCTCTAATTCATAAACTTTTGGAGGGCAATTTTCCTACCTGATCTGTGAAAGTGCCACATTGTGTTCCGGAAATGTACCTTTTTTTTCTCTCAGTCCTCTAGTTTTCAGGAGAAAAACAGAATCATTAAACTAGTGGAGATCATTCTATCCGAGGTGATCGTGTGTTGGCCGTAACCATTTATGTGTATTTTTTCTACTTGGTAGTTACAATCAGCATTGTTGTAAAAATGAAAATGTAGTCTGAGTCCAAGACTGAGGACAGAACTGAGACCTGGACACAATTTCACAGAGTTGCTTCAGCACAAAAAGTAGCTAAGCACAACAACATTTTGCTTACCAGAATAAGGTAACCAGCCAAAATACCATGTCATAGCTATATCTGTGACTGGTGACCCATCAGGGCCCAAGTTCATAGAGCTGCTTAAGCATAAAAAGTTGCTAAGCACAACAAAAATTATGTTTACCAGAATAAGGTTACCGGCTAAAATACCATTTATCATGTACAAAATGTAACTGGTATCCTGCTTAGTGTTGCTTAGCAGAAATGAATTAAGCAATATGTTTTAGCTTAAGCAGCTCTATGAAATTGGGCCCAGGTCTTGTACATGAACCTCTGATGCTTGAACAAGAGAATATCAAAAAACAAACAGTCTGACAAACAGAGGTTTTGCTGTACATAAAATCTTTAGGATTGAAGTTGCTTGCGGTGCTACGCTAACCATCCGACCAGGGAGCAATTTTATTGCGGCATGAGGGCCATAAGCACAGAATAGTGCGATTAGCAGCGTTATGAAATTGGGCCGAGTGGCTAAGTGGATGCATGTAGTGGTACTGTTATAAAGCGCAGGTCAATACTGGAAAATATCAACTGCAAAAAAAACCCCGTAAAGTTCAGTTCTCTGTTCCAGACCAGATGAATCTCAAAACCTTCACAGTCCAAGACAAGACCACAGAGTTTTTGAGGAGATTGAGACAGCACTAAGAGCAAGAGCATTCAATATGGCATGGCACCAGTCTGATAATGGACACATCTTGAAAGTGTGTTTTTCCCAAAAGTAAAAGCATTGCATTGACGAATACAAATTTGCGATAACAATCTGAGTAGCTATAATTGTTATTACATTATTTAAACAATGATTATAATTTGTATGTAAAAGGCATCGATTGGCATAAAAAAACGTTTCGTAAGAAAACAGTTTACGCCAGTAAAAATCTATGTTGTCTATCCCAGCTTTTTTTTCTCTGAAATGATGCATTACATTTATTTCTTGCTCATGAACCCGGCCATGATGTCGATGGGCAGCGGGAAGATGATGGTGGAGTTCTTCTCGGCCGAGATGGAGTTGAGAGTCTGGAGGTAGCGGAGCTGGAGGGCGTTGGGAGACTCGGCGATGATGTCAGCTGCCTCCTTGAGGGCCCGGGAGGCATTCTGCTCTCCCTCAGCGGCAATCACCTGGCGGAGGGAAAGAAAGCAAATGTCAAATGAAGCTATTGTTTTCTGTTTTTCCTGAACATTGCACACTTCACAACCAACAATCCTGTTTTCACTACTTCCAGCGCCATAGGGAAATCTGTCCCCCGGAGATTCTGTCCCCAGAAGAAATTTGTACACAGAATCTCCTGTCACACCGGCTCCAAACCTGGCATACGTTTGTGTGTACTTTAAAAAAAAAACAACAACATTTCATTTCTTAGGACAGAAACTTTTCATTCTCAGAAGACCATATTCTTTGAAGAGCATATATGTAAAAGTCAAGTCCAAATATTCAACTTTTCTTGCATAAATCATTAAAGAAAAACTAGCTGAATGCAACTACTATGGGCTTCTCCAAATCAGTGGAGCCAGTTAGTGTGAAGTGGGCGTGGCAAACAGTGGAATTATGTCACACAAATGAACAGGAAAGAATACAGGGTAAAAATTATTCAGTTTAGTAATATTCTGCATTGGAATGAAGAAAGTTATGATTTTGGTGTTTCGCTACACCGATGTGTGCAAAACACTGTACACACAGAGCTTTCCAGAGTCCTGCTGAAGAAAAAAAAAGTCTACCAAGCATATCAATTGGGTGGGATTCAAACCCGTGACTCATGCATTCTTAGCGCAAATATCTTAACCACTGAACCACTGAGCGAGCCCAGTGAAGAAAGGCCGGTTCGAATCCTGTAATTAGCAGCGGGTACCCTAAACAATTTCATAGATATAATAATTTGCATCGTGGATAAAGTATATTTTTGAGTTTACCATGCACAGATTTGTGATAAAAAACATTGTTTTAAAAATGAATTAACGGGATGAGTGGTTTCAGTTTGATTGTTGATATTTCCATCAAATGTTAGGAATCGTTTAGACTAACCCAAGTCAAGTGCTTGTTCATCCAAAATATCCAGTTCACTCCACATAAGTATCGCAACCTTATTTCAGCACTTTGTTGTGCGCCCTCACTCGCCACAAATGTGCCAAATCAACTCTGCTACAGTGATCAGCAAATCACTGAATTGGCAACTAATGGACACTAGAGGGTGCAGTATTACAAAAAACCCAAACATTACTATCCTGACTCAGTATGAGAGCTGACTTGAACCAAGTCTAGGTATCAGTGGAAAGAAAAATCACTCCTGAATTTAAAATTGAAGTTTTGAAAATTTACAAAATTTATAACGCACTCCTCTATTATTGCTATTCTATAAAGACAAAAAAAGTAGGAAGGGAATTGATCCCAAACTGGAGAGGCTTCAACTTTGGGCCTTTACCAAACCTTGGCTTGGGCTCTGGCTGGGGCTCGACATCAATTTTAGAGGAAAGTGCCTTTTTGCACGGTACTACAAAATCAAACGGAGCCTTGTGCTGAACCCTGAGCTAAGGTTTGCAAATAGCCCCCTAGCCTCCTCTTGTCGTTTTGGAACAAATTATCTCTGCATTTCCGCGAAAGTCTTTGAACATGGATTTGAAAAATACTTAAGGCAGTCGGGGAGGTATTTTTCTCTTACAGCTGCTTACCTTAGCACGAGCTTCCCTGGAGGCTTCTGCCTCGGCAGCCATGGCTCGCTGCATCTGCTTCGGCAAACGGACGTCCTTACTGTAAAGAAAAGCACAGACGTTATTAATATCAAACTGAAGGGACACAACAACGGCTAACAAAAGCATTGTTCCTTCTTATAACCAGAACAGGTAAGAATGACTTTTTCTGGAAAAAGTCCTAAAAGTTGGGATATGAGACTAATGAAAAACATGATTTATGTCTGCCTGACACAAAATTGTACGATCAGGCCAAATACTTCACAGAGGATTGCCTCAGTTGCCCCTTGCTGCCCCAATTTACACATAGAAGTGCCCTTTACCAAGAAGAAAACACCTTGATGCCCTTGCCTTTTCAAAAGCGAAGCATCAGGCCTGTACAGTGCATGATAAGCTGAGCACAACTCGAGGGCCCTCTGATTTTGTTCAGGGAAAAAGTCCCACAGGCACCTCATGCAGGATTCCAACCTACATCCTTGGACTGCATACTCTACAGCTCTGATTATGCGTATGTACAAGGTGATTCATCAAGGAACAATAATAGTTCTCTGTAATTTGATAACATGCATGATTTAACACTGAGGTATGTTGTGGTATGTGGCGATATGGCGCACATAAAAATAATAATAATATTCTTATAAAGCGCACATATCCTAGACACTAGATCAAGGCGCTGAGAAAAAAACAATCAACAATAAACAAATTAATGAGCTCTGTACAGTTCGGTCTTCAACATTTTTTGAATTTCATGATTGAGTCAGACTGACGGACTTCTGGAGGGAGTTTGTTCTATAGGTGGGGGGCGCTATCACTCTCAGTTTTGGTGGCCGAGTCACGGGAATGCGGGTCCAGGTCTCGGTCCTGATGCTTGTGTCCTTAAAGCAAGGCACTTAACCATAATAGCTTCTCATCACCCAGGAGTAAATGGATACCTACAAGGGTGGAGATTGTTGATGTAAATGAGTAGCAACCTGTGTGCCTGTTCAGTTGCCGGTGCTGCATACTCCTCAGGAGTTAAAATGGTTTTAGGAATGCTTTTAAAAGGCCTAGTGAACATGGGTATGAACACTGTAAAGCGCTACTAGGGGGCCTTCTTGGCTAGTACAAGTGCATTTTAAATATAAGTACCCCACACACCACACCATATGTACCACACTCACACACAGGCCTTTGTCATTGATTGGTGGATCTCGCGTCGTGTATCACTCCTTATTTTGCCATGTATTTACTGCCTCGACGCTAACAAATTTAATACTGGACAGGTGCCCATCCAATATGGATAGTTTATGGATGCTTCGCAGTGTTGTTTCCAAACTACTCATTCCCTGCTCGTTTGTCCGAACGAGGCAATGTCGTGTCATGGTTGGTGTCTACAGGGTGTCAATCATGCTGTTTAGAACAGGTTGAAAATTGGCAGAGCGTTGGATGGATGAGTTTCTGTGTCTATTTTGTGTTTATTGAAAACAAATTCAAATGGCAAGGATCTATGTGTGAGTTACATAAAACAAATATTGAATGCACTTCACAGAATAAAATCATTTGGTGAAATCTGGCTTTTGCACTCGGCTTCACATTGTGAGAAAGAGATCAGTCTAGATTTCACCTCGTGACTATATTTTCATGAATGTATTCACACGCATGATAATCGGTCCATGGGAAAGAAAGTAGGAAAAGTTCATTGAGTACAATGGCTGACCTACATATACTCATGGTGTCAGCTAAGGCTATTCAGGTTATTTTTCTGGTTGTTACCAAGGGCAAAATAAAATAGGAAATCAGACTAAAGCAGGAAGAATATCATGCCTGTATTCAGTGCTATGCATCCAATATTTGTATATTATTATACCACTGGCTATACAATAACTTCATTCCTACATTTCCACTCGCTCCACCTTGACTCCCCAGGGGTCCGTTGCATCATCCAGAAGAGATTGCAGGGTGTTGCTGATCTCCTCCCGGTGGCTCAGCACCTCGGCCAGGGTCTTGGTCCCGAGAACGTTACGCAGTGTGGTGGCGGCCAGGAGCTCCGTGGACCGCTTGTAGTTCTCCACATTGATAATGGCCATGGTGGGGTCCGACACGCGGAAGTACACCACAGCGTCAACGGTCACCGTCACACTGTCTTTGGAGAGAATCTGTGAAAATAAACGACGGTTGATAACTAAGAGAGGTTTGCGGTAACACCATGTGAAAATCTCTTTTGAGTAGTGTTGGTTAAGAATGAGTGGTTAACGATTCAATGTTTCGATCAGTATGCTCTGATCGTCTTCAAGAGTATGCTGGACTCCGTTGCTGGATGCTGCTTAAGTACTGCCTTGTAGGGGATTAACTGGTAGTTGGGCTTGGCTCGGTGGTGCCCGAAGGCGGGAACAGGAACTGGATAAGCTGATAAACATACTTGGGACATCATATTGAAATGCTGGTCCATTAAATATTGTAACAACCCTGTGGTCTTGTGGATTGTCCCCTTAATTCGGGCACTGAAAAGCCAAAATAATCTGTATGTTTAAGGTTAGGCAAGGACATTCATCACTGTACTTCTTTAAAACAGTCGGCCCAGCTTTGACTTCACTGTAGCTGGCATGGTATTTCCAGAAGAGTGGGGACAGTAGAACAAAGGAATACAAAAGGGACAATGCTGTCCTCACGTTGGATTCCTTTGTATTTTTGTGTCCTCACATTTTTTCACGCGCTAAGTCTATGGAGAGTGTTAAGCTAGAGGGACAAAGGAAAGTCTTCACATAGATAGCAATAAATTGATGTAGGTTTGGGTAGACAACTTGGGCAGCTTAAAAACACATTTAATTTGTACAACGCAGCATCGTGTAACATTTGACACGTGGTTGTACATGAAAGAAGCTGTGGGTGGCAGTACAAACTGCATGTGCAAAGTACATGACAACTACATAACTGCATGCAGAAGCCATGAAAAATTAATAATGCCTGCACACTTCGTTTATTCATAGACTAGCATTGTATGGCGAAATAATATTGCCTGACATGCGTATATGGAGGAAAAATCGCCACACATACGTCGACCAATAACCAATGTAGAAATGCTTCAATGCGTGTCATCACTTTGCGCGCCTTGCGAAATCTTTTTGCATGTGGGTTCGATACGCCGCGTCCACAGCAGGATGGAGAACACAGTCAAGCATTTTTCCTGGTTTTGTCTCCATGGATGTAATATATTTATCCATCAATTTTTGTTGCTGTCCAAGTCGACAAACAAAGTTGGAGTCCATTAAGAGGGGGGGGGGTTTCCATAAAGCCTACCTCCTGAGGTGGAACATCAAAGGAAAGCGTCCTCAGATCCACCACATTGATATCGTCAATACACGGAATGATGAAGAACAGGCCAGGTCCCTTGGGCCCTCCGGGAAGGAGGCGGCCCACTCTAAAGATAATTGCTCGCTCATATTCCGCTACCGTCTGTTAAGAGAAAACAAATATAATTAAGGGGTAATATCAACTAATCTAATCCCAGGAGGAGAAACTGAAGGCTTGTTGCACTAGAAACAGCTAAATTGTGAAATTGTTTGGGGATGAAGGGGGATGAAGAAAAGCACAGGCACTCTACAACCAACCAAATTATGGCGACATTGCCGTCTGGGTCCAATTTCATACAGCTAGTTTTAAAGGAGATAATGGTGTTTAATAATTGTCTGCGGAACAAAAATAATCAGGCAACCAGTTGCAAACACAACATGGCTTTAGCATTTAGGCTGGTCACCTTTTTCTCTGATAAGCACAATTGTTTTTTTTGGCTTAGTTAATTGTTGTGCTTAAGCAGCCCTGTGAACTGTGGCCTTGTTCTTAGCAGAGATCCGGTCTGGAATTACACAGAGGCCATGGAGGCCATGGCCTCTGTTGCCAATCTGGGCCCAAAAAGCACAAAAAGCAGCTAAGCACAACGAAATTATGCTTACCAGAATAAGGTTACCAACCAAAATACCATGTCACATGCACCATTTCTGACTGGTATCCTGCTAATTTTGTAAGCAAAAATGTCTGCTTAAGCAGCTCTATGAAACTCGACCCAGGGCCCAATTTCATAGAGCTGCTTAAGCCAAAACATATTGCTTAATTCATTTCTGCTACATGTAAGCAAAACTAAGCAGGATACCGGTTAAATTTTGAACATGATTGGTATTGTAGCCAGTAACCTTATTCTGGTAAACATAATTTTGTTTTGCTTAGCAACTTTTTATGCTTAAGCAGCTCTATGAAATTGGGCCCTGGTCTTGGACCCCCCTTTAAGCCGTGGATTCGAGAAGGGTCTAATGGACAGCAAATATGCATTTGTTCTTACAAAGGGTTACACTATCCATTTCTTAACAGCCTCAGTTTTGCCCCAATGGATTGAAAGAGGCTTCACCCTAATTTCGTGGAGAAGTGTTGCGGCTAAGCGTCCTGGTGCACTGGAATCAAGTCATTATCTGGTGGCCAAGTCATCAGAATGTGGCTTTGAAGCACAGACTGGTCACCCATGACATCCGTGTCCTTGAGCGAGCCACTTAACCATAATTTGCTCCTCTTCAGCCGGAAGTATAAATGGGGACCTGCGAGGGTTGCAGTGGTATTTTCTGACCAACCTGGGATAAAAAACTGTCTAGCACCTCGAGTACCTTATGCTCGATATGGCGCTTTACAAGACTATATTACTATG
Source organism: Pisaster brevispinus (assembly GCA_023634235.1). Lineage (NCBI taxonomy): Eukaryota > Metazoa > Echinodermata > Asteroidea > Forcipulatida > Asteriidae > Pisaster > Pisaster brevispinus. The sequence continues at coordinate 2,010,567 of JAMKCF010000022.1, forward strand.
ATTCCTAAAAGAGCTGTGAATGATGGGGCCTGCCCATTTTGGGGACACTGCACATTCAGCTGTCTGTGCACAACAACATTTTAGGAAATCTCACCTTAAAGCAGAACCAGATGGTGATCGGGAACGTACAACCGATGATAATTAATGAGAAGAACCACAGCACATAGGTGCAACATGACAGCTCCTGCTTGGATTCTGGAAGAGTAAAGAAAACAAAATATTTACTTCCACAAGATTTTGATCACCGACAAGATGGAGCCCTCGTGTCATCGAACAGATATGTACGAGCTTTGCTTGCAAGCTGTCTCCCCTTTAAGCTTTGCTGCTCATTTTCTGCTCATTCTAAAATTTACTTTTAACAAACACATTTAATAGATGTTAATATTTGCATCCGGATGAAGAGTTTTAATTTGGTATTTCCCTTACACCGATGTGTATTAAGCACTGTATGCTCAGTGCTTTCCCAAGCTCTGAGGAAAAAAAAATCCACAGGCAATCACTCGGGTGGGAGTCCAACCCACGACCTTTGTATTGCTAGAACAAACACATTATCACTAATTTTGGTTTTAAATAAAAACCAAATTCAGCTGTTTCAGGTTTTCAGATACAGTTTTCTCCAATATGACTTCATTGCAGAGGGAATTATTTCACATAAAAAATGGTTCTAGTATAAATGTCATGATCAGTAAGCTTTCACAATCAAATTAAACAACGATGCTTTGCATTCTTACCAATCCTGTGTAACACCTTTAAGCAGAGAGTTTTGCTCAACAACTTTTTGCTAGTCAAAGAAAGTAGGAAACCAGTCAAAGACAAAATGTGTGTCAAAATGTGTGTTTTGGCCGGTAACATTATTCTGGTAAGCAAAATTGTTTGTGCTTAGCTACTTCTTTACTGTGAAATATTTCACTCTGAAATGAAGTCCTATTTGAGAAAACTGTATCTGAAAACCAGGCTAGTTTAGTGTAAAAGTGCAACAGCTGATTTCGGTTGTTACAACCCAAATTAAGGACATTGTGTTTACATGCTGAAATTTGTGCATGGTCATGATGGTTTGTCACTATTTTCTCCTGACTCACACAACGTATCAAGCCCAAGTTTTCACAGGTTTGTCACTCCATGTATGGTTGATATCACACATAACATGAATATTGTCTGTGACTATTTTGTCAGCTCTGTCCTGATACCTCTAAGCAGCTCCATGAAATGGAGCCCTGGACACCCCCCCTCAGCTTCTTACCTAGTAGACGTACAATGTACAATTGCCCAAACTTGCTTGACCTTAAACTGAATCCTTGTGAACGGGTGTATGGGTTTATTACCACATCCCGTGATCAATTCTTCCACCCATTAGACTCGCATGTACAGTACAGTGTCAAAACGTGCTTGACCTAAAACTGAAATCTAGTGGGGATTGTATGGGTATACCATCAAATCACATGATCAACGTTTTCCACCTCTCAACGATTGTATGCTAAGCCACACCACCAGATCCCGTGATCAACAGTTCCACCATTCAGTGTTGTAGTCATCAGATCTTGTATCCGTTCCCCTGACCTTTGAACCCATTTTGTGCAAGATGTATCTTGTTGACAGGCCTGGAATTAAACTGGGGCCGCGGAGGCCATGGCCTCTCTAGCACTGGGCTTAGCCTTGGTGCCCCTTCAAAAGTTTCTCATAGACTTTAAGATTTACCAAGGGAAGTGCCCTTTGCAAATTGGAAATGGCCTTGCCCTCTCAAAGCTTAAATTCCGGGCTTGTTGTGATAAACATGATAAAGGTGATGAGGGGTAGCTGATGCATAAAACATCTTGGCAGCCAGCAAAGTGATTTTAAATCAATGGGTGATCAGAAGACATGGCCCAGTCTTTAATTCTCGAGTCTGGGTCATCAGTGTCCAGTCTGAATCCCGAAAAAAAGCCATTTGGGTCAAGTCTGAGTAACGAGTAAACCATGAGTATTCGTTGAGCATTTTTTAAAGGATTCATTTCATTGTTTTAATAAAGACTCCATCTATCAATTTCATTTCTCTCAATACCCGGGTTTTTTTTCTTCAGGCATACCCCTGGATCTGCTGACAAAATGGCATGTCTGTCTTTATTACAATGACATCTGGTTGTTTCATATAAATTTATAGCTCAAAATCATAGTGGAGAAATGTAGGACACTACACAGGGCTGTCATGGCCCAGCGGTCTAGAGCACCAGACTCAAGTTCTGGTGGCCAAGTCACCGAGGGTGTGGGTTCGAATCCCAATTGTGACAGTTGTGTCTTTGAGCAAGACACTATGATTGCTTCTCTTCACCCAGGAGTAAATGGGTAACTGCGTGAGCAGAGACGGTTCTCGCGATTGATTTTGATTGGTGTGCTACATACTTGGCAGCACAGGGCTCGATTTCACAAAGAGTTAAGATTGATCTTAAATGCAAATCCATCTTAATTGCTAAGCAAAGTGTGTCGCACAATACAAATCACTATGGTAATACTGACAACTCATCTTAAGATGAGTCTTAGTGCTTTGTGAAATCGACCCCTGGCTGTATACTCCCCAGGGAGCCGAGGTAGTTTAAGGAATGAAATGACCAAGTGACCATGAAGTTTGCGTTCTTGCCCATGAGCATCAAAACTGGTTGATACCGGCAGCAATATAAAGTCCCTTATTAATATTATTGTTATAAACAATTAATACATGTATGTTTGAATGAAATGATGGATTTACATGTACATTTAGGTACTCAGATTAAAGTCCAGTCTAACTGTTAATAACAATAAATAATAACAACACAAAGTTCTTATGCAGCGCTTTATCACATCAGATGGGCATCTCAAAGCACTCAGAATTTTCCTACAAGGTATGCGGAGCTACCTGTTGAAGTATGAGACCTATTCCTTTACATAGCACCATGTAATGGTTTACAAGGTGTTGTGGCGCAATATGCTGCCAATCAAACCAGGAACACCTGGGTTGCACTGGGTTCTTTTACGTGCATTACACAACAGACGGGACCAACGACTTTACGTCCCATTCGAAGTACGCAGCAATAATGGTTAAGTGTCTTCTGGTCTTGCTTAACAAGGACACATGTCACGACCGGGACTCGAACCCACACTCTGCTGATCAGAAACACCTGAGCTTGAGTTCAGTGCTCTTATCCGCTTAGCCACGACGAGCCACTGTTCTAACAATCTGATCTAATCTTGAGATAAGCTCAACTTGCTGGGGTGGGGTCAAAACTTATGAGGCCATAAAACTTTACTCCTGTTTTAAAATACTTAAGTTTAAAAGAATAACTGAAAAGTTGATTTAATGTTAATTACATGTTTACATTCTTTTAAATTAAAATACAACTTAGAATGTTTTGAACATAGACATGGTGCTGTAAAAACAGGCAAAATTGAAAGGAAAGAAATTAAAAACTTGTATCCCATTTTAGTCACTAGCCTGGAATAAGTTGTGTAGACATTTTCATTTAAGGCAAGCAGAGGCAAATACATAACTTTGCTGGTGGAGGGGGGGGGGGGGGCGGCTGTTGATATCGAACTAATCATTTGTACATTTTCCGGATCTCAACCTTGTGGAGGGACAAGAGGGGGAGGGGCCAGGGGTCGGGTTGTGGGGCCTCACAGCCTCCCTCTTGCCTCCCGTTACACCATTGCCTGGCATGCAAACACTAGTAAAGAGTATTGCAGTCAAACTCAGCATAAATACAGTCGACTCTCATTAATACGAGCTCGGAAGATACGAGACGCCGGTTTATACGAGGTATTTCACCAGTCCCGAACTGTCCCATGCGTGTTTCTATGTCTTAAAAAATGAAAGATACGAGCACGGTCGAAACGAGAACACGGATAATACAAGGTATTTTTGCGGCCCCATGATGACAAAATGTATTGTTTTTCATACTTTTGTAGTATAGCTACGCGGTTCTGTCCGATCCGAAAACCAGAAACATTTTGCTGGTAACCTATGCTTGAAATACAACTTCGCTTACACGATGACGGCTACCAGCAAAAACAACGTTCAGCATAGGAAGCAAACCGCTCCGTTCTAGCCTAGACACGTGTGTAGTGCATGCACTATGACGACGTGTGTAGTACGTGTAAATAGTGCGCTGCGTTTAAGACAAGGTTCGGACAATACGAGGAAAACGGGCCAGTCCAGCAGACCTCGTATTAACGAGAGTCGACTGTATATGCTCCAGACAGTCCAGTGGGCTAGTAAAAAATTAACAGCCCACCTAATTAAAACTAACTATTGTTACGAAGTGAACAAGTGATTCAAACAAAGTTAGAGTGTTGTGATAAATACATGCACTGTATGACAGACTACAATAACTATGTGTTCCAGTTCTGGGCCCAATTTCATAGAGCTGCTTCGAAGCAGGAAATGTTGCTTACAAAGTTTCTGCTAAGCAAAAAAAAGCTGGACACCAGTCACAGATGGTACATCTGACATGGTTCTACATGTTGAGCTAAGCTGCATTTTGTGCTTTTAAAAAAGCGGGCCCTGATGGCAGCAACAGAATCTATCAAAACACTTTTGATATTTAACAGAGCAATGAAACTTGATATGGGCTAATCAAATGGAACTGGGGCTTGCGGGCAGTCGGGGGTAAATGATTGGTGCAAGGCCTCCTACATGTACCATTATTTAAATTGTTCGGCCAGGTAATTGGATAGAGTATTATAATGCACACACAAAACTAATAAATAGTCATTTCTATCATGTCTATATATTGTCCACTCTTTAAAAAGATAAAAATGGAAAATTTACATGTCTAAAATTGATTAAAGCTCCAAAACAGGACAGTAAAATTGTAAACATTAAGAAGTTATATACGAGTTAAGGCAACATTGATATTTGAGACAGTGCAGTACAACATACATGTAGTAGAGAACATTGGCAAGATTAAAACACCTCAGATCACAGTCTCGCATTCCCTCCCCCCCCAAAAAAAAAAACAACAACAACAAAACATTGTGATTGGAAACACACACACAAATTTAAAAACTAAAACTAATTAAAAACTGATAAAAATACATTGAGAAATAGCACCACGATCAAAAACAAAACACTTGCGCTGGAAGCATTTTTTTTTTTTTCTGTGAATAATTTCCTGCGTACATTTTTACATTACATGTACAGTGTACAGCGCAGCAAAATGCTACACAAAATGTATTCAGTTGCTACTCAAATGTTAGGCCCTATCATTTGTTACTCCATATTATCCAGTATGTACAAAACAAGTTCAATCTGATTGCATTGCAGTTGCTGCTTTCCCATGTACGTACAGGTATACATGTAGCAAAATGCTACACATTTTGCTAACTCAATATTTTCATCCAGTGGGCACACATGTTTAGTCTAGGTGCATTATTATTAGTTATCACACAAGAGGGAGTGAAATATCGAAAAATATAGCGTTTCTGCATCCCATATATCCAACAAGGCCGAAAGACTAGTTGGATATGGCACGCAGACATGCTACATTTTTCCGTAGTCCGCGAGTGCGTTTGTGACAACAAATTTATCTTCAAGCGAAGTTGGCGTGCAGAACAATTACACCGAGTTAGAACAGAACTTTATAAAATGCAGGGTGTGATATTGGCTGTGCAATATGGAAAAGTGTCACACTGTTTTTGCCAGCATGGATCGACCAATCAGAATTGAAGTTTGCTACACAAAGTGTATCAGTTGCTACTCAAAAGTGGTGTCCAAATAATTTTATTCCATTTAATATTAAAATTACATTCTGTGGCCCACAGGCCAAAGTGGGTGAGATTTACAATCAGTAATTTATAGCAATAAATAGTAAAAACGGCAAGAAAATTACAACTGATTGAAAAACACCTGAAAACAGGAATGGTTTCGAGGAATACAATCAATGAAATTAGCAATAAACAATGACTGTAAAAAACACAGCGGAATACAGTATGAAACCTGAGAAAGAGTAAACAAATTGAAAATACACGTGTTAAGCAAATTAACAAAATACATGAAATAAGGTATTAGGCTGTTCTAAAATCGGAGGGTTCTGAAACAGTGCATGCTTAATTGCATGTATTGTGCTAATGTAGGCCTAATGCCAAAACTGATGGATGATATAAATTCCTGATTACAATGTATGTTGATCTATCATATAAAAAATTAATGCCCTTTACAGAAAAAACAACAGCTAAGTGTTATTCGTGACAATAGATCATGATAGGCTGTGTAGTGTGTACACACGAATTGCGTGCCAATACACGCAAATTTCGGCCAATGTGCAAAAACAATATTTATATCGATCGGAGAGAAAACCATAATGAATGCTCCAAATTGTATAGAAGGGCTTTTGAAACCAAAATAAACACCAAGTAGAAAACATTTCAAAGATGTTGTTTCATTTTAGCGGTTTCGGCCAATTATTAAATAAATTGTGTTCAGAATGCCCCCCAGTTTTTTTAAAACCTGGGGAGAACCCTGTAGTGTGATAGTGCTACCAAGAAATTTGTGTACATGAATTATTATTATTGCCAATTTCTTATAGTTAATTTAAGATATCCCATGAGAAATTAATTTTACTAAGTAGATGAAATACATAGCAATTAAATGACTGCACCCATATCAGCAATCACACCTTTGCCAAAGGTGTTGGTGAAGTCTAAATTGGTTTAACAATAATATTTACAATATTAATGATACACAGTGAGGTGTTTTATTCAATTGAAAAACACAAGACCATCGTGTGTTTACTGGCCCAGCACCCAGTGCCAAAATCACTGGCCTTTGAGCCTGTGAGCCTGTGTAGATTTCGAGCCCTGTATGTGTTCAAGAGGTCAAAGGTAGCCTGAAAGCTGATTATTGCTGGTCATTTGGTCATGTGTCCAGATCAGACCAATAATTGGAATTATTATTGTCATATCTTTCTGGTAATGAAACCAAAAGAACCTTTAAAATCAAAGGTGGAAACAAGAAAGTGGAAATTGTTAATATGCATGGTACGGTACAACATTCACACAGTAAAAACAATGTTGCTTTTATGACAGTCAGTACCAATTCTTTTAATTAAGGCATTGCTTTTTAACATGTTGAAGGCCCTTTTTGAGTTTGGATCTACATGTATTGGTTTTGTGAGTGTTGCAGGTTTCTTGCATTTTTGTATCTTGATGTCCTTTTAATGTTGTAGTTTTGTGTTTTAATTAGCTGTTCCAACTTACTGTCGGAACAGGTTTTGTTTTCGCCGAGATCTTTATTATTAGCTGTTCCGACTTACTGTCGGAACAGGTTTTGTTTTCGTCTAGATTTTTATTGTTTTTATTATTATTCTTTGTTTCTGCCTAAAACCCCATAGCGTTTGTACACGTTTTTGTTTACTCCTTAAAATTTAAATAAATCAAATGAAAGAGTTAAATCCTATAACATGAAGCTTAGTGCTTAAACTTAACGATTAGTTTAATAATGATTAAAATTCTTAGTTAATTAGCAATTTTTAGCAAGGTGAATATTTAATTAGCCAACCTTGTTGGGACCATATCTCAAAAAGTATACCACCGATCGTCAAACTTTTTTTTGGTTATATACTTGTGGGTTACTGTACAACTGTTTTTTGGCTTAAAATGCCAAACGACGTCACCATGATGTCATATATTGCACGTTTTGTATATGTGTACAAAACCCATGGCTCTGAAAAGTGGAAGTATTTAGTTGCTCAAAAACCATAAGTTTTTCCAAATAAGTTCAATTATAGTTACCCATAATACACAAATCGTTTGAAAAACACAAATGTTTTTACTAAGAGTTATTTCAGGCCATTCAAACTCATCAAAGAACAATGCATTCCCACAATAATTAACGATTAAGTTACAAATCGGACACCATGGCTAGCTTGCTGATTGCGCCATGATTGCGCAATCACGGCAAGGCATTGCATATAACCCATTCGATAATCTGCACAGCGACCACACGAAGTCACTGTGGCCGGGATCGTTGAGACTCCTGATGCCATTCCACATTCACCCGATAACCACGGATCAGCTGAGCAAAAACATTCTCATTACTGTGTTTCCCCCACACTGGACGATTTAGTATTGAGTATTTCCACATTAATTCGTAGAACTGTGGGGCCTAGGTAGAGGCGCAAGTTAAGTACAGAGTTTGCGATGTGCTGAAGTGACCGGTTACCGTTTGTTAAGTTTTTAACGTATCAACGAAGAGACAAGATTTGTGAAGCACGCAGACTTAAAAGTAACACTTATAACAATACAATAGCGTATACCAAAATTGTAACCATCAACCCGAAATAATTATATGCCGATCATTTATAACTAAACTTGTACAGTGTAGTTGCATAAATATCCCGTTACCCAGACCAAAAATATATAGTTGGTAATACTCCCCGATGTATCGGTTGGTTGCGTGGCGCATGTGGTAAGGCTGTATTGCCTTGGAGGGCGAAGGTGAGCAGGTCGAATCCTTTTGGACTACTGCTTTTATTTTTCATCCCCCAACAGAGAATACTCGTCTTTTACTTATATTGCTTCTATTGCTTCCCGTATCTCAATGGATATTAAAATCTTTCTTCTTTTTCTACTTTGTGGCTGCCGATGGATTTTAAGGAAATAAAATTAGCTCATTGGATTTGTGCATGACCAATAAGTACGTATGTTTATGGTTTTCGTTAATAGGCTTTGTATGGGGATAAGTTTACATACCATCTTGTACCTTATCAAATTAGTTAGTATGAAAAACAACATTTTTTCATCGTGACGTCATCAGGTGTCAAGTTACGGTAATTCAAAGCTTATTATTTTATAAAATCATATCTCCAGAACCACATGTCGTAAAGTCGTATTGTTTGTGTTGTTTTGTAGCTTACAGCAAATGCAACAATTTTTTCAAAATGATGACCTTTAATTCCGGTCCAAACAGGAAGCTCAAAAATTTAACAAATCATATCTCCTGAACCAAATGTCATAAAGTCGTAACGTTTGTATTTTATTGTAGCTTACAACAATTGAAACAATTTATATGAAACCATAACCTCACTTTGACCTTTACTTCCGGTCCAAACAGGAAGTTCAAAACTTTAACAACTTCTCTAGAACCAAATGCCATAACGTCGTAACATTTGTGTTATGATGTAGCTTACAACATTTTTGTCAATTTATATACAATGATGATCTCACTTTGACCTTTACTTCCGGTCCAAACAGGAAGCTCAAAAATTTAACAGATGATTTCTCCTGAACCACATCTAATAAAGTCGTAATATTTCTGTTGTTTTGAAGCTTACAACACTTTTAACATTTTAGTACAAAAACAATGACCCACTTTGACCTCTACTTCCTTCCAGTCCAAACAGGAAGCTCAAAACTCAACAAAAAAAACCTCACATATCTCCTGAACAAAATGCCAAAAAGTCGTAATGTTTGTATTGTGTACCTTACAACAATTGCAACATTTTATATAAAAACATGGCCTCATTTTTATCTTTCCTTCCAGTCCAATAATAGGAAATCAAAATTTAAAAAACAACATTTTTCCTGACCCACAAGTCGTTAAATCATAATTTTTGTGCTGTATTGTAACATAGAGCACATGTAACACTCGGTTTGGTATTTTTGCACAGTTAGAGTCAAATTGGGGGTCTGTGTTAGGTTTAGAGTTATTGTCTAATTGCCTAAATTTCCGGGATTCATTTCAGGATCATACAGTCATATCATAAAACCGGAACAGCTTTGTGTTTGTTCACAAACACCTAATGTCTAGTTATGTATTTTAGTTGCAATTCAGTTTTCATGCCGTGATGACTAATGTGAATAAACCTTTTATCTATCCATCTACATCACGTACATGTATCTACATGTATCTAAAAAAAAAAGCAGGTGATTACAACTGCCAACAGGTGACCTCAATCCTCCACTATCATCCACTCTTATGTCACCTCACACCAACATGTTTGGACTTGGATTGGAATTATTGGTCCTAAGATTGGTATTGTTATTAGTGCTATAAATATTTCTGGTAATGAAGCCAGGGATGCCATGAGTGAACTTAATCACTGTAGCTGGCAAGCCTGAGGAAACCTGTAAACATGGGTGCTTGGTTGCAAATGAAGTGTCGTGGCCGAGCGGTTAAGAGCACCGAACTCAAGCACCGCGTTTACACTAGATCCAGAAAGGTGGATTGAGATCCGGCATTTTTTTAACGACCGCAGATCAAGATCCGGTGTCGCGTTTACACCAGCGCTTGATCCGGCTCCGATCCCACTTTTGAACCGGATGTATATTGGTCATGACGTCACCGCTCCTCACAAAGAGCTCAAAGGTCACGATTACAGCGCGCCACTTCTAGAAATAATCATTATCAATGCGAAGGTAGAATGCAGAAAATACAGTACAGCAAATGATACGGATAACAATGACCATGCAGGTAGAAATATTTTGTAGATGGGAATTAACAAAATACAGCAACAAGGCAAGCTCCAAACGTAACGATGTATGTGTAAGGACGCTGAAAACAACAAGACGTTTCACACACGCACAGTCCATGTGCACACAGCACACACACACAAATATGAACAGCAACGGATGTCCCACCAAAGCACAAGCAAAAAGCGCGCCATTCGTAGCGAAACTGGAAATGACCACATCGAATTGCGGTGTCTGATCCACCTTTGCGTTTACACTTGTATTTGGAATCCACTTTGGTGGATCTGATCCACCAATTGCCGGATTCAACCCTCCTTGAAAGGTGGATTAAAATTGCCGGATCTTGAACCGGGTCTGATCCGGCTTTTTTGCGTTTACACTAGCCGTTAATCCACATTGCCGGATCAGACCCGGGTCTGATCCACCTTTCTGGATCTAGTGGAAACGGGGTCAAGCTCTGGTGCTTCTGGTCAGCAGAGTGTGGGTTCGGCTCCTTGACTCACGTGTCCTTGAGCAAGACACTAAACCATTATCGCTCCGTCCTTCGGATAGGTCGTAAAGCCGTAGGCCCCATGTGTACCACCAATGCACGTAAAAGACCCCAGTACACACTTATCGCGAAGAGAAGGGGTTCATCAGGGTGTGTGTGGCAGTGCGTTTATCTTCAAAGATTTGAAGGCTGCACTCCAAAAGGAAGAAGAAGAAGAAGTACACATGTACATGTACGTGTGCCTGGCCAAGTGAATAGCAGTCCTCAATCCTCTGAAAGTGAAACCCTCCAGATTTTGAGAGGATTTTGGAGGATTAGGGTTGATAGGGTACATGTATTTAATCAGTTTGAGGAACATGTTTTACACATGTATGCATCTGTAGGTTCATCCCAATACACATTTATATGAAAACAAACATGTGAAGAAAACATTAGTCAACTTCCAGCATGGAATAACAATTTAATGCATTTGGTGGCAATTTGTGTATTATGATACACGTACTTAATGCTTCCTATGCCTGGCTAGGCACAGCAGACAAGATCGATTTCAAACAAATGTTTTCAAAGATGACAGTCAGGCCGTCAGTAATCAGGCTGTCAAAGGAATATGCATCAAAGAGCAAGGATCGAGGTTTAGATGTACATGTACTTTCATTTTCATAATAACTCTCAGGGCTCGAAATTGACATTGGACCGCAGGCCCAAGGAAAATGATTTTAGAATCAGGCCAGTAAACTCAGGACTGGACAAGTCTAGAAAAATCTTGCATTATTGTTCATATGTTGACTTTCAGTCGGATAAATATCTCTCAATTCAACTCTGTTGAGAAGTGAAGAATACTTAAACCATAAATACCAATGAGATGAATCTCCTTTTAGTGTTAGTTCAAATTCAACCAGTTCAAATGTCAAACGGCGTACATGTAGGTATTATTTTCTTCTCTTGTTTCAATTCTGGTCTTGTGAAAAAAATCCTGGTCCAGTAAACATTTGGAGCTACTAGCCCTACAAATTGGAGCCCTGATACTGAGAGATGTCATCCTTTTACTGGAGCGTTGTTTGACCGTTATAATACCAAAGTAGTGCTGGCGCCTTGTTTAATGTATAAATGTATTTAAATATTGATCAACTTACATGTAAATATTCCTGCACTCACAAAACATTCTAAGGGATCTATCTGATTTTTTTAAATTGATGTTAGACTTTATTTCCCTTTTTCTAATATTCCTCTTGAAGAATTGGTAGCTAAAACGCTAAACTTTTACATTTAAACAAGTAATTCATGTGCACATTTCATCGCGGGGACGGAACTCTCACGCACTCATGCCCAAAGGAACTAAAATGGGGTCTAGCGAGCAGCGTTGTCAAGACCACCATAGACCCGAAAATGGCTTATTAGCTGTTTCGCAGCATAGCGCAGCGAAACAGCTCTTGTTTTCGTTAAAGTCATTTGTCTGTTTCAGTAAAAAAAAGCCATTGAGATAACACACGTTCGTTCTAAGCGGCCTTTTGCATAGTTCCCAAAGAGCAATTGCAATGAAACTTTCAGTGATGAAAGGCATTGGTGCAATAATGATCCTAAAACAATGATGTCATGATGACGTCATCACCAGTCATGTGACGTCATCTTAAAGGTTTCTATTTTAAATGTTTGAAAATCTATATCAAATCAACCACAAAAGACCGTAGGTTTCTGTTTGCGGGATTGGGTGGGGATAAATTAGGTCTTCATTTTATTCAGTGTGCGTGACCTTACATGACCTCTACTTCCGGTCGAAACAGGAAGTGCCTTGTTATTAAAAAGTGGAAATACTTATGAAGTTGCTTTCAACAATGTTATTGTCTGGCAAGGGTGGGCAATTAAAAAAAATACCGATGACGTCACAACACACAAGAGCGCCCTCTAGCGGCAGGTTGAAAACTGATCAAAATGGACTTTTTGAAGATGTGTGTGGGGAAGTTTTGTGTAATCACTTCAAAATTTACACACATGTTGACCGTCAGGCAGCCATCATATGTGTGAAGTTTCAGATCAATGACGTCATCAGGGGTCACGTGATGCGGCATTAAAGGTGCCTTTTTTGAAGTCATATATCTCCCGAAGTATAAGTGCGATCATGTTGAAACTTGGTAGGTCGTTAGATATTGGCAAGTTCTTGTAAATTTTAAAATGACGTCATGATGACGTCATCACATGATTTTTTATGATTTTTTCATAAATTGCTAACAAAACGTGGTATAATAATCCAAATTCTTTTTTAAACAGGATTGATACGTCATAACTGCTTTGAATACAAAAAACTTTCATATTCAGTTGATTAATTTCAAAAAGTTAAGGCGAAACAGCTCGGCATTTGTGCACAAATGCAATATGTCTAGTTTTTCCTGTTTTTTACACTTTGTAAATTATACATGTAGCTCAAAGTGTCTGTGCCTCTCTGTATAGTGTATACATTGTACATTCTGTCACTACCCATCTGGACAGGTAAGGATATAGTTGACCTAAAGAGATAAAGTGGTGGCCGGACCCTTTAGCCCAAGAAATTGTCCATGGAATTTTATAATTGTGAACAACAGATTGGACAAATTTCTGTATTCGGCCACCCCTTTTGATGAATTTTAAATATATTATCTTATTTAATCAAAATGAGTTACTAGATAGGCCCCTATTGCTTTTGGTAACACATCTAACACCATGGAGGGAGGGCCATAGTAACACTACAGTGAGTGAGAAAGAAAGTGGTGGCCAAATACAGACATTTTTTCCAATAATAGATTATTAGCTTTACGATCATGAACTTTTTTATCAATTTCAAACTTAAGCCTCATTTAAACAACAAACAGCTGTAGCAGCAGTCAAGTAATTATTAATGTGAACAATAATATCTGTTGACAATCATGAAATTCCATAGTAATTTTGATGAGTTTGAGTGTTCGAAGTGTGAGTGCAGAATTATTCAAACTGCCTTCTGTATGCGCCATTTAAGTCAGCCCAAGACAGAACAACACCGGAAAAGACCAGCAAGCGGGGACGCTACAAACCCCCCGCAAAACACCTTCAACTCGTTTTTGCTGTCAAAGAGACAAAGACAAAATAAGGATGGTCATTTCACCCCCAAGGCATCATCGGATCTGCACAAGTTTTATACCACTGGAAAGCCCGTCTCAAGGGCTATCTCTGCCATGAATTTGGAGTTGCTGACGATTCTGTAGGCGAGGCGAGCGGCCTGATGTTAGGCCTACCCCTAAGAGATATTGAACAATTCCAGGGGTTGGCTGCGAAGTAAGGTCTCGCCGGCCGGGGTAATGGCCCAAAATAAATTTGAGGTCAAATTGAGAATAACTCCCGTTCTAGGGGGGCTAGAGAGATGAATTTTTGACCTGACTCTGCCTTAGGTATCCCTGCATCCGAAAATTAGACTTTTGCGGCCGATGAGGGCAGGTTTCAATCTCAAGATGGAAACAAGATGACCTCCAACAGCTTGAAAACTGGCAAGATACTTGGCTCATGCAATTCAACCCTTGAAGCAAGTGTTTTACAATGACAATTGCCTCAAGAAAAGTTACCCCTAATAGCTACATCTCTTGTGGAAAACAGCTGGAAATAGGTGAATCCCATCCATATCTGGGTGTCCAAATCACAATTGAATTGGAATTCTCAAACAGCCTCATCTACAAAGAAAGCTCAACAAGCACTTGGCGTCATTAAAAGAAATCTCTACTTAAGTGTCCTGTTGAAGTACATGTAAAATCACTAGCATACACAAGCCTTGTTTGTCCAATCTTGGAGTATGCAACAGCGGCATGGGATCCTCATTGTAAAAAAAAAACAGTCTTGAAAGCACTTGAAAGGATACAAAGGCAAGCAGCTCGTTTTACTACAAATAATTACAACAAAACACCAGGGTACAGTCACCAATTTACTCCATGACCTCAACTGGGTTCCACTGGAAACCAGAAGGAAAAGTGAGAAGGCTCAGCATGTTCTACAAATTAACTAACAATCTAGTTGACATCCCTCTCTGTGACTTTGCACAACGATCAACTAGACCTTCAAGAAAACACCATCTGCAATTCCACCAAATTCGTCATTCTGTCAAGGCTCACGACAACAGTTTTTTCCCATCCACCTTACAGACTGGAATTCTTTCCCCAGCAATGTCATCTCCAGCAAATCACTAGACAAGTTTCAGGAAAACCTCACCAAGTTATCTAAAAAATTAAGCCATCCTCTCCACACATTGTGCACAAGCAGGTGTGATGTGTCTTCAGCCTTTTTTTTGCCAGCGTAATTATACAGATACAGATCTTACAGAATATTTAAATCATACAATTACAAAAGCACGCCATAACTGGGCAATTCCAAGCAAACAGGGACATGGCCCCAAAAAATCAAATTCATTTCTGAACTTCCTTTTCACTTTTAAGTTATTGCCAAAAGATGTAAAGACCAGGATATAAACTTTTTTAGTCAAATCTTTATCGTTTTCTATGAAATATGTGGCGTTTCTTCCTAGTTATGTTTGGCTTAAAAAATGAACTACTTTATGCATTTTCATTTGTTAGCATTTTTCCATGAAAAAGCAGTTGTCACAAAAGTATTCATGCAATTGAGTAGTATGACTGTATACCTTAAACATAAATAAACAGAAAATCTGCCCATGACTTTTCTTGAAGACTTACATGTATAGGTGCACAGCTGTGGACGAAGAGGATATGAAATGCGAGTGACAGAGAGATCTCTTTTTTTCTATTTTTTAAACTGGTAGTGATTATATTTTTGACAATTGATAATTTGCTTCTCCCACCACTACCAAAATAAAAACAACAAATATTTAAACAAAATACCCAGAACATTATAATAGAGAGCCCTTAAAATTTGAAACGCGAGTGACGTGAAATGCGAGTGACAAATGAAATGCGACTGACAATACTGCTTTCTATTATAAGAATGCTAACAAAGATAGTACTGAGGGAAGAAATGTACATGATACATGATACATGTACTATGTACATGTACATTATGCATTTTGTATGCCTATTGTCTTAGGCTTTTAGAGGGCAGGCATAATTTGTGGTACCCATGATGCACTGCATGTCCAAAGGAACAGTCACAGTCGCCACAAAGCAGCATGTGGCACTAGTACATGCTCTTCTGCAGTCTACAGATCCTTGCACTTTCTACAATTCTCTGCCATTCAGTCTGGTTGTATTGAACCAAAAGATATTTTAAATTGATTATTTATATACTATTTGCAGTATGAAGAAGCCTACTTACTACAAAAGGAAATAAAAAGAAAATATTTGTTGTAATTTAAAGATAATATTTGTGTTATTGAGGATTGTAAACAATTAAAAGTGGTAGGCCTAAAAAATTGAAATGACAATCTCCACTTGAATAATGTCTTTCACAAAGCTGAACCAATCAGAGACATTGCACAAATGCATCTCATTAAGGTGACAGGAAGCAAAGTAACTTCTTTCCTCCTGACGACTGATACAGCCCTTACTAACCATGGAGAGGAACACATAGAGAGGTTCAAAAGATTTGGGCCCAATCCCATTGCCTAACCGTAGGAGTACCTTCCCTGAGCCTGGGGAGGTAGAGTTGTGGTCCATTTTGCCCAACTCATCACGATGAAATTTTCCTTGGTCAATCGTGGACACAGTCCCCGCCAATCCTCACAAAAATCGTGAAAGTGTAACCTACATGTAGGCTTAAGGTTCCTGTGGTGTGAGCTAATTCAGATTATGTACATGGATGAATACAATACAAATTCTTTAACAACTTAAGGAATCTACATGTAGTACGGGACTGCAGAAACTAGAGAGCTAGTGCCTTTGCGGGTGTGGATTATTAAATTATAGTACATTTGTAAATATTTCAAAGAATACATTTGTTCATTGTAAAGTGTTTTGAGCACTCAGCTTCCTCAACCAACGGTTTACGTATAAAAGATAAGCCATTGATTATTGTGGACCAGTGTTGCACACAGAATACTATGCGAAGGCATGTCGTGGACCAGCGTTGCACGCAGCATACCAGTGATACAAGCGACGGCGGCCATTTTGTTATCGGAAGGCGACGATTCTGAATAAACGATGGGAATTTGTCATTTTTTGCACCTTTTTTTTGCGGAGTGGATTTTCTGGACCCACCCCGAGCTCACTTTGAAAACAATGAATAGATAGAGCCTAATTTTTGCGAGCTCCGTTTTCAAAAGAGAAGTCCAGGTGCATAAACGTGAAGGGGAAAAAGTTTCGAATAGGATTTTGTACATGATGACCTATGAGGGTCGGGGGTGTCAGGACACTTCGTACCTTTGCCACTTCGTACCCTGGACACTTCGTACCTTTTCAAGGTGCGAAGTGACTTTGGACACTTCGTACCTTGGACACTTCGTACCTTCTCACAAGACACTTCGTACCTTCTCACGAGACACCTGTACCCTCAGGATTCAATATCATTTTTACGTGCAGAGATAATGAGATGTAAGAAACAAACAAATTGAGTTTACAAAATACGAACAAAACAAATGTATTTTAAATAAAAGTATTCAGATTTCACAATAAAAACAATTTCACAATTAAACAAAATGACAATTCATTATGTATTTTTTTAAATGGATAGTATCCAATAGCATATTTACATGCCGAGAGAATGAACCAAATTAAATACAAAAACAACCAGTACACTTTTACATCAATTTCATAAAAAGCTAAAGCTGGAAAGTATTCCATATCAAATTTGCGTGCCGAGATAATGATACATACAAACACAAAAATTACAAAATATACGGGGTAGAAAATATTGCGTGCCGAGATAATGGTACATAAGAACAACAATATACAAAATACGGACAAAATAAAGGTATTTTAAAGATATTTTTAGTTAGATAATATAAGTAATGACATTTCACATTCAAATAATTAAACAAAATGACAATTCATTAAGTATTATTTTGTATCTCAACGAAAATTATATCCTTATTAAGGAATTACACATTTTACTGAAGGTACGAAGTGACTCGGCTGAAGGTACGGAGTGACTCAGCTGATGGTCACTTTATTACCCCGCCCGCGGTACGAAGTGACCAATTTGGTTACGGTACGAAGTGTCCCCAAGGTACGAAGTGTCCAGGGTACGAAGTGGCAAAGGTACGAAGTGTCCGACATCCGGGGAGACGATAGCGGAACAACCGAATAGTTCTAGGAGTAGGTATCTAGTACATATAACCATTTGGCTGTGGTACATTTGGTTTGAGGAAACTTTTCAATTGAAACCAAGTTAATTTTTGGCATGTCCATTTCACGAAATGCGAGTGACAGTTTTGTCCACCAGTGTCATGCACATATTTAGTATCAAT
Source organism: Pisaster brevispinus (assembly GCA_023634235.1). Classification (NCBI taxonomy): domain Eukaryota; kingdom Metazoa; phylum Echinodermata; class Asteroidea; order Forcipulatida; family Asteriidae; genus Pisaster; species Pisaster brevispinus. The sequence continues at coordinate 2,028,836 of JAMKCF010000022.1, forward strand.
TTTTTTTTTTAATACCATTGGGTTCATGCCTTATAGTGAGTATTGCCAAACCAAAAATGAAAGAGTAATTCCCTGTATTGTAAAAACTACATCACTAAGAATGTAAAAGGATGCAAAAAAGTGAAATGCGAGTGACGCTGGAATGGCCCAACTACTAGATTCCCACAGGACCATGCCCCATAGCAGCAGTAGTAAGTCAAACCATAGTGTCAACTGTCAAGCCATCCATTTCTACAGTACAGTTTCCACCATCTGTCTGATCCCCTGTCATCTAATATTCTAAACCAGAATTAACAAAGAGGCAATGATATGCTAACCTAGTGACTAGTGAGTAGTAGTGGGATATATGTCAGTGTCACTGTTGTTAGTGTTACTGTTACTGTTATGCCACAACTACTCACCCTGAACATGGAGACCTTCCTCCATAGATAGTCCATGTCCTAAACACTGCATGCGTAATTGTTGGACAGATAAAACTGGTATGTAAAAAATAAGCTGCGCAAACAGTAAGCGTTTTATAATAATATTCCAATTGAGGCCCAATTTCTCCCAAGTAAGACCAAAAAAGTGTACAGCAACCTAACGTTAATACGTGTTCTACCTACCGTTGCCTCCCTCAATACGAGTCGTTTCACAAGTGTCTACATGTGCATCAAGTCGAGACATTTTTCCTTCAAAATGTGCTTCCTTTCGTGTCGATAAAGTGCACAGAAATAAACAAAACCAACGTTATGTCATGAGACTGTCGTCGTCACTTGCGTGTACTTTGTGTACAATGAACACACCCGCATAATATACACAAGTTGGATTTTTTTTTATACCAGTACAGTTGGTAAATACAGCAGGGAACGCGTAGTTGATGATAATCATGTATTAATAATGATTATGTTTTTATAGCATTGATTTTAGAAACACTGCTGTTAGTGTTTTAGAGGGGCGGGCAAGCTGCCACCTCTGTTATCGACAATAAGTCTGGTAGGCTTTTATCTCATTATTTTAAAACACTGTTGTTTAATTAGTGTTATATATAGAGGCTGGGCAAGCTGCCCCCTCATTGTATCTATGGCAAGCTGCCAAGTACACTGCTGTTTAGTTAGTGTTATATATAGAGGCTGGGCAAGCTGCCCCCTCATTTTATCTATGGCAAGCTGCCAAGTAATCCGGGCCCGGTACATTTTGATGGGCAAGCTGCCCTTGGGCATTTGCCCTTCATTAAGTCATGATTATGTCATGAGTTTAATAAGTATTGCATTTTATTGTATTCTCGTACATGTTTACCAAACTGGTAATTGACCAGATATTGTTGGTAATAAAAGCAGTTGAAGCTGCGCCAAAAGTCAAGTAATGTTTTTGTTATTATATTATTTTGGGGTGTCGTCTGAGAATAATAATAGCCCATTGCTCTTTTGTTATGTTATGCACTGTTTGGTGACCAAATAAAAGACAATTACTACATAATTGGTAGTTAATATGAAATTGGGGAAAAAATGTGTACGTTTATAACTGTTGTAAACTCAATATTAACTAAAATTACCTAAAGGTAAATTACATAAATAAAGGACAAAAACAAATCAGTTCTGTATTAAGCAAAAACATACATAAATTAAAAACTAAATCTGGAAATTTCGTTCAATCGAAAATAATCTTCGTTTGAACGAACAGTTTTCCATTAAAAAGAAAAAAAAAATTTCAATTTTTTTCGTTCGAATGAAGTTTTTTTTTGTCCCCTATTTTTTTTCTTCAGATCCATAGAAACCACATTATCCAGTAAATTTCCACGGAAAAATTTCCTTGGTCCGCTTTTATTATTTTCCAGACTCCCTATTCTCATCATTGTTTATGGACTTCAGTTCCTCGTGTTCCTCTTTGGCTTTGCAGCACCAACATTGGGGGGGGGGGGGGGTGACGTCAAAACTCAATCCGATTGTACTTTTCCCAGTGACGTTATTTTCGATGGGGAAGAGTGAGTCACTTCTATTTGTCACGTGAGCTCCAGAGGCAGCCATTTGTGGGCGCAAGCTTCTTTCATTCCTCGTTGAGTCACATCGAAATCCACCCTCACCATAACTTGAAAAGTTTAAACAGGTCCGGCAAAATTATCAAAATCCAGTCCAACACAAACTGCCACCGCCTGTCTTTTTGTTGAAACTTATTTCTTGTTTTAACAAAATGAACATTTACTTAATCAGGTGATCCTTCTATTTTTGCCCCGTGTAATTTTTTTTTTTATTATTACGACAGAATTATTTGTGTACAACTATTTTAAAGTTTACTTCGTATAGGCCCCTACTTTATTTGTTTATTATTATGTATTTATTTATTGTGTGTAATGGCTGAATGTTTTAGTTTATTTACCTGTAGGGAGCCTCCCCCTTGCCCCACCCACTCTTGCCCCAAATGAGATCGAAAAATGCACAACATGACTAGTTTGATGCAGCAAGAGAACCCCAAACCCATTATTTCTTTGCCCACTTGTCCCGAAAATGACAAGAACATTTCGTATTTTCATGACCTATAAAATTAACTGAATCATGATCATGTGCGGTGCTTGTTGACATGGTAACCTATCTTGCAAGTATAATTTTAGTTCGTAATCTGACACACTGTCATTTTGTTTTCGTCGTTTGATACAATATACTATGAGACAAATTTATTTGTAAGAAGTATCCGTGTGTTTACACAAGATAACTTGGGAAAAGGTTTTCAAACAAAATAATAAGGGAATTAAAAGAAAATGTGAAATCTTGAATTTGCTTTTTTTTTTAAAGTCGCAAACATTTACCAATAAAGTTGTACTATTCGTTTCTCCAGATTATCTCCGAGTTCTCTCCACTTTTATCAGCTATAAACAATGCAACTTTAGGCCTAGGTATTCTTTTCTCTTATGAAACTACGGGACGATAACGGGATTTATTATTATTTCAAATGGTAGGCCTATAGTGGCTGCCGGTACAAGTTCTTTTTATATAGGCTAAGCAAGGCAAGGTCGATCGTTGTGTAAACAGTCATATTTATTTTGATGTTCAGATCACAAGGTGATTTGTGAGGAGGCTTCGGGAAAACAAACATACGTATAGCATGGTCGTATAAAAAAGACGATGATGGCAGCAGCAGCAGCAGCAACAACAGCAGCAACAACAGCAGCAACAACAGCAACAACAGCAGCAGCAGCAGAAACGTTGACGAAAATACAACCTCGCAAAACAAAACCTAACGAACCTCTAGGCCTGTATACTGTACATGTACACTCAATTTTCCATAAAATTGTCAAAGGCACTTTACTTCTGGGATTGCACGTGTAACATCTGCGTAATAAATTTTATTAAACTAAGAAGAAAAAACAACAGAAAAAAACCCAACAGACGGCAGATACATTGAAAGACACACTTTGATATTTAAAACAGCGAACATGGTTTGACCCCATGACCTGATGTAGCCTAGGAGGGGGCAATAAGAGGAATCCCAAAACATAATAAATAAAATATTTGTAAATGATCCAAACTTTTTCGCACCAATACTGTTGAAGCGCCTTGAGCGTCACTGAGTGACGGATATGAGCGCTATAGCCATTATTATTATTATTACTCAGAGAAGAATATAGCAATATTTAAAAAGAAGGAACATCCACTTTATTTTAGTAACATTTGTTGACTTTTTTTTTACACTCTGCTAAACCTTTAAAGTGTTTCAAATCATTTCAGAATATTACCTATACTAGAAAAGAAGGAAGTACGAAAAAACAAAATTGGTGGTTTCTCTATTTTTGTTTGACCTAAACGAAGATGTGATTGATAGAGAATTTCTCTTGTCAAGAGGTATGTCATGAAAACGCCCACGTGATTGATTTTTAGTATCAATCAACTTAACAAATAAAAACCTTAAAATTAACATTTTACAATAAAATACACAGTTACATTTCAGCAATTTCTTTTGTTCATTAATAACATACTAAACTGAGGGATCCTAGTAAACAGATTTAATTAAACAAAATAATGATAATAAATAAAGAAAGACAAATAAAAACAAACAAACAATTAAAATAGACAAATAAATAAGTAAACATTATCAGACGTCAGCCTTACCAACATGGTTGCCTTATTCTAACCGAATTTATATGGAGGGAAGCAAATTATTTCAAATATCCTCAGCAAACTTTCCAGAGTTTTGGAGTTGACAGACACAACGTTTCGTTTCAGACATTAAAGGAAAAAAACATAAACTATTCGTGGGAGATTAATGAAGAAGAGTTTTTGTCGGCACTCCACACTATCCCACGTGACCAGCATGTTTAGAATGTTGTACTTCACACGTGGCACGTATAATGTATTGACGTAGCCGCCTGCGTCTACGGCTGCGTGTTCTGTAAATTCCTTGCACAAGACGAAGTTTGTGACTTTGAGTACCAAACAACTTCAAATTGGTTTAATCACGGTGGAAAAACATATTTCCATTTCAACGCTGCTTCAAAATAATCACTTTCATTAAAAGTTTCGAACTTTATCAAAAACTCACTCGCTGAGATATCACATTTTCAAACAATGTAATTTTTCACAAACTTAGGGGAAATGTTTACCTTAATTTACTTCAATTGTTTATTGTTATTTTACTTCACTGTATAGTATCATATTTTTAGTGTTTTTGATTTGAAATTTCATGTAAAAGCGCTTCGATCCATGGGAGAGGCACTATATAAATGTCTGTAAATATCACTAATAATAATAATAATATATTATAATAATGGTAAAAAAAACACTAAAATAATATTCTTTGTATGGGATGAAATTATTACATCAATTCAACTAAATTAAATTTGGTAATTGCAAAAAAAGAAATAAATAAATAAAACACAACAACATGACATTTCCGTGAAGGCGGGGGGGGGGGGGGGGGGGGATACCTAATTAAGGCTACTGGAAACCTCATCCTTCCTTGAAGCTGAAACTAATTAAATGAGTAGTATTTTTCAATCATCAAATCTAAATCACTTGAAATGATATTCCTGCGACAGACAAATAAATTATTTTTCCAATCAACTGGTTATCAGGTTTCCTTTACCTGAGCTAAAGATATGAACAATGTAATTCTAGACTGACATCATCTGGAAATGGGCAAAACCTTACGTTACATCGGGAAAAAATACAAATAACTAAATACATAAATTAAAATTATGAAAAAGCTGTGAAAAGTTGACATTTCTACTTGCGTAAGACTGTACACCATGTAACAAATGTTATCACAATTTTTTTAAAGCACAAGTACTGAATTATGCAACTTATAGAGATCCTTAATTTTTTTAACAATAAAACAGATAAACTATGTAATATTATCTTGTCCCTTGAACAATAGCTCCAAGCAAGATTTCGATTTCACAGAGCACTAAGATTGATCTAAAAGATGACATGTCAATAATTCCATGGTGATTTGAATTGTGACATCACACTTTGTTTAGCAATTAAGATCGATCGTCAATTTTAGCTCTTTTTGAAATCTATAGGGACTCGTCATGTAGATTCAGTTCTTATATTAAACTATGGCATATGTTCAGTTTTATGTTCAGACGGAAACAACTTTTTTTTCTGAGAAATCCAAGCTTTTCAAAGAACTGAACATACATTTTAGTTCCTGTTCATTAGACCAGACATGATGTCGATGGGCAGCGGGAAGATGATGGTGGAGTTCTTCTCGGCCGAGATGGAGTTGAGAGTCTGGAGGTAGCGGAGCTGGAGGGCGTTGGGAGACTCGGCGATTATGTCAGCTGCCTCCTTGAGGGCCCGGGAGGCATTCTGCTCCCCCTTCGCAATAATCACCTGTAACAAGAGAGAGAACAAACCCAAAACATCTCTTAAATGTCGTAACCTCATTATTTTAACATCGGAGTTTGAGTACATTTTCGGTTGAGTATCGAGTACACGACTTCAACAAGCGGGTTGCTTTCTTGTTCTAGATTTTATGTGTCAAAGACTAACTTAAGGCAAATGTGGTCCCAGTTGCTTCATTTCAATTTTAATGAAAAATACTTCAAAAATTCTGCACATTAAAAGAGTTCAGTCCATGGAAATTGTTTTACCTTGGCACAAGACTCCCTGGTGGCTTCAGCCTCAGCGGCCATTGCACGCTGCATCTGGATTGGCAAGCGGACATCCTTGCTGCAAACAAAATGATTTCAACACACACTATTTAAACTGCAGATTTATTTACCGCTCCAAATAAGGAATCAAGACTATCATTTGACTCACATTTCCACACGTTCCACCTTGATGCCCCATGGGTACGTCGCATCATCAAGGAGCGTCTGAAGTGTGTTGCTGATCGCGTCTCGATGGCTCAACAACTCTGACAGGGTCGAGGTTCCCAGGACATTACGCAGCGTGGTTGCGGCCAGGAGTTCTGTGGATTTCTTGTAGTTCTCCACCCTAATGATGGCCATCGTAGGGTTGGAAACCCTGAAGTAGACCACTGCGTCGACAGTGATGGTCACACTGTCTTTCGAAAGGATCTATGCAAAGATTTGAGAAGAGCCTTGTTTGAATATAAAAGTATGGATTGTGGCAACTTGATGAGACCCTAGTCAAAAATGAATCAAGGCAAGCTCGGTGGTCTAGAAGTTGAGACATCTGGGCCCAATTTCATGGCTCTGCTTACCGCAGTATTGGGCTCTTTAAAGCTAAATATTAATATATATTTCTGGTAATGAAGCCAAGGATGCCTCATAAGTGAACTTAATTACTGTAGCTCGCAAGCTTGAGGAGCCCTGAAAAAGGGGTGCTTGCTATGTGAGCCAGAAGCAGCTGGCATTACCAATCCTAGTACACAGGACCTACAGCTTAATGTCCCATCCAAAGAACAAGGTAATTATGGTAATGTATCTTGCTCAAGGACACATTTGCCACGACTGGGACTCAAACCCACACTCTGCTGATCGAGTCCGATGCTCTTAACCGCTCGGCAACTACACACCTTGTCCATGGGCCCTTTTCCATACTTGTGCTCCTGTTGGAAGCCCCGTACTAAAAGCGCATGTTTTTAAAATAACTGGTGACCAGCCAATACCTGAGCCCAAGCTGAAGCTGTGGTTTTGAAAGTGGCCACAGAATCATAGAGAGAAGTGAGGGGTCCGGACCCCCGATGAACCCATCCCTGGTTCCGTGCCCATATCTATAAGGCAGCCTAGCTCACTTGTGGGGAATGTTCTTATATAGCGCTTTATCACACCTCTAGGGCATATCAAAGCACTCATTATTTGTTTTTCAACAGAATAATCAGAGCTATGTTTTGAATAATGAGACCCATTTATGCAGCACCTTCTAAATGGTTTACAAGGTGCTTTGGCGCATACAGCAGCCACTGCCAGAAACATCGAGGCAAACCCCTTCTCTTAGCAATAAGTGTAACTGGATTCTTTTACATGTAGTACACAACACACGGGACCTATGGCTTCACCTCTCATCCAAAGGACGAAGCAATACTAGTTAAGTGTCTTGCTTGAGGACACAACTGCCAAGATCAGTACCCAAAATCACACTCCACTGATCAGAAACACCAGAGCTTGAGTCCAGTGCGTTTGACCGCTTTCCAACAACATGCCACAATACTCACCTCCTGAGGTGGCACGTCAAACGACAGTGTCCTGAGATCTACAACTTGTACCTCATCAACACAGGGGATGACAAAGAACAAGCCAGGTCCTTTCGGCCTATTGCCAAGAAGTTGGCCCATCCTGAAGATGATCGCTCGCTCATACTCCAAGACTGTCTGCAATCAACAAGAAATCAGAAAGGCAACTACACCACGTGATGATAAGATTGATTCATTTCTTGGTTTCAGAAAATTGTTTTGCTTTGTCTTTTATTCCCTCAGCCCCAATATCAGAAAATGGGCGTCCAGTGCTTAATTTGATCCTCATCGATGGATAGGGAATTGGTCAGTCTGCTCCACAATTCTTGTCCCATTATTGAAAATTGTATTTATTTAACTTGATAGATGTTATAATTGCACCAGGGAGATATTTTGTTTTTTCACCCTATATATGTGTAATAACCACTGTACCTCAGTGCCCCCACCCCCCCCCCCCCCCCCCCGCCCCAGAGGAATGCAAGGAAAAAAATCTGCAGGTGTACTACCCAGGTGTGTTTTGAACCACCGATCCCCACCAATCTAGAGCCGGTGTCTTACCACAAGACCACCGAATGTGCCCTGTGGTGACAAGAGTCCGAAACCTGTAGTAAGCAGTGGGTACCAAAAACAATTTAATGGGCGTAATAAATGTATCAGAGGTAAAGAATGTTGTTTTGGTTTTTCCCCTACACCATTTTTTCTAAATGTGGGATCCCCGAAGAAAATGTTTCAATTTAATGGGTTTTTCACTTCAGCAGAGGTTTTACATCAATCTTCGATATACTCTTATCATAATGCAGTCACCTTTAATTTCACTCAAATCAGTGTAAACAAACAGACTAGACTGGCCCCACTAGGGTACCATCAAAATCATATTTCAAAGCTGATAGTGCACATAAGGAGCCATACCAAAAAGAACGTAGTGACAATGAACAAATGATCAATGAGCCATTTATGAATTAGATTTGAATAAGGTCTAGTGCAATGACTTGCGTAGTCACAAGTTAATACTGCTGAAATTTGAAATCCTCAGACTAGAGACAGGTGCTATGGCACTTGGTTTGGGGCAATTTTTTTATAGCAACCTCCACATGAGCAAACCCTGGTACCATGCGTATGAGTGTTCGCAGTCATTTACGTCACTGCGCGGACCTAACTCTATAGTCGGAGGAATTCAAATTTCAGCAGGAATCTGTGACTAATAAGCAAGTCATCGTAACAGACATTATTCAAATCCAACTTACAAATTTCTTGTTCAAAAAACTTACTCTGAAGCAGAACCAGATGGTGAATGGAAAAGTACAGAGTACAATAATCATGGCGAACAGCAGCAAGATGTACGCGCACCAAGAAAGTGGCTGCTTTTTCGCTGTCAAAAATAACACCAGTTTAATAGTAAAAAAATATAATGCAGTTATTAGGCCCTTTTCAAGATTATATGAAAGTGCCTTAAACTATTACTACCTCATGTTCATTGGGCCTTAAGCAATCCTGAACCATCTCAACTCCTTAGGAGTATGCAGCACCGGCAGCCAAATGGGCGCACAAAGTGCTAATTATTCGTGTGAACAATCTCTATCCTCGCAGGTACCCATTTACTCCTGGATAGTGCGAAGCAATTATAAGTGTCTTGCCCAAGAGCACACGCATCACGACCGGGATTCGAACCCACACTCTGATGACTCAGCCAGCAGGGCTTGAGTTCGACAATGCTCTAGACCACTAGGCCGAGATATGCTACCAAATGCAGAGAAGTAAAATCATCCTTTGTCAGAAACTTTTCAAACCAATGCTTACGTGACACAGTGAATTCTTTTTACAAGAGATTTTTATGGAAATCCAACCAAAAAAAGGGTTGATACAGAGGACGGTCCACAGGTGGTGAAATATAGAATCAATCAATGGAGAACCATTAGACTCTCTAAACTCTCTATGTGTACTAAAACTCCAGCTGTAAAACAAGAAATCTCTCTTGCATGTCCACCTCACAGAGAGGCGAGTGGAAGAATGTTAAAAATGACCCTTAGCAGTTAGGCGCTGGACACCTCCAAGTCCAGTGCACGTGGTTGTTGCTAGGCAACAGCAGCACTTAAAGGGACAGTGCACTAAAGGTGCCTGGTCACACGTACGTGCCTTTTTTTCTAAATAAAAAAGGTTTGATCATTTCAAAATAAATGTAAGCTTAATATGTCCAAAAATTTTCAAAGGCAAAGTAAAGGATTGGAAATTATATAAAATTTAAAAAAACCCATAACATATGTACATTTTTCAAACTGAAAGCTCACTGATTATAAAGTTCAACAAGTAACGATGAGTGTTTAAGGTTCCAGATGGGGAAAGCGGGCTGAAATGTAGCTGTGTTCTGGACACGAGTAAAAGCTCTCAACATAAAGCAGTAAACGTTATCGACCCCCCCTTGCATCGGCAGCCATTGCTGTGGTCAAACGATGAAAACGTGCAAGCGTGTACGCATCACGCACAACTCTCAGTGAGGGCGCTGTTTGGGCTTGTGATGTCTTTTATACAATGGGTCTATTGGAAACCAATTGATGTGAAACAGATGTTTCAATATTTGGGGGTAAAAGTAATTGTTTAAAACATACCTCGATTCTGAGCATCATCTTCACTTGGCACATCAACCTCTATGTGGGGGGAGAACAAAACAAAAAAGTTTAAACACTATTTTCTTCAAAACCTATCACGCTCCAATCTCCAAATCAACACTTTGAACCACTAATTGTACATAAAGAAAAAGTATAACTGGATTGGTATCGTTAAAAAAAAACCTCCAAAACCCCCCCAAAACCAAACAAGACTTAAGTTCTTGTTGAAACAAGGTGTGCGGTGTAGACATGTACAAATCAGCAGAGCTGGTGAGAATATAATGAGAAAATTTGGAGAACATGTCTTTGTTGGAAATCCGAGAAGTTAATTGTGGTTCTAAAGATTTGAATTTTTGAAATAAGAAACTTCGATTTAGCCTAATTTCAAACGAATACGTCATCATCAAAAGGTAAAAACTATCCCCATTTTAACAAAAAATTCTAAGCCGGCACTCTTTCACAAGTAATTTTTGTCCAGAAATCGATCAGACACTTGGTTTGAGCAGATTATGCATTTTTGGTAGCACGGGGCCTCAATCCTCCCATAATCCTCTTCTCCTATGTCACCCCATACTAAAAATATCTGGACTTGGATATGATTGGAATGCCAGACACTGTGATGAGCAATTGTTGTTTGGGCTTAACGACCCCAGTCCTTCTGCATCCTCCACTTTGGCAATCAGGTATGTATAAGGATTTTGGTTTGTGGACTTTAACTGTCACTCGCTTGGCATTTCTTCTAACAAAATCAACAACAAGACTAATGGAGTCAGCCGGTCTCTGGCCTCCACGTGATATGCCTATGGATTTTTTTCACAGGATTCAGAAAAGTACTGAGCACATACGGTGCTTTTTCAGTGTATGGGTAAAAACCAAATATGCTCAAATCCTGTGAATTTTGTTTCCACCGGATTCGGGAAAGTACTAAGTATATATACAGTGCTTTATCAGTGTAAGGGTAAAAAAACCAAATTATATTCTTTATCCCCGATGACCGAAATTAACATCTAGTTAAGTTCTTACTTTCCTTCCCAGGATGTACAAATCTGGTCATCTCTCTGGATTCTCCAGTCTGCAGCAGTTCCATTTCTAGATAAGTGGTGGATGACATGAGCTTTGTCCCAAGGCCTTGTTAGGACCTCTTGTCAGAACAATTGCCAGCCTGTGTGAAGTAGAAAGGAAAGTTAAGTCTGGCACCAGCTCTGGGTACTATTATGTTGTGACAACAAAATACATCACCGTGAATCGCCTCAATCGACCCACCAGGGCACTGTCCTGGCACTGCTTTCAAGGGACTCTCTAGGTCCAAGTCCAATGTCGCACTACAAAACAACTCAATACAGTTTGTTAACTTGTTAAAAACCTAAATGATAAGGCCCAAATTACACAAGTTAACTACACAAATTAACTACACAAATACTACACAAATTAACAAAACCAGAGGAATACATACGTTTGTCGCTGTCAGACATCAAAGTGAGGCGATCTGCAGTAACTCCTTGTAATCTATACCCACCTCATCATGACGTCCTTGGTCCAGTCTTGCATGCTAGTATTTATGCAATTTGGTAAAATAATGGAAGATGCTGGAGCCGGTTTGAGCTTGTCGTCGCATGTTGTGATTTTTTTAAATGTAAATAAATCATGTGTGCTTGGCGTAGCGGGGATGGGGGGGGGGGGTTGAACCACTCCCACACGACAAGAAAAAAAAATAAAATAAAAATGCAATTGGAATGGTAAATGACACCTAAATCGAACTAATTAATGTACTTATATGGTATTGTCTAGTTAATGAATAAATTAATAGATGAATTAACGTCAGAGCTCAGTAAAGGGATACACACAAATAAATACTAAATCACAAACACAAATGATAGACCTACAGGCGTGATAAAATACCGGCAATAGTTTTTGTCAGGATTTATGCTCACATCAGTAAAAGTCTGCCCAACCCAATCAAACTAATCAAATTGTCACGGCCTTTTGCACTTAACGACGTCAATTAATTTGTTGAAAATGCTCTGTAACACTACCTCACAGTCATTTGATATCATTCAGTTTGACATTTTTATTGTCATACGAGGCTTTCAATGGAATATTAATTGTGGCGATAAAAAAAATAAAATAATAATTTATTGCGTTAAGAGCGGTCTCAACACGACAAGCTACGCTTTTTGGAGACCTTCATCCACACACTCTCTATGCGCAAGTTATTGCAATAATATAATAATATAATAATTATAATAATATAATGTATTATATAGTTTATTACTCATGATTTGGTGTATGTGTGTGTATACAATGGAACAAAATAAAAAGGAGAAGAATAAGGGTGGGGTCTTCTCACATCAAATTGCCTCTGCATTATTGTCTCCTCGATTAACGTTGGGGTTTGTTTGGCTTTTCAGTTAACCACTTTGCTTCGGAGAGCGGGGACGCAATAAAGCGCAAAATTCTTACAATGCAGCACAGCTGTCTTAAACCAGCATTCAAGTTTCTGTGCGAGTTTGAAGGTGGTCATGTCAACACGCCATGAGTGGTGAGGCACCGTGGGGGGGAATGCGCGGTGTACACAGGCAACTGTTTCAAGGAGATCTTGTGGTCATGGTTCGATGGCCCCGATCAAAATTAGGCACTGTGCAGACAATTCCACTAATGTCCTGTACCAGTGTTTTTCCGCCATTACCGGGTATGCGTTTGGCGTGGGTTTTTAAACTTGCACTGCGCTGGTGTTTTGTATAGTTGTGTCAACATCATTGGTCGGAGAGATGCCCAGTGGTGTGTAACAAACACACAAAATGAACACTGGGCTTATTTGCATTCCCGTAAAGGCGGGAAACATTGGTACAGGACATACCAATGGATTTGTCTATAGGTCTACATTGAAACCTATTTTGAAGACCAAAAACCAGAGTAATAACTTTTTTTTTAAAGGTGAGATTTCATGATATGAAAACATAAGACTTTCTTTTATAATTCCCCCCCCCCCGAAACCCCTCCCCCCAATTTAAATAGAAAGAGCACTGAAATGCACACTGCTCAATGATATGATATATGGTGGTGGTTTACAGCTTAATGAGCCCATTGAACATAGCCAACATTATCCAGCCGTGAGTTAATTTATTTTATGGAGATGATGAAAAGGAGATTCTATGACACTAATGGAACCGAGATGTTGAATTATTAGGAAATCTGACGAGAAGAGAGCATTTACAATTAATTGTAACTCTGTTTGCAAAGGGCAAACAATGGGACAACGAAGTGACGTGGTACATTTTGCTTTTTGCTCTGCAACTGATTTGAGAGCTTTCCCCGTAACAGAGGTCCATTCTCATTAATCTAAATCGGGCATATTGGATGACAACTTTCCTTTTCACTTTCAAAAGCACTCCCAATAATTTATACATCCATTAATAACTATAAAAAAAAAAAAAATTTAACCCAAAGTAAAAATATACATAATAAACTGTGGCGCTCGTTGGCTGCTGGTTTAATGTGATAAAATTTAGCAATGTCTGTGATAATGCAATCACCGATAATGCATAACACAATCTGAGTGACACCCTTAATTTGACAGAGTGGCACTCTTCCATGATACCAGGGCTCAATTTCATAGAGCTGCTCAAGCACAAAAACTAGCTAAGCACAACAAAAATATGCTTACCAGAAAAAAAGGGTGTCAGCTAAAATACCATTTCTTATGTAGCATCCAACTGGCATCCTGTTTATTGATGCTTATTAGCAGAAATGTTTTATGCACTATTTTCTACTTTCAGCAGCTCAATGACAATAGGCCCTGAACCAGCTTCAAAGCTCTGGATACAATTTCTAAAACTCGGTTGTTGTTTTTTATTTCCTCTTTCATCAGACATTTTAATTGCTATAGCACAGTACACAGGTCCAAGATAGCCGTCAAATTTTGTACATGTAGGCAGGGCGCCCTCGTTCATTCCCAAACTTCTTTTTTTTTTCGAAGTAAAAAACACGATATTTTTGAAACAGCGCATTGAAATAACCAAGCTTCCAGTTTTTGTTTTCAAGCCTAAAAACAGGGTGTTTCGCAAAGATCCTTAATCTTTTCATTAAGAAATACCCTGGATAATTTTGACCAAATCATGTTCTACTTAGCAGTTACAACAACCCAATCTTTAATGCTTAATAAGTCAATAAAAAAGACTAACCATAAAAAAAATGTAAACATAATTTTTAGACTGATCAGAGAGCTTTGTTCAAAACAGAAACACTTTATTATTTCTTAAAGATAAAAACCAAAGTACTAATAATGAATACTTTCAACAGTTAAAAATTGAAATAGGAATGTCTCTAATTACAACTATATCAATAATATGCAAAACAATTGATAAACGTAAAGTTGTTACTGCTTTTGAGGAAACATTGCACAGTTGCACTGGTTGCTTCTGTATAACATGAGAAGACAAAAACCTCCATGATAATAACATATTATTGCAAGATACTCAGGTGGAAACCTAACTAGGCCGAAACCTACCTGAGTCGTGGAAGCCTACCCAGGTGGGCGGACACCTACCTGGGTAAAAAAATCTAACTGGGGAAGAAATCTTTCCGAACGGAAACCTACCAGATTGAAATCACCCAGGTGGGTGGACGCCTACCTGGGTGGAAACCTACCCGGGTAGAAACACCCTCAGGAGAACCTAACTGAGTGGAGACTTACTGGAGCCACCTTCCCAGATGGAATCTACCCGGGTAGAAACCTAACTGGATGGTAGAAACCTTTCCTTATAGAAACCTACCTGAGTTGAAACCTACCCTAATGGAAACCTATGTGGGAAGTCTTCTTGATGACAACCCTCCCTTGTGAAAATTTAACGGGGTGGAGACCTACCCAAGGCACCTACCCAGATGGAATCTACCCGGGTAGAAACCTACCCTCCTGAAAACCTATTACTGGGTGGAGACCTACCCCCAATCACCTACCCAGGTTGAATCTACTCGGGTAGACCCCCATGAAAACCTAGCAGGGTGGAGACCCACCCAAGACACCTAAGACACCCAAGACAAATGGAATCTAGTCGAGTAGAAACCTACCTTCCTGAAAAACTATTACTGGGTGGAGACCTACCCCCAAAACACCTACCCAGGTTGAATCTACTCAGGTAGAACCCCACCCTCATGAAAATCTAGCAGCACCTATCCAGATGGAATCTACCCAGGTAGAAACCTAGGCTTGTGAAAACTTATTACTGGGTGGAGACCAACCCAAGACACCTACCGAGATGGAATCTACCTAGGTAGAAAACTACCCCTTGTGAAAACCAATTACTGGGCGGAGATCTACCCAAGACACCTACCCAGACTGAATCTACTCGGGTACAACCCTACCCTCATGACAACCTAACCTTGGTAGAAGTCTACCTAGATAGAAACCTACCCTGATGGAAACCTACATGGGAAATCTTCTAGAAGGAAAACCCATCCTTGTGAAAAATCGCCTGGGTGAAGACCTACCCGGAGCGCATACCCAGATCGAATCTACTCAGGTAGAAATCTACCCAGGTAGACCTACCCTCCTGAAAACCTAATTGGTAGGAGACCTTACCGGTACCCATACCCAGATGGAACCTTTTGAGGTAGAAATCTACCTGGGTAGAAACCTACCCTCCTGAAAACTTAATTGGGTGGAGATCTAGCCGAGACACCTATTCAGATGGAAACTACCCAGATAGAAACCTACCCTCCTGAAAACCTACTTGGTTACAGATACATAACCGGTACACCTACCCAGATGGAACCTATTTGGGTAGAAATCTTCCTAGGTAGAAACCTACCCTCCTGAAAACCTAACTAGGTAGAGACCTAGCCGAGACACCAGATCCAGATGGAATCAACCCAGGTAGAAACCTACCCTTGTAAAAACCTACTTGAATGGACGGAGACCTACTAGAAACACCTACCCAAATGGAATTAACCCAGTTAGAAACCTACCCGCGTGAAAATCTGACTTGGTGGAGACCTATACCCAAAGCACCTACAAAGTTGGAAATATACTCTTGCGAAAACCTAAAATGTACCCTGGTGGAAACCTGCCCTTCTCTGAACACTTCTCGAACAAAATAAGATTTGAAGGAGTGAAACCTGGGTCATACTTTGAGCGAACGCGAAACGAATTTGATTTCACAAATTCAAAATGAACAATTCGCTGAAGTTTTTAAAGGTGCTCAAAGGTTGCGGGACATTCACTGCGAGTATTGACTTGTAATGTCAGATGCGCTTCACATTCCAGTGAAGTATGAAACGGGGCTTGACTCTTGACAACAAAGTTTATTTCTATTTGGAATGAAAACAATAAATTTGTACTCGGATGAAAATGAAATTTGGTACAAAATAAAATACAGGTTTTATAAATAGATTTATAAATATGTATAGTCAATATATTATAATGGTAACAAAGAAATACAATTCAAAGAGTAGTTCCTCTGCAAACACTTCTTAATATAGTGATAATTTTCCATCTGTGCGTTATTAAAATACACAAAGTTTAGGCTTTCCTTTCAATGCATTCACAGTTTTTCGTTTGCGTGACCTGTTTGTATTGTCTCTATATGTTTGTTATTTTTTCATCTAGGAGCAAGTTTGATTAAGGGCTATTATAGTTCGACTAACTCTGATCGAACGCACGTAATAGTCAATGATGGTTGTTGGACTAGTCTAGTCGAGTACTCGTGACTGGTTACCAATAGCCGTTTTAATAGCACAATGCTGAGAGGACCAGTGATCAGAAAAATGATAACGTTGATCTGACTTGTTTTTACAACAATCACACAGAATGTTGCTGTTTTCACAATAAAAAGGCACTGTATTCAACTGACACTTTTACAGGTGACTTTTATTGTACCTTTCTTGACTATTTTGTTGATAACCTAAACAAACGCAACAGCTGATTTCGGTTCTTACTACCCAAATTAAGGGCATTGTGTTTACAAGCTGAAATTTGTGCATGGTTTGTCACTATTTTCGCCTGACTCACACAACAGACTAAGCCCAAAAATTCACAGGTTTGTTATTTCATGTGTACGGTTAATCACACAATACATGTACACTGTCTGCGACTATTTTGTCAGCTCTGCTAATCCTGTATTCTTGATAACTTGGAAAAGCCCAGGGGTGCCTTAAAAATCTTGAACTTTTATTCATGTGTTTTAAATGCAGAGATGAACAGTTATCACTGTACAATTTCCCACTGTTCGGTGGGAATTTTTATTTTTTGTTAACAATTTTACACTCCCCAAGTTCTATGGTAGCTTACAATGATTTAAAACAAGGCACTGTTCTGCTGCTATTGCTTGGTAATTGAACATTCCGTAATTTCTTTATTTCCCACGTCATTTATTCGTTATTATGATATTAATAAGATTAAAAAATGGCCAGGGTTCTCCCCGTGCACAAGCTAGCGTAGCGGGCCGATACGCTCATATTGCGTGCTGATACACGTGGTTACGACTGATACGCAAAAACTTTTTTTATTTATTTATTTTTTAACCAAAAATAATTGTTGATTTTTTTATATCAAATTTAGAAAAATCATCAAGATTCAAACCATTTAGAGCACCCCAGATTGCACAGTAGAGCTTTTCAAACCAATATCAACCCCAAGTAAAAACATTTCAAGGACCTCATTTCAATTCAGTGTGCTTTGACCAAACTTCTACAATTTGGGTCCAGAACGCCCCACGGTCATGTTTTGACACCAACAACTAAATCTGATTCCACTCTAATAATCCACAGCCTTCTGGTCTATTAAATCGTCACTGTTTTCACGAAGAGGCAATTTTGCCCCAGCAGCCAAACTTTCATGTTTGGAGAAAATCGCGTTTGAAGTTAAACTATTTTTGAAATCATTGCTTCGGACACTGTTTGCCATCTAAACGTTGACATTTTTCCAAGCATAAAAACAGAGATCCTAAACCGTGCAAATATGTTGTTATGTTCATTACAGTGAGTTTAATTAATGAGTAATTAACTGTTTAACACGAGTTTCTCTTCGTGAAAATTGCGCGAACGAGGTCTGTGTGCAGCGCGTCGTGTACAAACCAATGCGTAAACGACGAGTGTCTGTTCGTGAAAACTAAATTTATCTAGGTCACACAAATTGCCTCTTCGTGAAAACTCAAAATGCAGAGTAGTCGGTTTTGGCACCGTGCCAGCGCTATGTAGTTCAATGTAAAAAATGGAAAATCTAATTGTGGCTGTTCGTGAAAACGCAAAAGTGGGAGTTTGGTAAAATGGTCCTTGTGCTAATTAGCGTAATTAGAAAAACATAACGATTTAGCACTTGAAACTTGGGGAAAATGTTGATGTCACTAATAACATCCAAAATATGTAAAAACACTGATTTGCCAAAATGTGTGATTTTTTTAAGAATTGCCTCTTCGTGAAAACAGTGACGAAATGGTAAAAAAGAAACTCGTACAACTCTCAAATTACAAAATACTAACAGTGGTACAAACTTTCACAACACCCAAACTACTTACATGTCCAGCATTGGCATGCCTTTATCCGTCTGCACGCGATGCTTGCCTGTATTTGTAGTTAATTGTCATTTCTTCATGAACCCGGCCAGTAGGTCGATGGGCAGCGGGAAGATGATGGTGGAGTTCTTCTCGGCCGAGATGGAGTTGAGAGTCTGGAGGTAGCGGAGCTGGAGGGCGTTGGGAGACTCGGCGATGATGTCAGCTGCCTCCTTGAGGGCCCGGGAGGCATTCTGCTCCCCCTCAGCGGCAATCACCTGGTTGAAAAAAAAACAACAACCATAAACACATCGATATTGGTGGAACTTGATTCTTGATTGCACAAATTAAAAACCTTGCATCCCACTCTGATGTGTGTTTTAAAGCAGAGCTGCCATTTGCATCTTGCAATCAGGGAGATTTTGTACAACAATGAGGGAGATATTTAGCATTCAACATAACGGGGGAAAAAGTTTCCATAATCAGGGAGATTTTCTCAAATTTGTTCGTCAGAACATGGAAAGATTTGTTTGTTTTCATGGCACTCTGCAGAATCAGGAAAAGATGGCAGCTCTAGGAAAGTCCATTGTCCCTTCCATCAAGTTCTCAATAATAAACATTTTTAAAAACTCACCACACAAACGACACGTGAAAACAGCGGAAATTTGTTTTGTCAGGGATTTTTGTATTGGATTCATTTGGACTTATTTTGTTTGCAGCAATCAAAGAAAGCAAGGTGAATTTGGTACTTCAATCACTTCAAAATTTCTTCTCCACTTTGTTGACAGTGCATGTATTTCCGATGGAAATTAATTATTTTCTGGGGATTTTGTACTAGTATAACCATGGTGATCAGAGAGCTTTCAGATTAAACCTTTTAAATCTATTTCTGTAAATTCCAAATCGTGTATGTTGTCCATCAATGAGGGAATGTTTATTTGATCAATGGTCATTTATCTTTCATACAGACAATTACCGTGGAATTAATGTAATTTTCAGTTTTACCCCACCAAAAGGTGCCAGTGGATCTGATTTCACAAAGGTCGTCCATCTCTATTCTAGAGTGCAGAAGGTTCGAATCCCACCAAAGGCAATTTCACACAGGACTTCCATCTCTGCTCTAGAGTGCAGAAGGTTTGAATCGCGCCAAAGGTACCAGTTGATCTTAATTTCACACAGGACTTGCACTTCTGCTCTAGAGTGCAGGGGATTCGAATCCCACCAAAGGGTTAGAATCCCACCAAAGGTAATTTCAAACAGTGACTTCCGTATCTGCTCCAAAATGAAGGGGCGGCTCAAATCCCACCAAAGGTACCAGTGGACCTTAATTTCACACAAGACTGCACTCTGCGCTCTAAAATGCAGAGGGTTCAAATCCCACTAAAGGTGCATGTAGGATCTCATTTCACAAAGGACTTCCATGACTGCTCTAGAGTGCAGATGGTTCGAATCCCACCAAAGGTGCAATTAAATATTTTTGTTCACACAGGACGTTTATCTCTGCTTCAGAGCGCAATGGGTGTGAATCCTACCAAAGATACCAGTGGATCTCATTTCACACAATACTTCTATCTCTGCACTATAAAGCAGAGGGTTGGACTCTCACCAAAGGTGCATTGTCATCAATTATTGGGCTTACCTTAGCGCGGGCCTCCCTGGAAGCTTCTGCCTCGGCAGCCATGGCTCGCTGCATCAGCTTTGGCAAACGGACGTCCTTACTGTAATGGCAGAAAAGAGCAAAATACTTTCATGAATTCTAAAAAGGTCAGGAATTAAATACATTTCGGTAACCCATCTGTACCCCTTAAAATATCTTCTGGGATAGTGTTCTGACTCTTACGAGATCAGAACTATTTAAATTTGCTATGAAGTTTGAGGGGTGGGGAAATGCCCAATGTCCCCACCAACATTAATGTATAAATAAAAAAATAGATAAACAATAAAAAATAACACCCCACTGGTACACAATAAAGAACTATAATGTATTTTGTTGGTTTTCTTGTAATTCTAACCTCGTAATTTTGAGTAATACCCTATAAATAGTAGCAGACCTGATACTAAGAAAATGGGAGACTTTTGGGGACTCTAGGTGGCAGCAGACCTACCAGGTAAATCCACTGTTCTTGGAAATGTGAGCATGCTCAGAACGACATAAACAATAGACATTTACCTGGTAAGTCTGCTGCCACCTATTATAGCATTCCAAAGTTTTCCATTGACTCCATGCCTAGGTGCCCTTTCAAATGTTCCAGGGGGTAGTGGAAACTGCCCTGACTTTACAAGAATCAATTTTCAGGCACGGTTGCAACTCCATGGCTCTGCTTACCGCGGAACATGTGCACTTACAGCCCATACAACTATGTGCTTTACAGTGCCCCATAAGCGCAGAATTCCGCGGAAACATAAAACTTGACCCTGAATATAATCTCCAAAGAGTTGAGTTAGTACACGACTCTACCGGTTGTTTTCAGAACCACAGCATATCAATAGAGAAACTATAACATTGTGCTACTAGAAAACCACTGAAACAACCAAGAGAAACTCTCGGCGAATGGTAGGTCTTTATTGACCTCAGGGAGGGAGCTGTTTGGGCTCATGTTGTCATTTGCAAGGGGTCTATAGCTGTATCATCTTACCACCATGCAAAATCTTTAAAATGCTTCCTACTTGTCAAACTCTACTCACACGTTAACCTGGTGGCCATTTATATAGTCACAATAGTATGAACAGGGCAAGTAACTCAGAAGATACAGTGGGAATAGGTCATTTGCGAGTTAAATTTGACCATTTAGTACAATGACTTGCTTTGTCATAAGTTCCTGCTCAAAATTTGATTTCCTCAGACTAAGGATTTCACATGATTCGGGGCAAGCTTTCATGTAGTTCCGTAAGATACGGCAAATACCTATACACAGTTTTGAATGAATGTGTATGCCACCATTGGTACCCGGGTTTGCTCATCGCATATCGGGAGGTTGCTATACAAAAGCTTACTCTAAACCATTTGAAAAAGCAACTGCCTCTAGTCCAAGGAATTCAAATCTACCCGGGTACCTTGTGACTAAGCAATTCATTGTACCAGACATTATTCAAATCCAACACACAAATGATCTACTCGGGGACATCTCGATCCTAGGACAGCAAATTCTGTTACTGTGAGTTTGAAATTGTCCAAACTATGTATCTCACTTGGATGAACACAAAAATCAAGTTTATGCTGAGGTGCTATGTTTTTACACGAGTCTATTCAGATGTGAGATACAATGTTTTTGCCAAACCGAGATACTGATGACATGATATGGGGCAACTTCCTGCAGGTTGGGAGTGTGAAAACCCTAAGTTTGGCTGGGCGACTTACATCTCAACCCGTTCCACCTTGATTCCCCAAGGGTCAGTGGCTTCATCCAGCAGGCTCTGCAGGCTGTTGCTGATCTCATCTCTTTGGCTCAGCACCTCGGCCAGGGTCTTGGTGCCCAGGATATTACGTAGTGTGGTGGCGGCCAGAAGCTCTGTCGACCGCGAGTAGTTCTCCACGTTCAGCACGGCCATACAGGGGTCACTCACGCGGAAGTAGACAACAGCATCCACGGTCACTGTCACACTGTCTTTAGACAAGATCTAAAGAATTTCAAAGAAAACAAAAATGCTAAGTAAACTAGACATGTAGTGTTTGGAGAGTTACAAACACAAGGTGTTCATTTCTGGAAGTGTGTTTTTTTGTTTAATTTGGTTTTAACCCTTTCCCGATCTGTATTAAGCACTGTAAACTCAGTAATTTTGCAAGTTTTGTAAAAGAAAGTTTTAAAAATAAAAAAACAAACGGGCAAATCATTCGGGTGGGATTTGAACCCACCACATTTGCACAGCTACAGCAGATGTGTTACCCCCAGACCACGGAGCTAGTGTGTCTTTGTTGGCCAACAAAAATGCTGACATTTAGCATTTTTGCGTGGATTACACTAACACAGCCTCATACCAAATCAGGCCTCGTGGACATTCTGATCAATGGAGTGGAACAACCAGCCACAGTGCTCCTTCCATTATACACAGTAATTGCGGGTCAATAAATACTTTTAGTTTCCAATTTCGACCAGATATTTAGATCAAATTGGTATCATCTCTGTGCAAAAGTTTGAGTAGACCTTCATTCTGATGTAAACAATGGGATATGAATTTGTTAAATGTTCAACCTCCGATTTGAACCAAAAGTCAGAGTCAAATGGGGTCACACTTGATGAATCCTTTGTTCAGTATTCAATGCCCTTTCCAATGATGTACAGATGGTTAAAAATCGAAAATGGGGTTCTCGAGTTATGATTTTTTTTAAATAATAAACTTTAAATTAATGTATTTCAATACCTGATGATGTCATCATAATGTAACTGAAGCGGTTTCATCTCCTAATGAATATCTAACTTTATGTGAAGTTTCAAGTTTATATGGGCTTGGGAAGTGTGCTTTTGTAAGTGTACAATCACGGGGGAGAGGGAGAAGTATTAAGAAAAAAAAAAGAGAAAAAACACCAAAAAACACAAAAAAACCCACAATTGATATATGAAATAAAAAGTCGCATCCTCTTTAGGGATGATCCCTCTGCTGCTGTTTCCCAGGTTGCATCATAAACTTGGGTGCTACTCCTGGCTGTACGGCAGTTACAGGTTGACTTGCAACTCGAAACAAAGATTTTATAATAAAAGGAAGCATTTATAAGGGAGACATTAGGTCTAGATAGCTCAGTTTTTAGAGCACTGGCACGCCAATACAGAGGTGGCAGTTTCAAAAACTGCTTTAGTAATTTCTTCTATTTTTAACCCTAAACTAAAACAAATACAGAGGAATAAAACAAGAATATCACCAACCTCTTGGGGTGGAACGTCAAATGACAGCGTCCTGAGGTCAATGACTCTGATCTCATCGATGCACGGGAGGATGAAGAACAGACCGGGTCCCTTAGGTCCACCGGGTAACAGACGGCCGGCTCTGAAGATGATGGCTCGCTCGTACTCTGCCACCGTCTGGAGGAATGGGTTAAAAAAAGTAGGTGTATACTGTGGAATTAGAGGTGATCACTTCTACATAAGATAATGACCAACAAGAGGGCAAGGCCGTTTTTGTTTTGTAAATGGCACTTCTATTGGAAAATCTATGGGGAAGTTTTGAAGGGGCAGCAAGGCCAAAACCAGGGCAACAGAGGCCATGGCCTCCGTATAATTCCAGGCCTGGTATTGCACATTAGATTGAGGTCCAATCAAATCATTTCTATACGTGTAAAAAACCTTGGAGTCCCTTTTTTCTAGTGTGTAGCTTAATTCTACCCCGTTCATCAATATCAACCAATCCGTACCTGGGCAATTTTACTGCTTACAATCTTTAAGGGCTGGGAATGTTAATGGCACAATAATTTGTATCAAAGAAATTATTCTGTCTTCACTTTCCAGGCCATAGGTCTGTCTTTGTTACATTTTTAAGTAACACATTTTTAATACACCTTGTAATTTCTTATGGTCACCTAATAATTTAATCATGAACAATCCTGACCAGCTTTGGAATGTACAGGAAAAGGCTGCAACAGAATAGTTACTTTTGTCTCACTCTCCCATGCCTCTCTTGTGAAGTTATCTTTAGGCCCATTAGTGTGGAATTGCCCACCTGCAAAGTGTTGCGCAACGCCGCGCCACTAGTGCACAGGTGCTGGCAGCACAAGGTTTTGCACACAAGAAAACAAAATTGCTGATTTTTTTTTTACTTTTTAATTTTGGGTTGACAAAAACAAAATTGAAAAGAGCAGGATTTGAACCTACAACCTCAGAATTACTGTGTTAGTGCTCTACCAACAGAGCTATCTAGCCCCTTACTGGCAATCTCCCTATTGTCAATATCTTTGTTCAGGGTTGCTAGTAAAAAGCCACTCAACCTGTAAAGCTCTGCGAATTCCACTCACTCTAGGCAAGTTCTTCCTCAACGATTTACACTGACAGAGCATGATGTAGAACACTACTTGTTACATATTTGCAACTTCACAGAAGGTGAATACCATTCGTTCTTGTAAAGCTTGTATTTATCAATATTTTTTAAGTGTATATTTTCATCTGTCTGTTTTTTAGTTTATCTCCTAAATTTTCTTAATCAAATTTAGCTTATCGACATCTTATGGACTGGTTGTTTTTATACCGTCATTTTTAATATTGTAAATTTCAAGTATTGCAGCCTTTGTCTGCAGTGTGATTTTAACAATAAACCAATTAATAACAAATGATGAAACTTTGACAAAAAGCCCTTTGATGATGTTACACATATTAAAACCCGATCGTGCAGTTTCCATGTATAGACCCCTTGCATACATGGCATATAGCGTCACAACCTCAAAAACGTCATTGGACGATAGCTGTTCCTTGTGCATAAAAACGTGCGCGTGACCTCAGCGTACCTGTAGCGATTTCGCGTTATGCACTGGGGGTCTATTGATTTCCCCTTGCAAAACACGGAACGCAACTCCGAAAAATGCACATAATTTTGGGAGTCAGGTCTTTTGTGCATGATTTTGCCTGATTTTGACTCCCAAAAACTGTCTGCGTCATTTTCATGATTCAGCTTATGTTTTTTTAGTTGCAAATATACACATACATGTAATCAGTGTTCTACATCGTTACGTCATGCTGTCCTGTCAGGGAGATTGTGTCAACTGTTGAGTACGACACCTAATTTGCATACAGAGTAAAAAAGACAACAATTCTTCACTGTCTTTGTTTACAAAAACCTTGCGCTGCCAGCACCCAAAGGCAATGGCGATGGCGTACAGCACTGCCCCATAAGGATCGGTCTATACAATACAAATAAGAGAATATCCAGACTTCTTGTCAATTATCCATGACTTGAAATATTGTTTCTTCATATTTTATATTAATCTAATCAGGGTCTACCCTGAATTTTTGCAGTGAATAGCCAAGCAGGATTCGTTAGGTTTGTCACTCTACTAGTCAACAAATCAGCTTTCTCATTAGTCCTTGGTGATGCTTTTCATTGCTGAACTAGCCAGCCAGACCACTCCGAGATAATTTTGACTATAGTCCTTGCAGGTGTTTTAGCTAGAATTTGGCCAGCGGACCACTGTTAAGGCAGAGCTCTACATTCAACATTTGTATAACGTTTTTGTTTGTAACATTTTACTTGACTCCAAATCAAAATGTATTGTCTTCTTTTTTGAGGGCAACAGTTCATTGGTTTAATGTTTTCAGTTCTTGTCATCATGAATCTTTTTTACATTATTTGAAAAATCGTTAAATTTCACAATTTTGTTGACAAACAATAGGGAATAACAATCACAATCGATGGGGTCTCAATCCAGTAACTATACCTTGAAACAGAACCAGATGGTTAAAGGAAATGTACATAATAGTATGAAGCCCGATATGAACATTGCACAGTAGACTTCTGTTCCAAGATCCGGGTCCACTTCACCTAAATAGTAGAGAAAGAAACGAGAAAATACCAAGTTTGATCATCAATGCCAACCCCATCATACAAGAGCATGGGGCTGTTACCTGATTGATTAGGGTGGGTTGTTTGCAGTGTTGTGGGACTCATGACTCAACCGCGGACTTGAGTCTGACCCATATCACAATTAGTCATGATGGTCAATAACTCTGACTTGGCCTCTGACTTGAGTCAAGATGGTCAATGACTCTGACTTGGCCTCTGACTTGAGTCAAGATGGTCAATGACTCAGACTTGGCCTCAGATTGATGTTTGTGCCCGAGGACACAACAACAACAAAACTATTGGAAAATATTAATTACTTGTCAAATAGTAAAAATGGGAGTGGTGGAATACATTAATATTCACTACATTAGAATACAAACATGCATTTTCTTCCCTTGTCCCTTTTCTTTTGAGCACTATTGCGATTTTATTCATGGGTGGGGCACCTAGATAGGCACTGGAAATATGTGGCCCCCTTGTGGCTACGCCACTCTGGTCACAAGTATTTCCCCAAGTTGCAAAAACTCGCAAGTCATTGAAATTGGCGTCTCAAGTCTGACAACAAGAACAACACCAGTGGTAATAAATTCTTTCCTCTTCCTCAGCTCGCGCTGGATTCTAGAGTGGCAAGATGCCAGTCTCCGTTGAACGGAGAGGAGTCAAAACTAGACCCAGACACTGGGGCGCTGTACTCCTTTTTTCGAAATTTTGACATATTCGGCTGGTACGACCGAAGATGTCAAAATTTCGAAAAAAGGAGTACAGCGCCAAAGATACTGGGTCTAAACCAAGTCAAAACATGGGCACGGCAGTAGAAATGTTGGGTCGGAAATAATGCTTCATTTTGTTGGGTTTTTATACACAGTTGTGAAGAAATAACCCAGGAATCAGGATATCACATAATTTGCAGGTAACAAAGATTGCTGAGTGATATATATCTAGATAATGGACGATCACGACGACTGTCGGAATCTGCATCACTATCAAATACGGTCGACTCAACAGTTGGTTTACATGTACGAACGGTCGTAAACCAACTGTTGAATTATTGAAGACGACACTCTGGGTAGTTGACTTGATAATATTTCATTTAGCATCGACCTTTAACTTCATTCCATTCTGTTTCTACTTTACTTACGTTGGCCATCATGTCGCTGCTGGTCGTCGAACCTTTCGACTTGATTTCTTGATGTCCTCCCCATGGCAAATGGTAAAAATCAATGGCGAATTCCTACCTAGAGACAATAATTGGCAGCTCGAAAATAAGTTGTTTTGAGGAGCTCTAGTCTTACGCAGCTGCGTAGTCGTACATTACACACACCACATCGCTTTTGCGCATACACATCACGTAATCGATCGATCGAGCGCGCCCTACAGCTCTGAGCTTGTGTGCATATAGTAACCGAACTATTGTTACCCGTGTGCAATAACAACGGAATAAAAACACACTGCCAGAACCACGCATTACCCCTAAATCGTATTTTTAAAAACGACATCAAAATGTTCAAAATTAGTTTGGATGAGCTAATTGATTAGTGGAGTGACTATTGGTGTAATAAAACATAATTTGATGCAGACAATTAAAGTATTTTAAGATTTGACATATTGAAAACATGCGGTCGCATGAGTACGTCGTGTATTATTAGGTGTTTTGTTTGAATATTAATTTAGATGGGCATGCTGCGGCCAAATGAAATCGGAGCGAGGCTTTGCTTCATATTGGGATATAATATATATATATATTTTTAAATCACTTTCAAAAAAGTTTGGCAGTTTCACTTCGTGTTGCAGTTGGGACAGGTCCTAAGTAAAACTTCAATTTCCCCCATGTTGTCAAGTAACGAGGAGGTGATGGGAACAGTGGGCCAGGGGCAGGAGCCCCGTCCCCGAACTCTTGGCCTCCTTGCCAAATTGATATAGAAAATACACAAATGAATGGGTGGATACATTAAATAGCCCCCCCCCCCACTCAAAAACAATCTTTGATCCTGATTGCTGGAACCCCCCCCCCCCCCCGAAAACTTAAAAAGAAAAAAAAAGACTGATTGCCGCGGTGTGTGCGCCCTCTGCAATGGTTGTACCATAGACCTTTCCATTGTTGATAAACAAACAGCGCTGGTTGGCATGGACCGCCGAATGTTAGTAAAACATTCAATCGTATTAACAGATGTTTTAACCAAATTCAACATTTTCGGCAAGCTTCTAATTAAATAAAATACCTCCCATGATCGGTTGCTTTGTTTCCAATAAACTCAACACTATTTTTGAATATTTGTGTAACGTTGTTACAAACTGTAGTTATCTGTTTTTGTTTTGCATTTATGGCTTTCCATGGTTTTCCAGCCTGGGTTGGCAAAACCTTGGGCTGTGACGTTGCAAAAGAAAGGTCTATAGGATGCACAACACTAAATAAACTCCCTTGGCAACCAATGCTTAAAGCTAATATTCGAAACTACTAAAAAATATTAAAAGTCTTTCAGCCTCTTGAAAACCAAACAAACATGTTTTTAAGCAACTAAACTTCAGATATCCTTTCAATTTTTGGCAGGTCAACCGTTTGGATATTTTGCTAATACCACAGAAAAAAAAACCCACAACTGACAAAATGTGCTTTTCCCCAAACCGTTTTGCTGCCAGTTTTCGTGAAGCACTAATCCACTTCCTGGGCCAAATAACAGGACCAACTTTCAAGCCTAAGTTTATCAAGTCTTCTCAAAGAAGCACAGAACTCCCAAGTGTGGTAACTTGCCATAATTACATAACACCAGTTGCCAGAACGTTATTATTCAAAAGATTTTGAGGGCTTATGATAATCAGTTTTGCACATGAACTTTGGCCCATTTAGTGTGGCACACCCATGAGCAATGATCCCATGCTCTATAATGGAGAAAGGAAAATCTCCATAATGGTGCACCCTCATCGTTACTGAAGATAATGTTTGGCTCATAGGTCAGGATATACATCGAGTTGACTAAATTATTATTTGTAATGGTCTCAAATTATCAACCTGATGCACAATAACATCACCAAAATAAAGACCTTACATTTCTGAATGGGACATCGCTCAACTCGTACCGTACCAAGGGTATGGAGTTCCAGCAGTGCCATGCCATTAGGCCTACCTGATCCAGTTAACAAGATAGGCCCCTAATTAATTTCGCCAAGTTATTAGGGAATTTAAAATGTCGACTTCTCGACTTATTCTCGCAAAGTCGACCTTTATTTAAAGTAACATGTCGACTTGTCCTGGTAAGTGTTGCTAAAAAGCTACTTACTGAACCAACGAAATCTGAGAACGAGTGTGACTTCTATAGTTTTAGAAAAGTCTTGGCTAGATAAAACTACCCCAAGCCGACATCTTAAGGTTCAAACAGTCGTTTTTGTGATAATTACTAATCAAGCCGCAAGTCAAATTCATTGATATCCTATACTGGACCATTCCACATTATCTAAAGGGGTCAGGTCCCAGATAAGTTGTAGGGGCGAAACACTATTTGGTGTGTTTATCGAACCCTTATTGGAACCCTCAACAGCTATACCCACTATACCCGACGTTCGAAGGTACCAATAGTTATATCCACACCATTTTGTGCATTTTCCCAATAATGTTGTCATCCAAGTCACTTTTCTTTACACTAACAACTCGACATGTAAAGAAGTCACTTAGATGAAAAAATTATTGGGAAATGCACCCCCCAAAAACAAACAAACAAACAAAAACCAACAAACAACAACAACAACAACAACACAATTTTAAATAGATCTTGAATGGGTGTGGATATAAATATTGGCTCCGTCCAGCGTCGGGATATAGTGGTATGGCTACCACACCCTTAAAAATTAAATCATTGACTGGATTTTTTCGTTATCTTTGGCGACAGGAGTGGAGACTTGACGAAACCCCAAACACAGGACGACAAATCATACAGTACCGAGCCCCGCCCCCCCCCCCATTAACCCTGCAGGCCACAAATAAAGTGCACAAAGACAATAGATTACCACTGTAAAGAAACTCTTTATTGATTGCTTCATACTTGGTAGTACATAGCTGCTAAAAATAATAGAACATTCTATAAAATTCTGAGTTAGAATTGACAAGGATTCTGTGTCCAGGTCTGATCGAGTTAGGCTGGTTTCCGGAAATCTGTCCCCGGAGACTCTGTCTCCCTTGTGGGAATTACATAGGCTGAAGGAGTCGAAAAAGAGGGCGCTATCTGAAGAAATGTGTACACGGTTGGGTGCACACCACTAAAATAAGCTCCTATAGCAAGCAATACTAAAAGCTAAATATTAAAAAAGTTACTAAGAAAATACTTAAAGTCTCTCAGCCTCTTGAAAACCAATCAGACATATTATTTTCGAACAACTAATCTTTAGATTTCTTCTCAATTTTTGGCAGGTCAGCCGTTTGGGATTTTTGCTAATTACCCCAGAAAAAAAATCTCAATGGTGAGATCTTGTCACTGCATGGGTATAAGCATGACAAAAATTCCAATCTGCGAGCACAATGAAGTTCATATCAATACCAATCATCCAGGAAAATAATTATTGGCGCCTCATAATAAAAAATAGCCTATTGATTATATAATTGTCAATGATTGTAGGTACTCTAACTATAAGTGTCGGGTTTCGGTATTGTGAAAACAAAATAACAAATCAAATAACAAAATTTAATTTACATTTTTTCAGATCTGCGGCGAAAGAGAGAAAAATTATACTTATACGCGCTGCAGTCATATCTAGCCTAACTTATACAAAAATAATTATTAATGACATCATTATAATAAATAACGATAAAAATACACAAAATGAAATCAAGGACGTCCTTAGATATAGTTCCTAATTAAAGTCCCCAATTAAGAGGGTAGACACGCCCCTCCGCTACATCTGACTTGCTTGGGTTATTCTAAACACGTGAGCATTTTGTTTGTAAAAGTCACTTTAATTTTCATCTATTTTTGATCCAGCATTTGGGTGCTGATTTTAGCGCCAGATGAAACAATACAACCCGATTGGTCTATAGGTTCACACACATCATGCGCACAAAGGGTTAAAGGTTAGTCAAAGTGCATGCGCATTGCACGCAGCCTCCTTGTGGTCATCAGCTAGCTCACAGGAAAGCGAGACATAAAATTTGACTTCTTTGATCTTCTGACATTCAAATCTTATTGGAATTATTACGCATTTTCCCACTTTATATTGGGACTCACTACTTTTTCATGAATCCGGCCAGGATGTCGATGGGCAGCGGGAAGATGATGGTGGAGTTCTTCTCGGCCGAGATGGAGTTGAGAGTCTGGAGGTAGCGGAGCTGGAGGGCATTGGGAGACTCGGCGATGATGTCAGCTGCCTCCTTGAGAGCCCGGGAGGCATTCTGCTCTCCCTCAGCGGCAATCACCTGATGAAGGTATAACCATAGAAGTATAAGTAACAGTCGTGACCAAAAGAAAATAAGCATCAGTTCAAATGAATATGAAATATTCTGACAACCACAATAAATAAATACACTTTAAACATAATATAGTTACTAGTTTCATCAGTGGTTATAAGATAACGACGATAAAGCATAAAGAAAATGTTTACCTTAGCACGTGCCTCCCTGGAAGCTTCAGCCTCAGCAGCCATTGCACGCTGCATCTGGATTGGCAACCGGACGTCCTTACTGCAGTCAAGGAAACACAAACAAAATATAATATTAATGAAAGAGCAAAACATCCGGTGGTTTCTTTTCTTTATCGGGGACAGCAAAATATAGAAAGTTGGCCACATTGGTATAAATTTTACCAAGATGCTGACATGGTTGGGACTCGATTATTTACATGGTGGGGTTAGGTGAAATGTTTCAGACATTATAAAAAAAGACTTACATCTCAACCCGCTCCACTTTGATTCCCCAAGGGTCAGTGGCTCCATCCAGCAGGCCCTGCAGGCTGGCACTGATTTCATCGCGGTGGCTCAGCACCTCGGCCAGGGTCTTGGTGCCCAGGACGTTACGGAGGGTAGTTGCAGCTAGGAGCTCCGTGGACCGCTTGTAGTTCTCCACGTTCAGCACGGCCATGGTGGGGTCACTCACGCGGAAGTACACCACAGCGTCAACGGTCACCGTCACACTGTCTTTGGACAAAATCTGGATGGAAAAGGTAACACGAGCGCCAGAGAGGGCGGTGGACAGGGAAATAAAAACTTGAAAAGCATTCGTGGGCATATCCCGGAAGGCAAGATACTATATGTTTTATAAGGGAAGTTAAATTTTAAATTTCCCATATTAACCAAGTATTGTATGAATCGAAATTTAAAAAATAATAAAGGGGAAACAACTTTTTCGAGGATTAGTTTGTCTTCCTATTTGTTTTTCGTTCATAACAACCCTGTTCAATCTTCATAAAAGTTTAGCTCTTACACCATTTTTCTTCCATGACTCATTTGTAAGCATGTGATGTTGATGAGTCACAACGTATATTTATACAGCTGTGGAACTTTCCACTATATAGTTATTTTTTGCACAGTGACAAATGAAAATGTTGTCAAATTCAACTCTGTGTAACTCGAACGTGATACCAGTAGGTTGTATTTTAAATACACTGATAACATTGTGTCGTTGAAACAAAATCCACTGTTCTTTACAAAAGAAAGAAAAGAAGATCCAAAGTGAAAGAACAGAATGAGTGGACCAACCTCTTGAGGTGGAACATCAAATGACAGCGTCCTGAGATCAATGACTGTGAACTCATCGATGCACGGGAGGATGAAGAACAGACCGGGTCCCTTAGGTCCACCGGGTAACAGACGGCCGGCTCTGAAGATGATGGCTCGCTCGTACTCTGCCACCGTCTGAAGGAATAGGGGAAATCACACAATCATGCGAAATAGTATTAAATTCTACATGGGAACGAACAAATTTGCACAAGGGTAATTTTGTCGCCTCTACAGCGGCTGATATTAACTGATATTATACTCACGCTCAAAAACATGTGTCGGGTACCAGGCAATATTAATATCTTGTCGACAAATTGTTTTATGCGAACTTGTATGTTGACAGTTCGGCCCTATGTTGGCAATGCTTTCTACGGTGGCTGATATCCGCCAACAACAAAACACTTTTTTAGTACGGCGTTATAATGCCCTAATTTACAAACACCCTAAAGTACGGCGTTATAACGCCGTAAATTAGGGTGTTATAACACCGTAAAACTAGGGCATTATTACGCCGTACTGAAAAAGTGTGTTGTTGTTGTTGGTGGAAATCAGCCACCGTAGCTTTCTGTTTAAATGAGTGAAAAAACATTTTTCACTCCGTTTTCCCGCGGGTGTATTAATCTAACCCCGCAAACAGACCTCGAAGTATAGGAAAAGCTTAAGGCTGACGGGCTTATAATAACAAGTGTGAGAAGACAATGTTACCTTGATGCAAGCGCAGAGAGAAAATGGCAGTGTGAAGATGAAGATGATTACGGAGAAAAACATCAACACGTAGGTGCAGCAACTTAGACCTTCATCTTGTTCTGAAGAATGACAACAACAACAAAATCATTATGCCGTACATTTTAAGCCTGTATATTTACTGATAACATATAAATTACAGTACGGCAGGGCCACTGAAATGCAAAAGAAAATGTGATGCTCGATAAAATATGGGGCATGGGATGGGGGTACCACCACCCCTATTATGTCTTTACTTGGTGTTTGGAATCTCAGGAATTCTAAGATTTTGGGAGGGCTACTTCTGTACACAAGAGAAACTAGTGTGTTAAATTAACATAGGATTGGGGGTACCATTTGCCCCCATATCAGGAATATTAAAAAAAAATACAATTGAGCCTAATACAAAACGGAAAAACAAATTTAGCTCCGATATCTAAAGTTGTATTCTCTGGTGAGGAAATTGAGTTCAGAGGTCGTTAGTAGTAAATGCAAACCGCCATCGGGGTGTGGCAACCGCCGCAACTAACTGACCATGACTCGTTGGAGAAAATGTCGTCAAAGGTTTGACCATAGAGGCAAGCCTTGGTCTATGACAAAACCCCCTCTCCAAGTCTCTGGTGATATCACGAGACATGAACAAGCACAATCGTCTATAGTAAATCGTTTACAATCGTGTTTGATATATAGTAAAACATTTTGCATTGAGCCTCGTGCACAGTAATTGCACCCGTTTCGTTACAACCCATAGTTGATTAATAAAACACAATGTATAGACACTCACGTTGCTCGTCATCCGTCCCGTTTCTGCCTGCTCCGTAGCCCATGGTGGAAGATTTTCTATCCCTATTCAGTAGCAAAAATCGGCTGGTATCTACAAGTTCAGGCTACAATTTACAACTGTGAATTATTACTGCTAACACTACAGAAAGTGCAGTATCGGAACTCTCTACAGAATGTCAGTAATCCTTGTCAATACAAAACGGCAACATGATCAACAATGATACAATGGACTGTTACGTAATCGCTCGTGACGGATCTCCTCGTCACGTTCGCTGTTCATGCAAATTTGAATACTGATTATGCCAATTTGAGGCGTTGCATGAGTGTTGGAATCGGTTTTCCATGGAGGAAGGGAAATATTTTCCTTCCTCAATGGTAACACCGTGTGTACTCTTGCCCGAGCCAACGCATCTCCATACAGTATTTACACAAGGTTGTATCTTTCTACCGCCATGGGTTGTATGAAAAACCATGTGTAAAACTTTATTACGGAGGATTGAAAAGGAGTGTCTGAGAGAGCCGTCGGTTTGGTCTCGACGTTTCGAGCAGGATACTCTGCTCGTCTTCAAGCTTCTCACCAGTATCGAATAAAAATACTTTGTTTTCATTCGGCACTGCAGGAGCGCGGTGTTCGATACCGTACCTTTAAGAGATAATAACACTAACAGTCACATGCAAGGGTGTGACAACCATGTAATCTGAAAAACAAAGAACCATGGCGTAACACATTGGTATTAATTGACGACAATGAACTTATCGCACACTTCATGTATAGCCTACAGCTTTAATTCAAACTTATGCTAATAAAGCAAATTAGGATATTACGCGAACGTAGTAATGGTCACAAAACATTGTGGGAAAAACCTAATTAACAAATTATTGTTTTTTATCCACCAATTATTATGCCGACTACATCAAACAATGCTCAAACAAAATAACACCTATAGCTCCATGCATGATAAAACGAATTAAATAGGTAGGGGCTATGTTGATGCATGGAGGTACCTCCATGGTTGATGTGACTATACTGAGGTCGTGTCAAAAATGGCGGTATAGGACGTCCATGGCAACACCCTTAGCAACAGTTGTAGTTTTATCCAAATCCACCAATTCGGATACGACCTCGCCGTCTCTCGCCCTAGCGAATGGCTTACCCAGGGGCAAGATTATAGTGGCACCCAGAAACTCGCCAGAAAAACATTTTTGATTTGTTTCACGTTATTGGTCTGTAGGATTTGAAACTTTGTATGGTGGAAGTGAGGTTTGCGGTAACACCATGTGAAAATCTCTTTTGAGTAGTGTAGGTTCTGAAAAGAACCTGAAGACGATCAGAGCATACTGATCGAAACGTTGAGTCGTTAACCACCGGTTCTTTTCAGAACCTACACTATACTCAAAAGAGATTTTCACATGGTGTTACCGCAAACCTCACTTAATTATTGGTATGGTTATGATAATCGTAAATGTGGCCACACTAGTGACCATCGTCGAAATGGCATTGTTTTAACACCCGCAAACCTGGGCTGGAGGATGATGATTCAAAAGAGGGCGCTATCGGAAGAAGTTTGTACCACAGACAATAGACCGACAGCACCATTGATCTCTATTATATTGAGATAGGGCCTATAACATAAAGAGATAATATAATATAATAGAGATCAATGGACAGCACCTATGGAAATCAACGTCTGGATACCGTAATTTTGACAGCACCCGACCATACCCAAACCATGGGCAAAATCCGCGAAAACGCAATGGGCGAGCGGGTAGATGAGGACAGATAATTTGTGTTT
Source organism: Pisaster brevispinus (assembly GCA_023634235.1). Lineage (NCBI taxonomy): Eukaryota > Metazoa > Echinodermata > Asteroidea > Forcipulatida > Asteriidae > Pisaster > Pisaster brevispinus. Next base: position 2,065,013 of record JAMKCF010000022.1, read on the forward strand.
TGAGGGTAAACAATTCACCAACAGACTTGGAAACAATTTAAAATCAATAACTAGATACCTTTTCTCACGTTAGTTGTTTGCTGTTTCTCCTCTTTTTACTGAACTTTCTAAAAAATGATAAAAGTAGAAGGAATTATTCTCCGTATCAAACAAATGCGTTCGTCACACACTTCCCGGCGAAAGTGCGCGTCAGTGCGTGTTTTGCGCGGGCGCAACATTTTAGATACTGTTTATGACACCGCTGTTGGACACCTGTAACTGTGATAAAATTAAGAGGTTTTAAGTACTCATACCAATGGCGTACAGAGGGAGACTGGGGTAAATAGGGACAGAGCGGTATAGCCCCCCCCCCCGCTCAGAGCTCTTGCCTACCCACACCCACCCGCCCCAGCCCCAAATGAGATCGAAACGTGTACATTAGTGATTGGCTTGATATTAAATACCCCAATTGTGGTTTGCCTTCGCTTGCCACCCCCCCCCCCCAAAAAAAAAAAAAAACCACAAACAAATAAAAACATATCACAACCTTTACTGTGAGGAGTACGGACGAAGTGGCTAGAGCCTGGTGATGGTCCACCTTGATTCAAACAATAAGTGAAAACGGAGTGGTAATGGCGACAAGAATGTAAGGTAAGACCATCAAGACTTTCGTGCATCCTCCAAGCACCGCTTCTCCAGCTGCAACTAGAGGAGTCAACAAGATAAGACATTAACAATTTTATCACGTAGTCACTGGGACCCTTTTTCAACGAGCCCTCAAAAACACAAAGCTCGCATCTAAAATATTATCCACAACCGACCCCCACTTCGCTCCTTCGGCTCAATTCACCGTATCAGTGGTAAAGCTCTACGCCACACTTCCCAGATATAAAATTGAATCGCCCTACTTACAGCACCCAGTGTATTTTGTAAACAAGTTCATCTGAGCGTGGCCATGTTCACCATACAATTACATTTTAAAAACTATGCATAGAAACTCTGAAATCATCCGGGTCGAATCAAGAGGCTAGAACCCTGCATTTCTGGAATCTGTGTCAAACTGACGCCGAATCTGAGTCAAAACTCCTAATTTTGAACCAGTTTCCTGGTCAGCCTGGACCGAAAATGGATCAGATTGGTCAGATGGTCAAATTCTGCCTCTGTTTTTTTTTTAAGAGTGGTAGTTGTGATTCCTGGAGAAAGTATAGCGTTGTCATAATTAGGTCGACTTGGCCTCGATGGCAGAGCTAAACATTGAGTTTGCAAAAACCTACATAGCGACTTGGAAGAGGATACTTGGTGGTGTGACCACGTGTGTTGAAGTATTGTTAAAATCCACAACTTAAAGTTCAAGGCAACTTGGCCCAATTTTATGGCTGTGCTATGTCTGCGCTTATACGGCTCACAGAATCGCCCACATTTTACAGGGCACTGCTCCTGAAAGCAGCGCAGGATGCATGACATTATTAGGCCACAAGCAATGTGCAACTGGAGCTTTATGGACGTCAATAAAAGTGGAGGCGTGCCAGAGTAAGGCCACAGTGGAAGGAAACACAATGCGAACAGACGCATTCTATCTTCCTCCATAACTCCGGTTGTAACACCGGATCCTTCAGCACGGTGGACCGTTCGATGGCCTACCGGAACTGCAGCCAGTAGACCGAAAACACATTTTAGTCAATTACACGTTCTTTTTAGCAAAAACAGGTGAAACCCTCTAAGTTCCTTCCTCAGACAGGCCCGATTGGCATGGTCTGACCCTTTAGGTTTGAACAAGGGATTGGTTTTTGAGGAGAACACCTTTTTATACACAACACAGCCAACCTTGTGAACATTTTGTTCTAAATAGGTGATCACGTGTTCGATAAAGCAACAATCAAAACACCACCAACAACAAAACCCGCAAAACTTGTGATGTTTTATCAAGATTCGTAGTGTTTATTCCGACTGAGACATCAAAATAAGAAACAATCCATATTATTAATGGGGCTCAATCCCACGTGATGGGCCCAGTTTCATAGAGCTACTTCCCCACAAAAAGTAACTATAGAATATGAACAGACATGCTTACCAGATTCGGATTACCAACCAAATCACCTTGTGACTGGTATCCTGCTCATTTGGGCTCAAAAGCAGACATTTTGTAAAGCAATATTTGTTGCTTAAGCAGCTCTTTTAAATTGGGCTGTGTGGAAATCACTCAGACGGCAATTTTCAGGACAGTAGGTACATCAAAGACAGCTTTTAGATTGAAACCACTCATTGTTATTTTTTTCAAACACGGTATTTTATACTATGTACATATGTATAGGCCTAAGTCCAGCTATTTTTCATACAGCTCGTTCAGAACACGTGTACACCACTCTATAATAGAGTCATAAACACATATACACCCTGGAAAATTATTTGCGAAATTGCTCCAAACGGCAACCAGCTTACCTTGGTTGGTTATTATATCACTTGTGTCAGCCATAGTTGGTCAGTCGGTGTGATGTTATTTACCTGATATTAAAATGACGAAGCAGCGGGTAGCCCAAACAAGATTTTGTAGGCTATACTCTACAACCACGCGTATTTTCTCCCTTCGATGAGTTTCAGACGCTGAGCTAAGTCAATAAAGTATAAACCCACTGTGATCGTAGCTCCAGTTCGCAGCAGTCACAGACAGACGGCACGCTGAGCTCACTAAAACTGCGTCACTCCCATGCAGGTAGTGGATGCAGTCTCGGTGCTAAAATCGTGGGTGAGTTTGGAAGATGTGGAGCTCCTGTCAGCCACGGAGTACAGTATGTTGTCCTTTCTGCATGGTATATAGTAAAGAACGTGAACCATGGCGCGCGGCACTGTGATGGAAACAGTCGACTAGAGAGAGATTGAGCATCGTTTGGCACGCTCGGAAATCGCACAAGAACAGCTGCTGTCATCGAGTTTGACTATTCATGTTCCTCCTGAATCATTACTCCATTGAACCTATGCAGTGTAGGCCTTATGGACAAAATGAGTTTACAACAACTTCCACAGTGATGGATGTTAACTCTTTAAACGTTTTATAAAATCAGGATGATACTGATGGATTGCGGAAAAAAATTGGGACTCGTCGCATTTTGAGAATTTCAAGTTTGTTCTGGCATCTCGGAGGGAACCTTCAAAAATAATTACATGTAACGATGTTTGTTTTGAAATAAGCCTTAATGTTACAAGACGGCACCATAATTGTGACAAACTTTTTGAGTTACACGCACGTTGTATTTTCAATCATAAATTCATTCGACCGGTCTATATATATATATAGGCTAAGGCCATCTCCCCTACTAATTTTATATATAGGCCTATATATATATATAAGCAGTATCAATAATAAAAACGACAACAATCAGCGTGTAGTATTCGAACAGCTTGGGGGAAGATTTGGTTCCCGCGACAATTGCAAGAAAACACAAATTCACTCAAGTCCATACTAGTAGTTGTGAACATTCATTTATTTACTATAATGCCGATTCATAGCCTGTACATCCAGACTTTACCCAAAAATTATTATTACACTCTACAAACTTCCGGTCAGAATTAATCCGGGTCCTATGGGGCCTGACCCATTGGCGGGTCAGTATGACCCGGAATCTGTGTCAAAATGACCCAGAAATGGGTCAAAGTGCTGCAGAATTCGAGTGAAAAATCTCATGTTTTTGTCACTTTCCGGGTCCGCCTGACGCCGAAATGGGTCGGCCCCTTTGACCCGGAAACTAGATCAACTCTGACCCGGAAGGCTTCAGAGTGTATGCACGACAACTGTATACGTAAGTTTGTGTACCAATAATAGCTTACAATTGTATATTATTACTTCTTTAAAAAATACAAAATTTTGACAAAATTATATCAGACAAAAAGTAGACAAAATTACATCTGAGTACAAACTTAATAATATCAAAAGGAATTTACACTGTAAAAACTCCCAGTCAGAATTGACCCGGATTTTGGGTCACAGGGGATCCGACCCATTATCTGGGTCAATATGACTTGGAAGCTGTGTGTCAAATTGACCCGGGGGGTGAACTCCTCATCGCGGAATCTGAGTTAAAATCCCCATTTTTTTTCACCAGGTTCCGGGTCAGACTAACCCAGAAATAGGTCAGGCTGCCCCGGAACACGTCCGGGTCTGAGCCGCTGGACACTGTAAAATCATTCCAATTGACGTCAGTGGATCCGGGTCCCAGTGGGTACCAGGAATCCGGGTCAGGATTTGGTGTGACTTTGACCCACAGATTGTCCAGATTTTGCTGACGCCAGCCTAAAAAAAACATTACTTCAGGACAAGGTCTGCTAAAACGCAAACATTCTGCACAAATGTCTTGGATACCAGTCAACTCTGCATGACCCAGGCCTTTTTTTAAAGTGTTTTTTTTTTGGTGTCAATAATTACAATGTCTGATCATTACAAACAGAGAAAGAATATGAATTTAAACCATAGTTTACAGTACAAGAAAAATAAATACAAGACCAATAAAAAAAAATATAAAAAAAAAGTGAAACTGGCGCTTTGCAAAAACAGCGTATACTACAACCATGTACCCTGTGTCTTGAAAAATAAACAATTCCACTATATTTTCTTGAAGATAAAACTCATGAGACCGATTGTTCTCTGACCGATTCCAAGTTAGGTTATTGGATTATGACAAAAAATATATATACACATCACAGTACCGGGACGTGTCGTTTGCAAACCTGACCAAAACAAGTTTAACGAGAGTTCCATTGTACTGCGATGACGTGGTTTTTTTTTTACGGACAAACTGCAACGAAATTTTTGTTTTGGTTAGACTTCGTTTCAAACGGCTGAAGATGTTACAAAATACATGTAAAAGGTGTTTACGGAACTTATGTTTTGTTTTATAATTACTGCAACCATCGATCAATAGCAATCTAATGGTGTCGAGTCAACTTTAAGAGAGTAAATTTCGCCCCGTGGAAAGGAACGAACGCCGTTTATTTGAAGAAAAAAATGTATTTGCGACAAAAGTGACTATTTCGTGAAACGCACTGTTACGGATGCTTCAGGCGGCTGGTACAAAGTTATTACGTGCACCGGTAGAGTAATTTTACGTCAGAAATAAGGTTTGGCGTAATGAGAGCCAGAAGCATGCCTCCGCGAAATATCTGCAAGGGTGGTATTAGGTCTTCTTCCTACGGGCCACACTACCGGGACTACTTGTTCATGAATCCGGCCAGTAGGTCGATGGGCAGCGGGAAGATGATGGTGGAGTTCTTCTCGGCCGAGATGGAGTTGAGAGTCTGGAGGTAGCGGAGCTGGAGGGCGTTTGGAGACTCGGCGATGATGTCAGCTGCCTCCTTGAGGGCCCGGGAGGCATTCTGCTCTCCCTCAGCGGCAATCACCTGGAATAAAACAAAGAAAACATATAATATAACCCCAGCCAATATATTTTCAACACTTAAAGTTGTGATTGGTGTTGGAAAACTTTCTACCCAAGAACATCTTTCGGTAAGTGTCTTAAATTTTTCTTGTCAAATATCAAGTTATAAAATAAGGGAAGCAGTTAAATTTTGAAAAGAAATACCTTAGCACGGGCCTCCCTGGAAGCTTCAGCCTCAGCAGCCATGGCTCGCTGCATCTGCTGCGGCAAACTGACGTCCTTACTGTATAAAGAAACATTACATTTCCCAATCAGCCAAGAACTATACGATATTCATGGCAAAGATCTAATTTGAGTTGTTGCAAACATCATCATTGTTGGTTATTTTTCCTTGATGATCTTGGTCGCTGTCTTGATGCCGCGAGGCAAGAATGCAAATTAATATTTAAACAATCTAATGGCTATCAACTGAACCAGAGCCTTTGCTTTAACTTCAGACCGTGGATCGTGGGAGAAAAATGGGTTAAAAATACCATGAAAGCCCTTGACGACTTCGCAAAAAGAAATGCTGGACCTTCACGCAGTGTAAACCCTTAAGTTATCCCGCATCTCAAACGTTCTCTCCCCTGATTCACAAAGGGTCAGTTGACAGTAACTAGCTTGCCTCATCCACTAGAGTCCGCAGAATGTAATTGTATCTGGTTGGATGAGGTGGATATTTCTGGGCATACAAACTTGTCAGACTTAATAGAGCCTTTGCACAACGTGCAGCACACATAAACGCGGCCATCCTGTCCGCCATTTTGAGTGTCAACAAATGTAGACGAAGGAATGGACTCCCCAAATGGTGAAAATGGTAGACGCGCATTATGCAGAGGTGTGTTCCGCGGTGTGAAAAGGGGTCAATACGGTTCGGTCGAACTACCTGGGCCCAATTTCATAGAGCTGCTTAAGCACAAAAATTTGCTAAGCACAATAAAATTGTGCTTACCAGAATAAGGTTACCGGCCAAACTACCATGTCACGTGTACAATTTGTGACTGGTGTCATGCTCATTTCTGCTTAGCAGGAAATTGTTAAGCATTATTTTTTGCTTAAGCAGCACTATGAAATTGGGCCGTGGACTTACATCTCAACCCGTTCCACTTTAATCCCCCAAGGGTCAGTGGCAACATCCAGCAGGCTCTGGAGGCTGTTGCTGATGTCGTCTCTTTGGCTCAACACCTCGGCCAGGGTCCTGGTGCCCAGGACGTTACGAAGCGTGGTCGCGGCCAAAAGCTCCGTGGACCGCTTGTAGTTCTCCACGTTCAGGACCGCCATGGTGGGATCGGCCACCCTGATGTATACTACGGCGTCCACGGTTACCGTTACGCTATCCTTCGACAGAATCTTGTAGGGAAGAATGTAAATTCTAGTCATATAAACCGTCAAAACCGTTTTCTAGTTTTCTAGAAAAAAAACTGTTCATTTAACACGTAGTAATATAGCAACGAACAGTGGATGCTTCACCTCATATTGGACAAAATGAAAAAAACTTTCAACTTAGAAGTCTCACATGAAATAATTTTTCTAATTCTTCAAAGAACCAGTTAGGACATTTTAAGGTGCCACAAATCAAATGCCAGCATCCTCGGCATCAAACAAACAGCCATTTAAAAAAAAAATGTTTTTAATAACAAATATACTGACCAAGAAGTAAACGAAAACGAAACAAGTGATTTGTTTTTCGTTCATAACAACTCTGTTATCTTCATAAAAGTTTAGCTCTTACACCATTTTTTCCTATGACTCATTTTAAAAACATGAGACGTTGATGAGTCACAACGTATATTTATACAGCTGTGGAACTTTCCACTATATCGTTATTTTTTGCGCAGTGACGAATGAAAATGTTGCCAAATTCAACTCTGTATAACTCGAACTTGATACCCGTAGGTTGTGTTTTAAATACGCGTCGTTGAAACAAAAGCCGTCGTTGTTTAGAAAAGAAAGAAAGAAAAGAAGATCCAAAGTGAAAGAACAAAACGAGTGGACCAACCTCTTGAGGTGGAACATCAAATGACAGCGTCCTGAGATCTACGACTCTGAACTCGTCGATGCACGGGAGGATGAAGAACAGACCGGGTCCCTTAGGTCCACCAGGTAACAGACGGCCGGCTCTGAAGATGATGGCTCGCTCGTACTCTGCCACCGTCTGGAGGAAGAGAATGATTATTTCAGGTCAAGCTATGAGATAAGCCAAAAAGAATAAGTCCACCTTTGGACTGCAAGTAAGAACTCCTGTACAGGCCTCAGAGAAGTTGGAATTTGTGTTGAAACCCGTATGCCTATAACTGGTGGCAAACACCAAGGGGATCAGATTGTACACGTGCATTCGGGTTTCACTCTAGTTTTCCTTCCACATTAAATTCAAAGTTCAAAGTTCACTTTTAAAAAAAGGGGGGAAGGAAAAAGAAAAACAGACAAAAAGTAGACCTATCTGTCAATGTCACGCTATTCAAATAGGCCTATACATGAAAATATCTCTCACGGTTTATATGCAAAAGTGATAAAAGCACTCTTTATTTATCCGTCATAAAGACTAAAGTTGCATGAAAATATTGCCATAATGCAACATAGATATTGGCCTGCGGAATTGACGTCACTGGTGGTTTATCTCAAGTCCCTGGAAGAGTTCTCTGGGCTGCTGGCCAAATGCTATAGTTATAACACACGAGGACAAGTGTCCCCGTGGTCCGACTGGCTGGTTCAATGTTGAAAAGCGTCCCTATTCAGTATGAAATAATATGGACTCTTGACAAAAGCTGACAGACTAGTGAAATGGCAAGCATGCTGGTCCTACTGACAAGTCACTGAAAAAAAGTTAAGGACAAAACCTGCCTGATTGTTACCTTTATGCAGTAGCATAGTACGAGTGGGAAAAGGACCACGAGGATGTACGAAAAGACCATGAGCACTTTGGTACAAGCTCCTAGACCTTCTTCAGGGCCTGTGTGAACAGAAAGAAACACAATGTAGACGACCAAGTAATGAGGTCTCTATACACGACGCAGCCAATGTGTCTTAAGGTAGGGTCAGAGATTGGTAAGTACTCTAAAAATTTATCACCGTAAAAAACTGTATACCCCATTAGAAGCACTGCAGCTGTTGATAGTGTGAACTGTTTTGAGATTTGTTTAGGATTCCCTTCCCAGTAATTGGGTTTGGATAAATTTCCACCTCGAACCATTTGAATCTGAGACATGATTCATGCATAAATCGTTTCTCAGATTTCTGAAGGTTTGTGTCCATTCCCGAATGCTGCGGCCACTATATGGTCTGTTGTTACCTCGTTAAACGTGGATGGATTTGATAAAGTTCTTTTGAAAATACCGTTAAAGTTTTTTGCTGGTTTTTCTCAGCAAGTAGACACTGTATTCGGCTAAAACTTTCACATATGACTTTTATTGGAACTTTCTTTATACACACCAATTTGGCATATTAATCTGCAGCACTTTTGGGTTGACAAAAACCCAGTTCCAGCATGGAGGCAGAACATCACCTCCATGGTTCCACCAAACCCTCCGAACGAAGAAGAGGTTGGGGAAGGGCTCTATGTACACTCTGAAAACACATGGGTCAGAGGTTACCCGGATCCGGGTACAAGGTGGCCTGAGCATAGTCCACTATTTCATAGACCTGTCACAAGTTGCACAAAGTAGTTAGGTTGGTAACCTACTTCTGGTATGCATCATTTTGTGGTAAAGCTACCGTACTTTTTGCGCTTAAGCAGCTCTATCTATGAAATTGGAAGTTGGGCCATAGAATCTGTGTCTATCTTGACGCAGACAGCGAGTCAAATCCCAATCTGTTACCAGTTTCCGGGTCAGCTTGGCCCACAAATGGATCTGCTGCCAAATAGAGTTCGCTCATTAGCATACTGTTATATGATTGGTCATGCGTCCGTGACTTCACAATGTTCACTGATCCTTGCCAAATAGTGTTCACATTAAGCGTGCATCCCACCGTGGCGTGACTTCTACACCAATTAAATAGACGTCGTGCAGGACGTTACATCTCTTCCTCTCTGGTGAAAATTTTCTTTTAAGTTATTTGTGATTGTATACAGATTATTATCACTTCATCATCTTTACATTTAGCACTTTCTACATGTATCACGGCGAGTATTTCGTAGTTTTTAAACCTGCAGATAACACTCGCACCTCAGAATTATGTTGAGTTTCTCTCGTTTGAAATTTACCAAAATATTCATGTCTGTTTTTACGTAAGACGTTTTACTGTTTCACTTTTCACGTTAACTTTGCGTTAAATTTACTTAAAATAATTTGTGACTTTAAGGTTATCATGGCAGAAAGTGTTGATCCCAGCATCCCCATAGAGCAAGGGACCCAAGTCAAGCGCCCGTTAGCTTTATGCCAAATATTGAGTCTTGTCAAATTGAAATACGTTCGTTCGTTAACTTCTGTCAAATACTGCCCATTCTGCTGCCGTCCGTTTTTGTCACATACTGCCCGGTAAGCTCTTGGCAAATACTTTGACCATTCCTGCCAATACTGTGAATTCCTGTCCATATCGACCGGACACTATTTGGCACGTAATACACGCCAAATAGTGTCCTGCGTCCACTGCGCATGCTCAGCGGACAATATTTGGCAGTTGACACATTTGGCACGTAATACGCAATGATCTCTATTATAATATTGTCAATTCAATATTAATAGAGATCAGTGGTTATACGTGCAAAACCGTGTCCTACGTGCGTGCCATATCCTGCGTCTACTGCGCATGCCCAGCAGACACTATTTTGGCAGCGGACACTTTTTGGCATGACACTGGGAGTTTGTATTACCCACGTACACACATGTCACGTCAGCAACACTAACAACATAAAATTAGTGTTACTTCCGTAAAGTCGTCAGGACTTACACGTGTCGGTATAGTATACGAAACTGGTCGCCATTAGTTGTTGTTCATTGATCACCAATGAAAAGTATAGCCAACAATGGATGTATAGTCGTACCAGGCGAAGATGCCAAGGTCAATCAAAACTGTTCATGTACACAAGAGGGAGTATGGTTGCTCCGTTCCGTTGTTGTCACCTGTGGCACATGTACATACACCGCGTTTACACTAGATCCAGAAAGGTGGATTGAGATCCGGCATTTTTTTAACGACCGCAGATCAAGATCCGGTGTCGCGTTTACACCAGCGCTTGATCCAGCTCCGATCCCACTTTTGAACCGGTACAGCCACCCTCGAGTTTTTCACTTTGGCTAGCATATGACCTGACATCAGAAGCTTAAATATTGAAATATCTCTACTGTGAATTAAGATACCATTAATAATATTGTTATCAACCTCTCTACAGTAATAATGCTAATTTATATCTAACATAAATATTTACTTTTATATTTAAACAAATAATACCAGTCCAATGGTCAGTGGAGATAGGCTATCTCTATTATTACAGGTATATACTATAGAAAGAGAGATTTTGCTATCCTTTAAAAAATATCTACATTTAGAAACCAATCTATCCTTTATACCATGGAGGTAGAAATTAAATATAAATTTAAATTTCTACCTCCAAGTTTATACAGATAATATTTTGTCCTGTATAGAAATATTTTTAACGCGTTTATAATAACCATAGAAAAAGGACCTTGCTCTATGATATGTATATGTATATAGTATATACAAAATCTTTATTAATATAAGTATGTTATTACCGCAATATCTATAAAGACATATATAGTTGTAATTTTCAACGTTTAATAGAGATATTTATCCTAAAAAAGATATATCTATAGTCAGTTCAGATTGTAATCACAATAATCACACACAATCTGGCCCTTGCTCTCTGCTATGATATTATGAATATGTCACACTCGAGTCTTGCACGTTTGTTCTGTACTTTGCATTCAAGCTATGTCAATTTGTGTAGGTAACAACTCACCTGCTGTGTGCAATTTGGATTTGGAGTCATCACCATCATTCCAAGAACCCGCTGTATCCTCCATTTTGATGCTTTCCGATGCCATCATGCACAGTTACTACGATCCACACTTGGTCGTCTCGCTCCGGATAGCTGAATAAGAAAGCTTCCAGTGTAGCAGCCAGTTTTGCTCTACCACGACAATACCAACCGTTTCCCGGGCGTTGCACAAACACGCCCTCGTTCATGACCGACGAATCACGCCAATGTACACATCCCCCCCCCCCCCCCTCCATTGTAATGATACGAACAAACTACCTATCATAATAACACTCACGATAAGTTTTCAAGGCCTACCCCAAAAAATAATATGTTTGGCGTAACGGACAGAACAAATATTTTTATTATTACTTTTTAAAAAGTTTTTATTCTAATATAATTTTAACATGTTTGTTTTTTTAATGTCTCGCAAACTTAACTATACGGCGGTGTGGCACATTAATGTTTCCAAATGTTTTTGAAAGAAAAATCGCAACCCTTTTCACGAAGTGACTACGGGCCGTCTAAAATCTTCCATCTTAGTGTTCAATTTTGGATCCACTTTCTTGATCCGCCCATTGCGGTTTAAGGTTTACGCCAGTTTCAAGGCTTAACAAGAAATTGTGGTTCGACCTTCGTTTCCACTAAGTGACAAATTAAATCCAATATGCATCAGTGTGGCGTAACCAGACATTTTCGATTGGGGTGGGGGCAAGTTGGGGGGGGGGGAAGAGATATAATTTTCGGGGATACTATTTAATGTATCGAACCATTAATTTGTGCATTTTTTTAAAAATCTTACTGGGGGGTGGGGCAGGAGGGGGCAAGGGTTCTGAGGGGGGGGGGCAGTGCATCAGAAACAGCGCTCCGCATACGCAGGCAGGTCTGGGTAAGGAACATAATTATTAGGATCGTAACAATAATGTTAAACCCGTTTAGAATATGGGCAATAACCAACCTTGATCTATGGCAATAATTGAACTTCCTCTTCCTCTGAAATTGCGTCGGCAACATTTTGAAGGTCAAGGTTACGCCAAACTTAAAATGTTTTTAGCGTGACTTCACTCGACCCCCATAATCTGCAGAGGACTCGCTATCGTATTTAGCTCTTATCTTCTTACGTAAATACAGGTGTGTACTTATAAATAATTACTCACAGGTTAATCTGACGTTGGAACTCCCATTAAGTGCATGAGTCTTTGAGTAATCAACACGGTGCTAATTATTCAACTTGGTAGCTATCTCCATGGTTGCAGAGAGCACTAGAGTGGATTAACAGTGACTGGTGTGGATCTAAAACTCTCCGCCAGTGTTTGGTTTTCTGCTTTCGTGATAAAAGCCACTTAGACGCAAATACATTTCTTGAAATGTAAACAAAAGTATGCAAATGAGCAGTGAGTTTAACTATTAAGAGAACGTTTTCACGCTTGGCTCATTACAAATGCTTCTCGTTTGCATTCTATCTCCATATACATGTAAACACATGTACATGTAGATTGAATGGGGATGGCGTTCTGGGGAAGTGTGCGGTAGGGGTGCGGGGTCGTAAGATTGCAATAATTACAAATTTGGTAAAATTATATGGACATGTTGCCTTGGATTGGGCGCATTCGGCAATAAAAAGCGTTTGTTATGAAATGAATATGGTTGGAAAGATGTTTTAAAGGTAGAATATAATGATTCACACAAATGTGCCTTGAAATTGTGGGGTTTTTCCTTTTAACTTTGTGAACTAACACCGTCCGCCATTTCTGTAGAAGAAAATTGTTGACTCCACAAAATGGTGGACCATGTTAGTTCACGAAGTAAAAGGAAAACCACACATTTTTTTAGGCATATCTGGGTGGATCATTATATTCTACATTTAGAATTTTTTTCCAACCATTTCATTTCATAACAAATGCTTTCAGATGCTTTTTTTTATAGCCAAAAGCGCCTAATCTAAGGCAACGCGTCCCTTTTAAGTTTACGTTATTGTCAACCTATGTTTCATTTTTTATTCAAAGCGCATCAATAAGCTTTCCTGAAAATAATTTGCAGACCTTCCTCTTTTCAACAAAACAACCAAATTTGCAATCCAATTGCACTTAAAAAAATAAATTAAAAATCATCATCGTAAAAAGATTACCAGCCAAAATACCATGCCAAATGTACCGTTTCTAACTGGTGTCCAGATTATTTTTGCTGAGCAATACTGTTAATTTTGGAAGATGCTACCAGCAAGTCTGAGAACTATTTTTTCTTGCAGCTTTCAAGAGTGACCCAGTGCCTAATTTCGCAGAGTTGCTGAAGCACACACAAAGTTATACTTACCAGAATAAGGTTACCAGCCAAAATGTTCCATCTGTGACTGGTATCCTGCTAATTAAGGTATTGACAAAATAGGGAGACTGCCAACATTAGGGCTAGATAGCTCAGTTGGTAGAGCGCCAGCATAACAATCTGGAGATCACAGGTTCAAGTCCCGCACCAGTAAATCTTTCTTTTCTCAATTATTTAAACTGCTTATTTTTTTGCCAAGCATAAAATTGCGAAGCAATTTTTTTTCTTTCTTTAAGCAGTTCTATGAAATTGGGCCCTGAAGCCGCCAAAAAAAAAAAATAAATAAAACAAACATCTAACTGCAGTTAAAGAATTTGATTCCTTTACAAAGTTGTATCTACTTCTACTAAGAGGTATTTTATTGTGGATCAAGTTATCCTAAAGGGGGCGGGATATATTCCATAGAAAGAGATAAGTTCACATCCATGAGGTACAACTCGACAACACAAGAGCATCGGTAATGGGACACAGGCACTGTAGCTTCCCACAACCCTAGCAACCAGCGTCATGAATATCTGGGCCTCCCCTCCATTAAAATAGAACCGTCTACTGCGATTCAAAGACAAAGTATTGCCGGGTTCCTGAACTTTTGAATAACTTAGAAATGGGGTTCCCAGTCCCAGTCCTGAGAAACAACATCTTGGGTTCGGGTTTGAATTAACAATGCCTTTAGACTTGGGCATGATTTACAATCCGGAGGCTGAAACTCCTGATTCAGTTAACTACGAACAAAATTGTATATGATCCAACTTGTCGATGTCTAACAGCAAATTTGTTTCAAGTAAAAGGAATAGTTAAGTCTAGTATTAGATATTTATGCTAATAATCTAAGGTAGTTATCTACTTGTAATGACCCTTTCAAAAGAGTAAAATTGTACCCTTAAAACTGTTCCAAGAAAATTGACTGTCTATTCTAAAGAGTTGCGTAGAATAACAGTCAAGGAGCTACACCTCTGTAATAATGCCGAGATTGTGTGTGTGTTTTAAAGGTAGTACAATTTAAGATAAATATCAAACAAGTTTCAATAAAATTGAGATTACTTTGTGAGCAAAACAGCTAATCCAAATCCCCCCTTAAAGGGCTTATCCCTTCAATATGATGACGTACAATATAGAAGTTACTACCACGGGTGACTTTCAAAAAGCAATCCAGAGGTCAAGTGGTTACCAGTCTCTGAACCAAAGCCACACAGAAAAAAAAACCCCAAAGCCAATTAATAATAATCCAACACGATAAAATGTGTTTCCCTCAGCCGCAAACAAATCTCTCGTTGGTTGCAGATGAGCAAGAAGAAATTGTTTAAAAATAGCGGGAATGGGTGGAATGTCTCCGCTACTGGAGGGAGAGACAGAGAAGAGGGGGTAGCGTGTCTCGTAAAGGCGGCCTGGGGACTACTCGTACTCGAATTCGTTGACTTCAATGATTTCTTCACTAACAAAGAACTCGACCACCTCTTCCTCCTCCTCGCTGGCATACATGTTGTCCGTGTCCACCCCTGGTGCGGGTTCAAACAGAAAAAGGGAATTGACGTCAATGCTAAATTACACTGGTTTTGAGGCATTTCATGGTGAGGTATCAGTGTATATTAAGTTTGCGGTAACACAGTGTGTGTATATGTCTACTTTGCTGTGTAGATTTGTTCTTCCTTTTTATTCGACTGCAGCAGAGTAGATTTCGGAAATTCGGGAGACTACTTAGCACTGAAATAGAACTGTCCTGCTTTTAACTACTACCTGGGCGGAAGGTAGGAAAATGGCCGGGACTACTACTTTTGCTTAGTGGATCGAAGGGACTTCTCATAAAACTTCAGTGCTGCAGAGTGAGTTCTTAAATTGGGTCAACGTTTCGACAAGCCTGCTCTAGTCATCCTCAGGAGACCGACTTACATAGAAACTATATAAAATGTTTCCTTAAGTTAAATGTAACAATGGAAGAAAAAAAAAATTCTGACAGTCACAAGTTCCATGTGTTGTTCACAATACAGCACAAGATTGCTAATTGTCAAAGACCAGTATCCACACTTTATGTGACCCAACATATATATCAAACAACAAACCTGTGAAAGTTTGAGCTCAATCGGTCACCAAA
Source organism: Pisaster brevispinus (assembly GCA_023634235.1). Taxonomy (NCBI): domain Eukaryota; kingdom Metazoa; phylum Echinodermata; class Asteroidea; order Forcipulatida; family Asteriidae; genus Pisaster; species Pisaster brevispinus. The sequence goes on from JAMKCF010000022.1 coordinate 2,080,743, forward strand.
GTCACAAGAAAATAGTGTGAAAAAATACAAACAAAAAGACCTCATAGCTTTTACTGTTTCAAATGTCGGTTTGGGACAAAACTTTAGTATTTCAGGCAAAAGTGTTTCAAATGGAATTTTCCAGCGTGACCATATTTAAGCCATGTAAGCTACGTGTAAATCAGTGAACATATGTTTTTTTACCAACCTTACCAATGTTTTTTGAGAAATGAGTAAAACAGTTAGTTTTGATCTAACCCAATTTCATAGGGCTGCTTCAGCAGAAAATAACGCTTAACAATTTCCTGCTAAGCGGTAATGAGCAAGATACCAGTCACAAATTGTACACGTGACATGGTAGTTTGGCTGGTAACCTTATTCTGGTAAGCAAAATTTTATTGTGCTTAGCAAATTTTTGTGCTTAAGCAGCTCTAAGAAATTGCGACTTAGATCACGCCCAAACCTTCAAAAGGTTTATTTCATGTATAAATTGGGTCACATTATGTGCAGATACTGGGCCCTATTTCATGGCTCTGCTTACCGTCAAATTCTGCGCTTACGGTCACCATTCTCCGCTAGCTCTGCAAGAACCGAATTTCTGTGCTAGCTGTGTAAGCAAAGAATGCCTAGTAAAGTAGAATACGCACGCGCACAAGCAAAAATTCTCTGCTAACCCTTGAAATACGCTTGACGTAAGTGTGGAATTCCCTGCTTCCGTAAGCGCCGATTCTTTGCTTCTGGTAAGCAGAGCCATGAAATTACGCCCTGTTCTTTTTGGACCTCAGGAAGGTAGTAGGTGCATTCTTACCGTCTCGTAGATCAATACGTATTTGCCTGTTTTGCTCGTAACGTTCCTTCTGAGCCTGACGGAACTGAGTGAACTCGTCCAGCATCTGCTGCCGTTTCTCTATCAACTCCTGTTGGAGAAAAGGCACAAATGGTTGAGTGCATTCCCAAAGACCAGTCTGAAGGAAACATTATCATCAGACTAAACCCAGGGCCGCACCACTCTTGGCAAACAACGCAAACATTGGCCAACAATACGCGCAAACAGGAGTGCGTCGGGTACAAAAAGACATTTGCAACATTTGTGAACTCTGGTTTAGAGGATGTGCTAACATATATTATACTACCCCTAACAAAAGTTCTGCCTTATACTTGGTTTAGAGCCAGTCACATGACATGTCTTCCTTTTTTTTTAAACTAGAAAGCCACACAAGCAAAATGCACTATACCCGTAGCAACCAGTGTCCTATACCCATAGCAACCAATGTACTACACCCATAGCAACCAGGGTACACAGTGCGTGCAGGTCCTCATTGTTAGAGTGATTCATAATAATCATTGTTTTCAAAAGCCTCGCATGTTTGGAGTGGGCCTGGAATCACAAAGAGGCATAACCTCTGTTGCCCCTTATCTTGGCCTTCATACTCCTTTCAAATAAACTTGATAGACTTGAAGGAAGTAACCTCAATAAATTGAAGATGGTCTTGCCCATTCAAAGACAAAATTCCAGACTTGCCACCTACGAAAGTTTCAATGAAGGTGGTACATTAAACAAGGATGAGATTTTACAAATGTAAAAATTCCTGAAAAAAAAAATGGCTCGCAGGCCTGGATTCCCCTTATTCTAGACACGAAACCTCCCGGATGTTGCAATTCAGGAGGTTTACCGACTCTGCGCATCGCCAGAAATAAACGAACTACAAGTTTATACATGAATGGACTATTTCTTTCTCTCTTTGGTGAAGGCTTGACTTCTTTCAAGACAAATTGAAGGCTCTATGAGATTTTGAGAAAATCCTGTAATCAGGAAATGTTAAAATTCTGGAGGTTCAAAGTCGGAAAAAAAAAACCCCGGAGAAATCACGTCCCTGAACTCACCTTGGAGGCCTTGGAATGGCTCATGCGATCCTTCAACTCAAACTGCTTGTTGTACGTCTTCATATTCTTCTTAATGTCCTTAAAAGAGAAGATAAGAATAAGATTAGAACATAACCGCCGGCAGCCATATTGTCCTCTTATATCAAACAACGTAAACGGAACTGAGGCTCGGAGGGCGAAAAAGGGTCTGGCCCCGTTTTGGTCGGATGAGAATGTGTGATCACTGTTGCTGACTGCACATAGGAGACAAGACAAAGATGGTGGCAGCAGGATGAAGGGCACTAGGGGATTCTTGGGTCGTGTCCAAATCAAGCGACTTCGGATACGGCTGTTGGCAGCAGCGACAACATATCGGCTTTGCTTACCACAGAACGTTGTGTCTGCAGCACTCTGTAAAGCTTGCGCTTCTATGGGCAGCAAAAAGTCACCAGTGCAGAATTCTGTGGTACGCAGCGCCATGAAATTGGGCCCCAGGTATGGGAGGTAAAATATTTGAATGCTCATAATAAAATATTGTTAACAAAATCACCACTAAACAATAAAATTGTGTGTATTAATTTTGGTTTTTACCCTACACCGATGTGTGTTAGCACTGTATACTCAGTACTTTCCAGAGTTCTGTGAAAAAAATCACAGGCATATTACTCGGGTGGTCTAGTTGATAAGACACTGCTCTAGAATTGCAAAGGTCGTGGGTTCGAATCCCACCCGAGTAATATGCCTGTGATTTTTTTCACAGAACTCGGGAAAGTACTGAGTATACAGTGCTAACACACATCGGTGTAGGGTAAAAACCAAAATTAATATTCTTTATCCCCCGATGCAAAAATTAACATCTATTAAAATTGTGTGTGAGAAACTCCTTATTCGCTGCCAACCTAGGCACCAATCTAATAAAGAATACTGTGCATGGGGGCTTGTAACGGGGCCTGACAGCGACAGTTACCTTGATTTGTTTGTCTTTAAGCAGCGATGGTGGGCAAGGGCGCCACAGCAGCTGGCAGAAGCGATCCCGGTTACATTTTTGCAGCAGACGACCCTGGAAGCTCCAGACCCAGTAAGCGTTGTCGACCTGCAAAGCCCAACAGCAGGAAAATCTAATGTCACAAGGCTCTTCTTAAGCTCATCAACCAAATGATGATAATACAAAATCAGTACTAAGGTTTTCAAATAACTAGGTATGCAACTCAAACACAGGTATGCAACTCAAAACAAAGGAAAATTATGACAAGCTGAAAATATTTTGCGATCGAATCGCTAAAAAAGTACTGAAGTTTTCAAATAATTAGGTGTGCAACTCAAACACAGGTATGCAACTCAAAACAAAGGAAAATTATGACAAGCTGAAAATATTTGGAGAACAAATCGCTAAAGAGAAAGCCAATGCATGGAATCAGGACCATTGGTTCCCGAGCCCACTTTAGTGCCCTGGATGCGTTCTCAGAAAAACCGACGACCGTCTAGATGAAAACCTTTAGGGTAAAGTTTAAAATACTGATTTTTTTTATACAAGTTGCACAAAATGATTTTGTTTTTTGTCTAAGTGTTTATTACTTATGAACAATATGCTCACATGTGCATCTTGACTAACTCCCGATCATGCTTGGGACTCAGGTAAAGGTCGGTAAAGTGATGATGCCGCTAGTTCCTGGCAGCCATGTTCGTCTCCTTCTTATACAAGCCGGTCGATTTTCATTCTCTTGTTTTTCGATCCGATCCCATTTCTACGCATTTTTTTCCTCTCTCTTCTTACAGTTTTCGTGAGTTCTTGACCTCGATCGTTACCAACTGTGTCTTTGCTTGTTGATGCCATTTTAAAATTGAGAACGATTTCGTTGGACAATCAACAACATACAGCGATTTTATTTTTCATACATCGTGCGCAAGCAGGTGACGTTCACAGCGTTTGCATGCCTGACGTTATCTCACAATAAACAATGTGCCCGTGTGTTGTGCGTGGCGTACACGAAAGTGTTAGCTGTTTTTTAAAATTATTTTGAAACATCATCATCTGCCAAAATTCATTGGGACAACAAAAATTCAAAATTTGGGGGTATTAACTTTGAGGCTGGCTACATCTTGAAGGACCTACAAACACTCAACATTGCCAAAAAATGTTTAAATTGACCCCTGACCTTGTGACTCCACCAGCTGACCCCTGTGACTACGTAGCGGCCGGTGGGATCCCACTCCACGTCTGTGGCCATGAAATGCTCGGTCATGTTCATGACGGTCATGTCTGCAGCATCGATGAACTCAAAGGTGCCGTTCATACTGCGTGCACAAATGTAGAAAAAAAACTATCAACTTAAAACAACGATCAAAGTTACCTGTGGTATACAAATGCAACAAAAAAATGTACCTGGCCTTATGTTTCATCCCAAGCTGTGCTTTTCTCGTGAGCCTTTTGAGAAAGACTTTGCTGGGGTGAACAAGTGAGGCCATTACATGTGTGCCAACATTAAAACAGTCAGAAGTAGGAACACCATGATAAGTTGTAGCCTACGGTATAAAATGATTTGTGAAGAAGCAGCGAAGGTAAAGTACATGGCGTGTTGTTTTGTTCCACCGCTTGTTATCCGCAAATGACAGGATCAGACCTTGCAAAAAGCAAAGTTCTCACCCTTTCTTGGTCTTGTTACACATAGGAACTGTTGCATGTATTCCTTGCAATGTATATATTTAAAAGTTGCATCCCCTTAAGGTGATCCCTTGGCTGCCGCTTCCCAGGTTGTATCGTAAACTTGGGTGTGATCCCTGGCTACACGGCAGCTTACCGTTGAATGGCTTCTGACTGGCACCCCCGAACAAAGATATTGACTAATAGGGAGACCGCCAACATAGGGCTGGATAGCTCAGTTGGTAGAGTGCCGGTACATTAATCCGGAGGTCATTGGTTCAAATCTTTTTAACCATCTGTCATAACAATTTTTTTAAAACACTTGCATTGCTGTTACAAAATTGCAACACGACCTACACTAAATAGTGCCCTCTTTTATCTTTTCTCCCCATTTTCAGATATCAGATTGTTCCAATTTTTTTAAGGGTTTTAAAACTACAAAGTATGGACGTTTCAGATTAAATCTGAATGGTTTGCAGGTATGATTTCTAGGCTGCAAAAGGCATTTTCAAAGCCTCACCTATCAACACTAACTGCACAACCACAAAAAACACTTAACAACAAACTAAGCTTCCATTCTCTAAAGTTCTTTCAAACTGTCAAGATTCAACACACTCTTTGTTAAACTCTCCCAAAAACATGTATGTTGAACAAAAGTTGTCAATTTTTCCCCAATGATTCTTAGTGAAAAGTTACCTCTGAGGGAAAACAATGAAGTGAATCAGTGTCATGTGAATCACTCCAATATCTTGATTTAAAGATTTCAAGATGATTCATGTCTGAACAATTAACCACCATGTGTGGAAAATATTGACACTATTTATTTTACACAATTTCCAGTCAAAAATTGTCTGGGGGAGGGGAAAATCAAACAAAACAAAGAGTGTGTTTCAGATTTGTGGAGAGTATGTCGACTTGTGAAACAATGGAAAATTACAATTCACGACCAAGCTTAACTGCGAGTTCAAGTAGGTTTTAAATACTACGGCCGTTTCCAGTAGCTGCACACGGGCGCTATGGTCTCTATAAAAAGCAATTAGCAGAGCTGTGCATTGAGAGAGTTGGGACATAGAGAAACCCGTTTTTCCTTGGTCACGTGTTTGCTGGCCGACATTTTCAGTCCAAATGTAGCACAACCAAATGTGCAGTCTAGTCTAGCCCCCTGTGTGCGCACATGCATTCCGAGGACCTAAAAGGTGGCTTTTAATCAGTTGTTGCTGCAACTCTCTCTATAAAGAGCTCTGGGTTAACATGGACACAATACAGAACATTTTTTGTCTCAGGAATTTATGTTTGAGATTAAAAGAAAACCAATGTCATCTACAAAGAAGGTGAAGACCCTACCTTCTTAGACCAGCAAGCACCACAAACTGACCGGTAGGAGCCCAGAAGATGGTGTTGGCCTGTTTTCTTTCCAGGCACTCTGTCAAAAAAGAAATCCAATCAAAATACCTGTTAACCCTCCTACTATTGGCATGTTTCTCAAGACAACCATCATGTATCCCACTATTATTGTTATTATTTATTTGACGAAAAACAACCCAAAAGGTACAATAAATAACTAAATGTACATAATAATAAATGTGATAAAAGGAGCAAGAAAGCATACATAATAAACAAAAGAAAAATACAAATGAACAAAAATACACAGAATCTAAAATCTTAAAAGGGCCAATACAACAAGAAATACAAATAGCTGTCGACAAAAAAATGTTCAAAAACCCCCAAAACAGCAACAGCTATGTAGGTCAGGGGCAGCAAAACAAACTACTATTACCCACAGGTATGAAGTACCACATATACAGGGATGTGATAGGCTGTTGAAAATAAAACCTGAACTGTGAGCGCAAAGCGCGAAAGCCTGCGAGCTCGAAGCCTACTTACATACATTTATCTTTTGTTTTAAAAGCCATAATCTGCACTCTGGGGCATACTATTTGGTTTTATCTTCATGTTTTTTTTACAGTCTTCATTTTTTCTTCTTCATATAATTTTTTCTCCACAAAGCCTGCCAAATACAACAGAATGCAACACAGTTGAAATGAGAACCATGCCAAATGCAACAAAATGCAACAAGGGATATTGTTGCAATGTGCAGGCATGCTGTTTGTGAAAGGACTGAGCAAGGGTGTTTGCCCTGCTAAATGCAACAGTATGCAAGTGTAGTGGTGACTTGTAACGTTTATGTAATGTTCAACTGTCATTATACAATCTTTTGAATATGATTTGAATTCTGATTCTTACCTAATATATACTTCTTAATACTTTTCCCATAAAAAATATTTTGAAATACCCATTATAAGTTGTTCAGATACAATAGAAGCAGCCAAACCTATATGAAGTCACTTCACTGCTGAATGCAACAAATTCAGTCCAAAAATGACATCTGAGTTGACTGCCAAATGCAACAGATCACAACAACTATTACCATTTGGTGCATATTGTTGCATTTAGCATGGTCAGGGTTAAAGGAAGAACACGAATAAAAGGGTTCTCTGGAAAACTTACTGACAAGTTCCACCTTCCCCTTCTCGTGGATCTTGTAGAAACTCGCACAGATGCGCGGGGACTCCCCGTGGAGGCAGCAGAATCGGGAGCCGGTGGGTTCCCAGGCAAACGCCGTGATGGTCTCCTTGAGCTCAACCTGATCCACAGGGATCTGCTTCTCCCGCATACGGAAAAGCTCAAAGTTCCACAGCGACACCTGGAGACGGTATAGCAAAAAAAAAAATGTAAGGCCGTGTTCGAAACGGCGACTTCGGCTACAGCTACGGCTAGATCGCGTGCGTCTGCCTATTCTTCAACACTGGCAGACGCGCTGATCTAGCTGTAGCTGAAGCCGAAGTCGCCGTTTCGGACACGGCCTAATTAACTTCACACTTATAAAGGTACGGATTTAAAAAACCCAACTTTTTAATCAGTGTTTAATTTTGGTCTGAAAGCTTACTGATTATGAAGTTCGTACTAGAACCATTTTCTTCCGTGAAATGAAGTCATATTCGAGAAAACAGGAAGATTTTGTCTTGTTTTAAATCAAAACAAACTTAATTTATATTGCGCAAAATCCATAAAATATAATGATACAACCTGGAGAATGTAAACCATATAAGAAACAAAGTGTCCTAATTATAAAAATTAATTTGTTACACTCCATATGAATATGCAGCCAGTCCAGAAACACCCGGGCACGCCCCCTTCTCTAGCACAATAGGTGTCCTGGTGGTTCACTTGCATTTAACAATGCACAGAACCTTTTGGTTCTAGGAAAATGTATGACATGTTCCTCCTCAGTCTAGTCTTCACCATATCTATTTAACATTTTAAGTGTTTCTCTTTTGTGTGTAATTTACCGAGTTTGTAGAGAGAAAAAAAAAAAAATGATACTAATACATTATTTAGGTAGTGCTCACCTTTTTGCTCTTGTTGGTGTAGCGGTCCACCTTGACGCAGAGGTAGTCTCCCTGCTTTTGCCAGTGGATCTTGCAGTCGGCGACGTTGAACAGCGTCTTGGCTCGGAGCTCCTTGCGGGAGGGGATCTCAACGAGGGTGACCCTCGCGGGGCTCTCGCTCACCTCCGGTACCCAGTAAGCGAGGATGTTGTCGGCTGGTGACCAGGCAAAATCCCTGTGGATGGAAACGTGGTGTTATAGCTAGGGAGCCGGCTTTTTGAAGACACAACTTTTAAAGTTAGGACTAAATACACTTTTCACCACCCTGGCCTGATAGTTTGCTCCTGTATGGGCAATGTTGTTTTCACCTCAATAAGGGAAACGTAAGTTGGTATGTCAGAACATTTCATCGGGCGAAGCGAGAATGAATCTCATGACTGTGGGTACATAAACTTTTGAGGACGGCAAAGATATACAGGTAGATTAAAACACGAGGGACTAAAGCTGATGGTAATAAATATCACTCTCGGTGCACTCTCCTGCCCAACTGGCTTTTTCCACCAAATTTAATTTCAAAAGCGGTGGCATTTTTGAGATATCTGGAGTGATATCTTGAGCAGGTATGTCCTCGAAGGAAGAACAATCCATAATTTGAATACAGTTTCATTCAGAAACGTTTCTCAGATTGAAATGTTTTTTAATCCCGCTCTCTAAAACCACATTCCTTTGAAGGGAATTGTTTCTCAAAATGTTATAAATTATCAACAGCTGCAGTGGTTCTTACCAAGTAAGTTTTTATGGTCATTAATTTTTGGAGTAATTACCAAAGGTAAACCCTCCCTTTAACAGTCCTTTGTTTTTCATTTTGAAAAGAAGGCTTTGAGTATAACTTTAATCAAGCTCAGCACAAAGTTATCAATTTGGGTTCCGTGAAAGCTTCTTCCATGAGAACGAGGCCGATCTCTCCTGCTCTTGGCCTACCTGATATCTGTTATCTTCATACTCTTCTTCTCCAGTAACCCGAAGGATGGCGTTTCATAGATGCTCAGCATGTCCGTAGATTGCTTAGCGAAGTACTTGCCGTCATGGCTCCACCTGTAGGCCGCAATACGACAAATACCAAATAGAATTCAACTGAGCAAAACTTCAGTTTTTTTTTTTTAAAACTGGGCCCAGATGCTCTGACACCCTATTGTGGATTTTGACACTTTTGTCCACCCCCCGTCCTATCCAACATTAACATAGTATTTGTGGCAAAAATCAATTGAAATATTAGATAGCTATTTTCCTTCATTCGAGGAATTGATATACTTTCACTTGAGACACTGATAAAAAATAACTTGTCAAAGATTAGTAGAAGTTGGTTAAAATGTGGCTCAAAGGTAAAAATGAGTCATTGTTCGGACCCGACATTATCTCTCATCACAAGCAGTCATGTACAAAACAATGCATTCCATGCAGTGTGCATGGCATGAGTGAAACTATTTCATAATTTTCAGGCCTCGAAATAACCCTCGGCACCAACAGCAATTGCCGTGGTGCCCTGTGCTTTTGCTGTGGTGCCCTTTGCAAAGTTCCAATACAAATTTACATTTCCCACACAGAGTGCCTCTTACGAGAGGAAAATTGCTGTGCCCCTTTAAGAGCGAAGTTCAAGGCCTGATTTTTAATTTTGGAACATCATCTGTCAAAGTTGAGAAAGAGTTCAATCATGACACAACATCTCACTTCTGGAAGCAGGGAATTCCGCGCTTACGTCAAGCGTATTTAACGGGTAAGCAGGGAATTTTTGCTTGTGCGCGTGCGTACTCCACGTTGCTAGGCATTCTTTGCTTACACAGCTAGCGCAGAACATTTTTGTGACCGCTTTGGTCGCACGTATTTGCTTTAACACGTGCAGGAGACAAACTTGTGCATTTTAACAGGTCCCAATGTTTGAATACATGCGAAATTTGCACAGTCTATTGTAGCAGTTAGTGCATATCCTTAAAAACCACGTCGATTACATTGAATGGTCAAACAGTAGGAGGGTTAAAAAAAGTTACAGACACTTATGTTATACCAGAGGGTACCCCCCCGAATGTTACCATACGTTAACACACTATTTTCCACTTGTACAGAAGTACCCCCCTCCCCCTAAAATCCTCTAAAGAATTCCGGAGATTCCAAGCTTACAGTGAAGTCACAACGGGGGAGAGGCTCCCACCATGGCCCATATCGAGCACCGAATGCTCTACACCGGATGGTCTACACACTGCCTGGTACCCTGCCTCCATACTCACTTGAATATTGGCCAGTGTGCTGCGTTCTCACAGTGGAAACCCCTCTTCTTCTTGCCGGTCAGTACGTCCCATATAATAATGGCTTGGGGTTCGTCTCTCATATCGATCAGTGGGCTGAATGTCACAAGGTATCTGCAAACAAAATAATAATAATCAAAAATAATCAAAGTAATCATTAAAGGTATATTGCAGGATTGGGCAGGATAAAAAATCATCTTCTTCTATTGAGATTCGGCTTACGGATTATGAAGTTAATACTAGAACCATTTTTTCTGTGAAATATTTTCCTCTCAAATGAAGTCATCTTCAAGAAAACTGAATCTGAAAACAGACGATATTGGTTGTTGCAACTAAATTTAAGTACAATGAGTTTACATGTTGAAAATTGTGCAAGGTTGTTCACTCTTTTCTCCTGACTCACACAATAATGGGGAAAGTATTTTCACTATTGCATCAAAGTTTTACCTGGCCATTTGACCAGCTTGCCGTCGAAACAGCTGGCCTACTGGCCAGCGGGCCACTTATAAGGGACCCAAATTTATAAAGGTGTTTAGCAGAAAATACTGCTTAGCAGAAAATACTGCTTAGCAGAAAATACTGCTTAGCAAAACATTTTTGCTGTGCAAAAATTAGTGGGGTACCAGTTGCAACAATGTAAACTTCATGGCATTTTGGGTGGAAACCTGTTTCTGCCGAGACTGATTTTTCTGTGCTTAGCAGGTTTTTATGCTTACAGGCTTAATGAAATTGAACCCACACATTAACTTACCTCTCACATGGGGAGAAGTCAATCAGCTGGACGCCGGGGTGAAGGAATTTCTTGATCTGCTCAAACTTTGGTCCTCCCCAGAGGGCAATACCCCTCTGATGGAACGTGGACAGGTAGGTGCCTTGCGGTGACCACCTCACATACGTCTCTGTCCAATGCTGGTGGACAAAAAAGAAGAAGATTTAAACAAATTCACAATAGTATGTCAGTGGTTTTTTTTTTATATTGATGGTGGAGATGATTGAAAGGGATGGATTCATCGTTGGATTTAGGAAGAAATCTCTCATTTTTATAGTCTAGTTTTCTAAAATCAACCAATCATCCAACATGTCAAAATTTCATCAAATTAGGTGGTCCCATTTTAGTGCAAGAGAAAATAAGGGGAAAAAAAGAGTTTACATGTAACCAGGGATTTTGCGCATTCACCTAGATGTTTATTTCTGTCGCTACAATCAAAAACAAGCAGAGTGTTTTTTCAAATGCTAATTTCTCAATTTTTTTCCCCCGGCATTTCAAATGGAGTTTTGCGTATCACATCAACAAATATTTTGGCCGATTCAAAATACAAACACAACATCCAATGGGAGACTATGAGACACAAAACGGGAGCAGACATACACAGTCAATTTCCACTGGTATCATAAATTTAGGCATTCGCACAGTTATGAGACCAAAGGTTTCTAACCCCTTAAGCTGGCCACAACCTAGCACCTGAAACACGACATGCCCAGCACAGGTTTTTCATGTTCTTACGGGGATGCACATTTGAAGTACGAGGAAATCAGCTAACCAGTTGAAAATTTGCATGCCTGCTGATAGTTTTTTAAAAACACCAGCAGGACAAGGGACTTCGAACAGATACAAAATTTGAAAATTTAACCCCAGCAGAGGGGTGGCTGGGTGTCTTTTGGACACCCTGTTTTAAATTTGGACACCCTGTTTTATCTGTCATTTACATGTAAATGTATTGTAAGTGAACAATTTGGACACTCACTTTTTAAATTTCCAGCAAATTTGGACACCCTTTTTACCAAATCCTGGCTAAAACCTTGAACCCCAGCACAAGTCGTCGATGATTTTTCTCTTACCTTCCGCTCCTCCACAAGAGTGGCATCCGTCGAGGAGTTCTGGAAGATGGAGGTCTTCTCCCCACCGTCAAAGATGACGCTATACTGGTCACTGCAGTCTTGCTCCTGCAGCCAGAACCTCATGTTGCCCTGGAGGAGGACCAAGTCAAGGTACGAAATAAACGACAAAAACCTATTTTGGGTTATGCCACTACAGGGTTCGAAATTAGCGGTCACCCGGTTGCCAAATGCGAGTGAGTGGGCAAGTCAAAACCCTTCCTTTACTAGTCTGCCGGGCGAGTCAAAATTGTTTTCCTTTTAAACAATAAATGAGGGGTACGGTGGTAAAATCCCAAGGAGAGATTTTTTTTAAATATATATATTTTTTTATGCAAGTCGCCAGACACACAAGGCCTTCAACTATTTTTTCCAGGGGCTTTTGCCACCTACTCCTGGGGCTGAAACAGGGTTACCCCCTTTACAGTCCATATGGATGTAGGCTTGGGTATCATCCATCAGAAGCCTGGCTGGTAGAGCAGAAAGCACTAACTCCCCAACTTTACGAAGCAATCATGGTTAAGTGTCTTGCTTAAGGACACAAGTGTCACGACCGGGAACTGAACCCACACTCTGCTGATCAAACACCAGAGCTTGAATCCGGTGCTCTTAACCGCTAGGCCATGACACGCCACAAGATTATTTTTAAGTTTGTAAAAATGGTTTTGGCAAGTCTTGATATTTGCTAGCTTTAATGCGGGCGCGATCGTGGGCGCGTTCTCGATCGCGATCACGATCGTACATAAGTCTACAACATTAAAACATGCATGCATATAACCACATGGTAATGGGTAGTGAATATCCACCGACCCCACAACACTACGAAAATTGTGTGCATTAGTGAAAACACTTACGGGCGACCCAAAAGTTTGGTTGACTCGTCCGGCGGGAGAGTGAAAAAAAAAAGTCAAGGGAAAAAAGAACCCTGCACTACACGAGTCGGATGAGTTAGAACCAAAGCCAAGGATTAATAATAATAATAGTACGCAGTTCTTATATAGCGCTTTATCACATCGAGGGTGTCTCAAAGCGCTTTTTATTTTTTCAACAAGGTATGTGGAGCTATATTCAAATTATAAGACTGCAGGTGCTGAGCTAAGAGGAAAAAAAACTACTCACAAAGTCTTTGTAAGACTCGGGTTTTGGCGGCTCCCATTTATCCTCAATCTTGGCGTACCTGATGACAATAAAAATATCACCGTTTTAACACAGTTAATACTAATAATAGCGCTGGTGCCAACTTTGACGTTCTCGGGAACAATATAAAGCAGAATCAGTTTACTGGTGCAGTCCCAAGTCCAACAGAATCAAACAAACTATGCTGTTGGATTCTGATGGGTTGGGGTATAGGGTTTAATGTGAAGGGTGTGGGTGGGGCTAAAGGGTTGGGTGGTCGAGTTGGCGTAGTGGTACCTCTACTGGCCTTCAACTTCTTCTGGGACACTGGTTCAAATCCTGCTGGGGGGCACTACGTGGATTGGGTTTTTCAGTCCTTACCAGATTGCATGGGTTTTCCCTCAAACAATTCTCTGGTGTTTTCCTCCCACATCTAAAACTGAAACTTCCTTTCTTGTCTTATCCCCATGGGGTTCTTGTCTAGTATAGTGATTATGTTTGCTTCTTTGAGAATCCTTGGCTTCACAACCAGAATTATTAAATAAAAGGTTTAGTCCCAACATGGGATACGTCTTTGAGAAATGTATTCAGGTCTAAGTAATTCAATCAGTCAATTAATACATTTATAAGACACCAATCCAACGATCGTTCCTCATAGTGCCATACAGTAAGCTCTCAAAAAAATGGTAGGGTTTAAGCAATGTTTTGACCATAGCTATTGAAGAGGGGTTTTAGCCACAATTTGGTAAAAGGATGTCCAAATTTGCTGGAAATTTAAAAACTGGGTTTCCGAATTGTTCACTTACAATACATTTACATGTAAATGACAGATAAAATAGGGTGTCCAAATTTAAAACAGGGTGTCCAAAAGACACCCAGACACCCTTCTGCCAGATTGAAGCAGATTATCTGAAGCAGATTATCTGACGATCAGAGGAAGACGATTCCACAACCTAGGTGCAGCGATCGAAAAGGCCCGATTCCTCCACTGTAGTTGCTCCTAAGAACCCAAAGGACTGAAAATGGGAGCAGAATTTAAGACAGGGCTCCTTGATGGACAATATATCTGTGAGATATGTTGGAGCCGAGTCATTAAGACAACGGAACACAGGGAGCAAGACCTTAAATGGATTTTGGGATTGTAACGGTAATTTAAAAAAAACCACAAAAACAAAACCACTGAAAACTTCGTTAAATAACTGGACTGATTAAAACTCAAGTGTGAGCAACTCAGACTTACTTGTCTATGTCGGCGAACAGATTGACCGAAAACGTGTGGGTCTTATCCAACTTGTACCCATCCATCTGTTTAGCGGCTTCCATTGCGTTCGCCGGTGAGGAAAATTCCAAAAATATGAACCTGAAAACAATCATAATTCAAATACTAAAAAATAGCAGTTATTTCCTCTGATGCTTCAACTTTGAAAGGGCAAAGGCACCAAGGCATTTGCTCCTTTGTAAAGGGCACCTCTATGTAAGGTTTGCCCTTAACTTTTTCAGTGACTAGCCCAGGGCTCTAATTTGGAGGGAAAATCCACAAGACTGCTGGGCTTGTAGCTCAAAATGTTTACTGGACCAGAAATTTCCTTGCAAGACCAGAAAGAAAATGAGAAAAAAAAAATCTGACACCTGGACACTGTTGCTTATAACATGTTTTTTTTTATTTTAACAAGCACTGAGGCATGTTTGAGAAGTTTGATCCCATTTTGTCTTTATTGGTTTAAAGTATACTTCATCACTCAAGAGAACTGAAAGACATTCTTGAAACTCAAAGTCATTTGAACATAATTTGCTTGCGTTATTACACAGTGAAGTATTGTTACTCAATTGAAAAACACAAGCCAGCTGGACTTGCCAAGTCACAGGTTTACTGGCCCGACACTAAAATCACTGGCCTCAGGCCTGCGGTCCAGTGTCAAATTCGAGCCCTGTAGCCCCCGGACCAGTTCACTTGGCAATTCACTAGTTTGTCAGCTTTTTCACTAGTCAATACTTAATTATTAAATAAGTATTGCTTTCCAACACTGAACTAGCCACTACTTATAGAGAGCTTTGACTGATCCGCAGTTGTTTTAACTGGCATTTGGCCAGCGGACTAGTGTTAAGGGAGAATGCTGAAAATGAGGACATTGTAAATTTCTATTGAAATATTTCAAGGGGCACCAAGGCAATGACAAGGGGCAGCAGAAGCAATTGCCTCTGTTGCCTCCATGCAGTATCAGGCCTGCAGCCGATTTCACGAAACGCTAGGATTAATCCTATCTCGAGTTAGGACGAGTAACTAGTCCTAACTTAGGATTAATCTTAAGGTTTACATGTTACAGTGCAAGGCTGAGACTCGTCCTAAGTCCTAAGATTAATCCTAAGTTAGGAAGAGTTTGGTGAAATCGACGGCTGCCTCTTCATGTCTTGGAGAACATGTGCTGATTTAAAAAAAACTATTTGTATGCAAGTCGCCAGACACACAAGGCCTGAAGGCCACTTCAAGGTGTGGGCTACAATCAACTATTTTTTCCAGGGGCCGTTGCCACCTACTCCTGGGGCTGAAACAGGGTTACCCCCTTTACAGTCCATACGGATGTAGGCTTGGGTATCATCCAACAGAAGCCTGGCTGGTAGAGCAGAAAGCACTACCTCCCCAACTTTACGAAGCAATCATGGTTAAGTGTCTTGCTTAAGGACACAAGTGTCACGACCGGGACTCGAACCCACACTCTGCTGATCAAACAGCAGAGCTTGAATCCGGTGCTCTTAACCGCTAGGCCATGACACGCCACTAAACTGATGTTGATTCTTCAAACAGAGGAACAAATAGCCTAAGGTATTCCCGTAAAGGCCAAATTCTGCAAGTCAGCCAAACATTCTCACTGTTTCACTGCACAGTTTGACATGTCCATTGCTGACCCAACTACAATTGAGGCCAACGATTAAGGAAGACGTGCTGTCTTGACAAGTATTTTGAGCGTTTCTCTCAGAAGGCCATCACCTGCATCCTCAGGACAACTGTACATCTATCGGGTGGTCAGGTTGGCGTAGTGGTATCTTTCCTCCCCTTCCACCTCTAAAACCCTGGTTCAAGACCAGTCTGGGACACTAAAGCGGATTGGGTTTTCAGTCCCTACCTGATGGCGTGAGTTTTCCCCGGAATATATCTCTTGAGTTTTCCTCCCACATCTGAAACAAAAACTTCCTTCCTTGTTTTCTCTCCATGGGGTTCTTGGCTAGTACAGTGATTAAGGTCACTTTTCTGAGAATACTTGGCATCATAAGTAAACTTAAATAGACGCTGGCTTACCCCTTGGTGAGGCCATTGTCTTCTGGGTAATGCTCGGTGATGATTTCACCAAACTTGCTGAAGATTCGTCGGATGACGTTCTTGAGTTTTGGCAGTCGGTCCTGACCGACATTCGGGATGTTGTCAACAACGATGACCGAGTCGCTGCCGATGGCTCGCTGAGGGCGCTGCTTTAGGATATCCCCGAGAAGTTCTAAGAACAGAAGGTTTAGAGAAGTTGTTTTAATTTCACAAACACTGGCTGTTGGGGCGATCAATTAAAACTGTATAACCTGAGTTGTGAATGAAAGCTTGAATTAGTAAGGTTCGAGTAATCATTAATCAATCTCCAAGAGTCATATACCCTCCTGAGTGTTACACAACTAGCCAAGCACCAAGTGAGCAACATAATTTAAAGAATTAATATAAATATGAACGCTTTGATTTTAGTTGTCATTTTTTGTTTTGTGCTTACTTTGAATAAATTGCAAATCAAAATAAGAAACCAAGTTTTAAGGAAAAAATATTTCCTATTTCCGTTATATTACTTGTTGTAATACTTTACTAACTAGTGTTTTTGCTATTTTAAATGTGTAACAAGGTTTTTCACTTTTATAATGTGCTTTTAACTTTGACTCTATCTTACTTAATTAATTACTTTGTTTACTGATTTACTACAAAATACTAGTGTACTGTTATATACTTTTTTAGGTGCTCGGGCATTCCGCCCGAAAACCTATTGTTATTGTTCTGTTGTTTTTTCCTCGTCTTCTTCTTTCCCACTGAACCTTCTCTCGCAACTTTCGCAAAAAGTAAGGGTCGTAAAGACTTGAAACTTGGCATGCACTTAGACTTTGGTGTCTAGACGGAACAGAATCTTTTTTGGGTTGATGACGTCATCGATTACGTCATTACGTTAAAAAAACGTCTAATAAATTGAAAAATTCATATCTTGAGAACTAAAGATGCTACATACAAGATCTTTGTTGCATATAAAAGGTCTTGAAATGTACATTTTGAATGCACATTGTGACCTCATTTGACCTTTACTTCCAGTCGAAACCGGAAGTTAAAGTAAAAAATATGTTATTTTAGGCTCTGGAGCCTAGGTGAAATAAAATATGAACAAACTTTCAATGCATAATATTTTGTTTAGCTCATGAGCATTCTAGAAATATGATATATGACGTCATAGCTACGTCACAACGAAAATCATAGACGAGGTCGAATTTTTTTAAATTTTGCTATGTCCAAAATTTAAGCTTGTACGGACTTGAAACTTACTTTATACCTAGATCACAGTGTGTACATAACAAAATAAAAATTTTGGAATGATGACGTCATCGATGACGTCATTACATCAAATTGAAGTTTTATATTAAAATAATCATATCTCAAGAACCATATTTGCTACATACATGATCTTTGCACCATCTAAAAGCTTTTGAAGTATTAAACAAATCTTACACAGAGTGCGACCCCATTTGCCCCTTACTTCCGGTCGAAACCGGAAGTTCAAAATTCAGATTTCAAATGTAACAAAACATTAGATTTTTATAATATATAAATCATCGTAATTGTCTTCACAAACGCTAAACAAAGTGTGACCCAATTTGACCTTGACTTCCAGTTTAAACCGGCAGTTGAAGTATTAAATTGGAAAACAATCTAACTTCTGAACCAGACATTGGGTTGATATGGTAAAACGTCATCACCAGTTCATTCAATCACAATCTGACATCACTCACGAACACCTGTGTGTTTGTTGTTTACAAACACTGTATATCTAATCTAGTTTTTTAAATGAGATTTTTAATAAAATGCTTTGTCTTGTGAATAATATTAATTTATTATTATTTATGTAGTATAACAACACAGATTGGTGTAAGACCCCCATAACCCTCCATCCCCTGCGACTGACGGGAGGATGGAGGGTTACGATTATCGCAACTAACTAGACTAGAGAGTAGAGGCCTACCAACAAACAATAGTAAAGTACCATATTTTTATTTTATTTGTTAACAACACAAAGAACTACATCAGAATGCCAATTAAACATATGTCAAGATTTGGGATGGCAAAAATTAAAGAAACGATTGACATTACTCTGTCAGGACTCCAGTCCATGTCAGTCTGTACACAAACATGCATTGAATGATTGTCATGATGATGGTAGAGAATAGATTCAATTCAAGGGGCAAGTCTAGTCAGCATGAAAATACATATTTTTAGGCGAGGTGATTTGGGGACATACGATTACGAAATACGGCCAAGGTTACAGAAGAAGTCCGAGTGCTGTAGTGGCGTAACCTTATTTGTAAACTGTACTGTAGCCTAGCTATGGTCCATGGGCAATTTTATGGTCATTTGATTATGATGGTTGCACTACTTCCCGCTATTATGGGCATGGCATATGGTGGGTGGCATACAAAAATTACACTTGCGCCTTTGCGCGAAACATACGGATGATTGGTATGAAAAAAAATTGCAAAAAACACAATTTACCGTCATCCTTAACATTATCAACGTAGTCCTCCGGATCACTGAAGTTCGGTTCTTGTTCTTCACCGTTCTGATCGGCTTCGTTGGGCGCATTTTCGTGAGATTTGTCCATTTTTCGACCTCCTTGTCGTTCTCTTTCAGCGCTCCCCTCCGCCATTTTGTTGCGCACATGGACATAGAGACCCCTTAAGTTCTATCAATTTTAACACAATCGCTAACAAAAATCTCGGAAGCTGAAGAGGGCGCTATGACAAATTTACGGTCCTTAATATTTTTGTATTACATACCACGCGAGTTTCCTTTTCCAAAAGTCAACTCAAATAAAAGTAAACTATTTAATGTAACAGTCAATAGAGTCAATACTCAATAGTCCATTGCAAATAAAAAAAAAATATATGTTAAAAGGCTAATTATTTTTGCCTTTGAACTTTGAAGTAGTGTACGGTACAACAAATTAGAAGAGGATTGGTTAATTACTCGAATTGACAATAATTAGTTTCACTGAAAGTTCACTGATTGTAAAGTTAATACCAATAAAAACCGATCCAGAGCTTTCGATGACAAAATGCTTTTTGTTTCGAACTTTAAGTCCTAAAGTTTAATGTGCACAAAATTCCTACGAAAACTATGGATGAGGTTTGCGTTGTTTTCAATTAATGACCATCGGTATTGATATAATTTTCTCCAGGTTAAATTGTGCAATATAATGTGTTTACTAAAATTGGCGATGTGAATTAATCTTATTCCAAATGATGTAGCTTCCCTTTAAAGTTTGCCACGGGAGGTACGTGGTGTGGATGACAGAACATTGGCGCTCCCATTCTTTGCTCGTCCCCAGGATGTTCAACCAAAACGCACGTGAATGGAGCATTTTAGCGTGGGGACGAAGTTGGATTGCGCAATAATGGGTTCGAGATTTTGTTCACGCTGCAATTGGCGCGCCAATTTTTTACGCTGGTTGCCAAACTATATCAATTCACAAATCACAGGTTTTACCTGGGTACCAGTAGCTCCATGCGCAAGTGGCGCGAGTATTTCCCACAGGCGCACATGTTGGGGACAATTAATTTGCATAGATAAAAAATAACTCGATTGTATGTTTATCTATTGGTCGATCGTTGTCGGCTGATCATAATCTTTAACTTCAGAGCCGCTCGCTCAACTGAGTTGAACAAAATAATGAGCCAAGTTGTGCAACCATCGGCAGAAGATTCAACGACCGCAAAGAGACAGAAGTTGTGTGACGAGACGGTAAGTTCCATTATTGCCAATTGCATTTTCGTAAACAGTGTAGTGTCAGCATGGTATGGTTGTCTCATCATGCACCCGAGTAGCGTCAGAAAGGCTGCTTTGTCCCAAAGCGCTAATCACGATCTAAAATAAAGGCTATACAGTTATAGAATAAAACCATTCGTGGCAAGATCGAGCACATCGTATGATTCCTTTTAAAACGTTTCCCAAGGTAATTTTTTTTAAAGACACGCTGTGCACATCAGTGAATTGCATCCGCGCTCTCCCTCGTGGTGGAAAATTACTCGGTGAAAACCAATGCATGCCTGCCCCTTGCTTATGCACGCATTTAGGCATGGGGTTCAGCCAATGACAATGTACAGTTTCTATTGATGCAGTCTTGTAGTATGTATGTTACTTTGTCAGTGTGAATTGTTTTAAAAATTACAATTTATAAGCAAAATGCATGGTTTTATTAATGATCAAAACATTACACTTCGACTGACAAATATTTCCATCTAAAAAAGTACTGCAATAATGCAAGCAGAAGCACTGAGTAAGATCAAGACTCCGACAAGAGTCAAGACAATTTTTGACCCGTCTCCATGATATATCCGATTCTTATTTTGGTTTGGGCAAATCAAAATAAGAACATTGATTAATTCATTTTAAAACTAAAAAAAGGGACTTGAAGTTTTCTCACAAGCTTTATAACTCGCTAATTAAAATTTACTAATGATGATTTGGCTTTTTCTTAAAGCATAACCACTTTCCTAGAAAGGCTAATCATATTCTATGAAATTTACTGGAGGTTTTAAATATTGAAAACTAGGGCTGTAACAGCGATTGTGATTTACTCAATCCATGGGTTGTGTGTGTGTGTGCATGTGCTATAGGAGGAATGATGGCACATGTAATGGAGCCCACTGCTGTAGACCATGTAACCTTTGTTTACAAAAAGAGCAACCTTTTAGTTTTAGAATCCCTGGGTTTTTCTGGCAGGCAAGATACTGCACTAGTCATATGGGAAATTTTTATATTTTGTGTCATTATTTCCACATAAATTTCAAGAGTTATGAAAGTTACAGCTGAACAAGGTTCGAGTTGCATCCCCTTTCTTCATATCAAAAGTTGGTCAAAATCAAATTAAAGTGCAAACTCCATGAAATTTAACCTTTACCGTTTCCTTCCATTGGGCTGTGTACAAATGGTTGTCTAGGCCCTGGTGTACCCCTCCTAGAACTGTATGAAATTTGTTCCGCTATCATCTCCACGAACTTCGTAGCTTATCATGTACAAAATCCTATTCAAAATGTTTTGTACATGACAACCTATGGAGACGATAGCTTGGACAACTAGGAGTAGGCCCGGTGGCTCTTTTGTAAACATGTGATGTCACAGTTTACATGGTTTATAGACAACTAGCTGCTCAAACGCCTTCAGACAAAATCATGCTGTGGGTGTACTCGATTCTGTATTACAACCAATGCATTTTTTCATAATTTGCACTGTAGTTACACTACAGTGCAGTTTTATACTCTAAAGTAATACATCAGTGTACTGTGTAAGAGTCTTACATTAGTAACATGGCAGCATTTCCGGAATATGCCATTTTAAAAATCTGATCAAAGTGGGCTTTCAAACATCTGTTTTTTTTTTTTTTTTACAGAAATCATCAGCAAGTATGACTACAAACGGACTAAACAATGGGGCAGGGGGGGATTGGTTTGGAAGTGAACCCCTGGCAACCAACGACCCGGCAATCGCAGATATCATCGCCAAGGAGAAGGAGAGACAGAAGTGTGGGCTGGAACTGATTGCCTCGGAGAACTTCACAAGCCGTGCAGTGCTGGAGACACTTGGGTCGTGTCTTCAGAACAAATATTGTGAGGGTTACCCAGGCAACAGGTAAATTTCAATGAACCGGGGGAGTAAATTTTACAGAGGGTTTTCATTATTTAAACAATTCAAGTTGCTACATAAAAAGCTTGCAAGAGTCCAACCAAACAACAGGCTTAAAAGAAAAGGAAGTTTTGGCATACTGACACAGGTTTTTAAACCCTTTTTTTTCCCCCTACTAAAAGGTACTACGGAGGTACCCAGTATTTTGACGAGTTGGAAAACCTATGTATAAAGCGCGCCCAAGAGGCCTACCGCCTAGACCCCGCAGAATGGGGCGTCAACGTCCAGCCATACTCTGGCTCGCCAGCAAACTTTGCAGTGTACACCGCCCTCATCGGCCCCCACGGTCGCATCATGGGGTTGGACCTGCCAGACGGTGGTCATCTGACCCACGGGTTCATGACCAGCAAGAAGAAGATCTCGGCAACATCTGTGTACTTTGAGTCCATGCCGTACAAGGTGGACCCCGCCACAGGCTTGATTGACATGGACCGCTTGGAGGAGAATGCTAAACTGTTTCATCCACAAATGATCATTGCAGGTAAACAATCGGTACTGACAACTGATTGCTAATTCCATTTTTATAACCCTCCTACTGTCTGACCATTCAATTTCATGGTTTAGATTGACAGATGCACTACGCCAGCCTGCAGTGTGATATCGTGAGTGCATCCAGACAGTATACAGTTAGTTCTGTGGACAGTGGCTCCACTATATTGTCGCGTCAGTGCAAAATCATTGTATCTCGCTCGAAAATGCTCCGCGCAGAAACGTTGTATCTCGGCACGTACTTGTTTTGTGTGTACATCCGGGCTATTTTAAGCCAGAAACATTTTGACAATATTTCAAACTTTCGTGTTGAAGTGCTATTTTAGGTGATTTTTGCACTGACACGACGATACAGAACATCTGCTGTGGAATTGTTTCAAATAGTTATTAGTCAACGGCACGCTGTGTTCCAGCTATTTTCAGCGAGTACCTCACCAGCTCACTCCACCAAAAACCAAACGCAGAAACAACTGACTTCAAGTACTCGGGGCTTGAAATTGACATTGGACCGCAGGCCCTAGGCCAGGTGAAATTAGTGTCGGCCCAGTGTATAATAACTTTTAAAATAGGCAAATGATGTCCAACACTGACTTTGAGTCTAATAAATACCTTTTGATTCTATTGAGTATTGGAGGATACTTTCCCAAAAGACAAAATGAAATCGATCCTCTGTTGAAACATAAACAGTTTACATTAAACTGTGGACAATATATTTACATTTTAATTCTGGTCTTGTAAAGAAAAGGTCCAGTTGAAGTTTTAAGCCAAAAGCCCTGTAGTTTTGTGGATTTTCCCATCAAATTCAAGCCCTGGTACTCGACATCAAAATTTTGTTTGTGCCGAATGTTTTTAGGCTGCATTGTAAAGTCTGTTTCAATCCGCCATGCCCCACCCACCCTCAGTCCACCACCAGTCAAGGAAACAAAAGGGTGTTTACAGCTCTGCCAGACAAAGTTTATCTCGTTCAAATGGAATCAACAGCTTCGTTCCAGACAAACTGCAAACAGTGTTTCTACTTGGTTAATGTTATTAATGAAATATTTTGTCTAGAATTGTCCTCCAGACTGAAAATAGAGTGGTTGCTGGAGATAGCAGCTGTTGGCACAGAGCTAATATCCCTTTTTTTCCTTCTTGTTCTTGTTGTTTTTGTTTTGGGGTGTTTTTTTTTGGGGGGGGGGGTGTTTTTTTTTGGGGGGGGGGGGGTTGTGATCAGTTTGATAAACTTCTTGATATGTTATAATTGACACACTTGGCACAGCATTCCTGAGTGGTGTAGTTATTGAGACAAAAATATTTACCAAATACGATTAGCTGTTTACTGTTTGTCTGAAGATCCAGTTTAATGGATTCCATCTGTAAACAAGATAACTTTTGTCTGGCGGAAGTTGAAGTCGTGCTTGATGAAAATGTATGCAGCTGGAAAAGTCCGCACTTTGAAAAGGCACTTAAAAGTCAATGAAAAGTTGTATCATATTACTATAAAAAGAATCTTTGCAGCAAGTTTCTGTTGGACCAAGGACTGCACTGTTAAACTGATTATTTTCCAACAGTCTCGGGCATTGAGTTACCATATCATACATGTAAGGTGTGAATTTTGTTAAAGTGAGAAAGGATCCCAGTGAAACGCTCTAAGTGAGGGAGTTAATGTGTTAAAATGTTATGTTCAATGTTAAAATTAATATGACAAATCTCGGGCTCGAGTTTGGGAGAAAAAATCTACAAGACCGCTTTTACCTCCAAACTTTTACTGGACCAGTAAATTTGTTACAAGACCAGGATCAAGATGAGAAAATAAACTACACAGTTTCACATATGAGCTGTTTTTATTGGAGCAAGCTCTTAGAGAAGATTTATCTCATTTGTCTTATGGGTAATACCTCAGTACTCATCAGAATTGAAAGACACGTTCATTTTTCATTTGAAATTACAAATAACAGAAAGGTTATCATTATTCGAAAACATAAGACTGCCAGACTTGTGAGGTCGATAGTTTACTGGCCAAACGCTAAAATCACTGGCCTTGGGCCTGCAGTCCAATGTAAATTTCAAGCCCTGACATCACAACAATCAGGTTTTATATTTAGCCTCCTATTTTCACTTAACTGGGACTCTGCTTAATCACATCCACCCCCCCTTCCATGGCTTTCCGTTAAAGATATTTTGAATGATTGTCTTTTCATCTCATTTTAGGCATCAGTTGTTATTCACGCAACCTGGACTATGCTAGGTTCCGTAAGATCGCCGATCAACATGGAGCCTACCTGATGGCGGACATGGCCCATATCAGCGGTCTCGTTGCTGCTGGCGTCGTTGACAATCCCTTCGAGCACTGTGACATCGTCACCAGTACGACCCACAAGACACTGCGCGGACCCAGGTCTGGCATTATCTTCTTCCGCAGAGGTAACACTGGCATTAGAGGAGGAGAAATGAAATGTTAATGTGGAAAAAAAAAACCCAAAAAACAATAGGAATTGAAAGTAATGCTATAAGTACAGACAAAGTAGTCAGGTTACTGTAACCGACAATATATAAATTTACACAACTACAGGGAGCTCAAGACAGTATGGTTGAAACTAAGCTACATGCCCATTTGATAAAAGAAAAAGAAGAAAACATGTTTGTAAAGTAGACAATGAAAAGGAGAACTATTCTTCCCAAAACCATCATTCAGGCTGGTTTTTCTGTATATAAACTGGCATAGAAAGTTGAAAAACACAACCATGTTTTGTGTACAAGCCGGTTTCCTTTGGAAACTTTGTATTTGTTTTTTTTTTTAAATTGCGTAATTGTATCATTGTATTTTTTATCTTGAGTGTTAGCTCTGATAATTTTTATATTTTTTTCATTTTTGGTTTTTGTTATCAATTAACTAGGCATCCGGAAGACACTCAAGAATGGTACACAAGTAATGTATGACTTGGAGAAGCCAATCAACGAAGCCGTCTTCCCAGGTCTGCAGGGTGGCCCTCACATGCACGCTGTCGCTGGTAAGTTGGAAATAAGTTTACCAACTTTGGGATCCACTCCTGTTCAAAAGCAAGGCCACATTCTTGAAGAAATGTTTAATCAAATTCACTAGGAACACCAAGAGGGGGTGGCCAAGGGGAGGACATGAAACTCTGGACCAGTAGGAAGGCCTAGAGAGAACCGAGGCCAGGGCAAGGATATAAAGCCCTGACCTGACTGGAACTCAATTTCATAAATCTTGTCAAAATAAAAAAAGTGGGCATTGACTTTATCTCCTGAGGTCATCACAATAATGTTGCTCATGCCACTTAATGCTTGAGTCAATTTCCCTGTGTGTTCATTCATTTCATTTATTAATTCCGGTTGTGAAGCCAAGGACTCTCAGAAAAGCGAACTTAATCACAGTTCCAGCCAAGAACCCAATGGAGAGAAGGCAAAGAAGGAAGTTTCAGTTTTAGATGTGGGAGGAAAAATCCCAAAAAATTATTGTGGGGAAAACCAACACGGTCAGGCAGGGACTGAAAACCCAATCCACGTAGTGCCCTGGGCGTGATTCGAACCGGGGTCCTAGAGGTGGAATGCGAGGAAAGATACATGTACCACTACCCCCAACCCGACCACCCAAAGTGCCTGCATAAACAGGCTGCGTAACACATAGCTCAATAGTTCAGCGCTGTTACATTTATCAACGACAGTTGTACTTTTGACAAACTCCTCTGCACATTATTTATTTGAAATAAACTTTTTTCAAGAACAATTCACTCCTGAACAATTATTGAAAGTATTATTGTTTCCGATTGATTTCAGGTGTTGCCGTTGCTCTGCAACAAACCATGAATCCAGACTTCAAGAAATACGCAGCCAATGTTATCCAAAATGCCCAGGTCATGTGCAAGAAACTTGTAAACCTTGGCTACAAGATCGTCACAGGTACTTATTAATCACTGTTGTCTTAGTCTGGTGCAGAAAAAGCAAGGGATGAACACGAACTCGGTTGTTATTTCCACAAATGCTTAACAATTTTGTTTTGATCTACACATTTTACAACCAGGGCCCAATTTCATAGAGCTGCTTAAGCACAAAAATTTGCTAAGCACAATTAAATTTTGCTTACCAAAATAAGGTTACCAGCCAAACTACCATGTCATGTGTACAATATGTGACTGGTATCCTGCTCATTCCTGCTTAGCAGGCAATTGTTAAGCATTATTTTCTGCTTAAGCAGGTCTATGAAATTGGGCCCTGACAATTTCTCAAACCATGGACTGTTCAGTTCAATCAATCATGGAATAAACTTTGCAAGAGCGCCATGCTATTGATGCATGTGATCAATTAGATGGCAGCTGAAAAAATAGTAAAGCATGTTGCTTCGTGTGGATGTTCCGAATACAAATCACACACAGATAGACTTTGACCTGGAGTGGTAATATGATAGTGTTTTATCAAAACATGTCCGGTTAATACGAATCTCAAAATAGACAGCTGGGATTGATGATCGCTTACCAGACTTGCTTTCCTTTTTTTTGTTGAACATCCGATGCAGGGTCACAGCAAATCTGTTTGCAAAAACACAAAATGGTAAATGGTTACCTTTAAAGATATGGTATGGATTGGGGTTTCTTGCCCATACAAAATATTGATTTGGTTGGTGAAATCACCATCCTGTTTCATTTAGAAGCCGAGGTATCTTGTGTTTGGCAGCCATTTGGAAGAAGAAAAAAATCAAAGATGGCGACCAGTCAAAGTTTCACAGCCTATCAAAAGAGACACAGAGTTGTAAATGGAAAGTGCTGTTTGTAATTAAACAAACTGTTTTTCCTTTGTCTAAAAGTATCTTGAAGTAAATTTTTCTGTGCTAGCAATAATAATAATGATGCGCAATTTTTAAACTGGTGGTTGTTCCTCCATCTACATGTATCTTCCCGCCCAGTCGGGTTTCTTTGTAGTTGTTCTTAAAAATAATGTATCGCTTGTTCTTGTAGAGCCTTTGATTGTGCACTTTCTTGTTAATGTTTGCTGGCGATTAAAGTGAAATGAAATTAAATGAAACAGCACTTTATTTACAGGCATTTGCAAATGGCAGGAGCTTTTTCACAGTTTGTTATGGGATTTTGACAAAGTTTTGACGAGCCATCGCAAAAAGGGAAATAATTTAATGGATCTGTCTTTTGTTAAAAGAGGTTCTAAAATTGAGTATCCCTGTCCAACAGGTGGCACTGACAACCATCTTCTCTTGGTTGACCTCCGACCTACCAACGTGGGAGGAGCTCGCTGCGAGAAAATTCTTGAGGACATTTCGGTGGTCTGCAATAAGAACACGTGTCCGGGCGACCTGAGTGCTTTGAAGCCAAGCGGCTTACGCTTTGGAACTGCTGCCCTGACTTCTCGTAATCTGACCGCCGAGGACTTTGAGAAGGTGGTGGACTTCATTGACAAGGGTGAGTAGTAAAATGTTATTTGTGTTCATTTTGTGATTTTGTTTTTTTTCTTTTTAATCAATGTCCTTTTGGTTGTTGCTTGTTTAATTAATTCCTGGTTATTTTGTTATGCGCGTGTGTACATTTTTATGGAACGGGTGCAATATAAGTCAATAAAGTATTAACTATTATTATTAGAAATATCCTTTTGAGGATCACAATGAATAACCCATGTCTCGTTTTTCAGAGTAATACAGAATCAGAAGAAGATTTTCAACAAGATTTCAATCTAAAAGCTTCCATTGTACATGTACATGTACATGTACAATGGTATACAGCTACCACGTGTGTCGTGTCCCATTTCATAACTTTGTTCAGCAGAAAGCTTTGCATAACAACTTAACATTGTAGTTTGGCTGGTAACCCTGCTTAGCAAAAATGTTAAATGCCTAGCACGTTTTTATGATAAATTCTTCAGAAATTAATAGTTTGGAAAAACATACAATAGCAGGAGGCCTTACACTTAATTTTTTTGTTACGTGGCCCACCAGGCTGGTACGCGGCGTTTTAATTGCCCCAGGAAGTTTTAGTATCCCAGTTTTTAAACATGTATGGTCATAAATGTATCCTTCTGGTGTATTGATGGCAGCAATTGCAGCCACTTTATTGAATATTGTAAAATGTTTTCTCATATTATTGTTGTGGTATATCAGTCAAAGGTACTGTCTTTAATGTTTTATTCTAATCTTTTAAATGAACTGTTATCGCTGACCTATTCATGGGCCACAACAAATGCTCTTTCAAAATATTTGGTTTACAAAATTTAGAGCCACAAGTGAGATCAGTAGCAAGAGTTGGTTGTATCAATTTTTCAGGGACAGCCAGATCAGCCATCCCCTTTAAACAAACGCAGTGGAATGTGGGGGTGGGGGGGGGGGGCAAATGGTTGTTTCAATATGCCAAGACAAACAAAACCTGGCCTTGTTCAAACAACATCTGTGTTAAGTGTCCATACAAATACTCCATGTGATTATGAAAATGAATTGTTGAATATCCTTAACTCTTTTGAGGACATGTGTGTTTGATTGTCCATACCCTTAACATGGCTGATTTAATTGAATTTTGTTTTCACCTGTTCTTTCAAGTGGACAAAGCAATTTTGATTTTTTTTTAAATATAGATATACATTCTTTTTTTTTTTAAGTATAAAAGCATGCGACACTGTTAATTCATTGGGAAGGTCTGGTTAGTCGCTGGTAATTTTGATTCAAGCTATTAAATCAGCTCTATTCAGATTTGTTTCCAATTGGAAGGGCAAGTGCAATGGTTGCGACAAAATGAAGTGATATGAAATGGGCAGGAACTTATTCAAATGGAACAATGAAACAAAAATCAGGAAGGGTCAATTGTGGATTCACAATTTATTTCAAGCCTGAAAAAACTTCACAGTGATTGTGTAAGATCATGTGTGTAATTTTGTGTCTAGCTTTTTTGTAGAGTCACATGCAGCACTGTTTGCTGACTCGATCGGTGCTCTGTATTTTGTCGCAATCTGTCTTTGCCGGGTCGAATGAATAACGACGATAATCAATCAGCGGCCATTTTGTATTTTCACATCAGATTGTTGATAATAAAAACATTCTTTTGGGTTTCCTCAAAAACAGGCATCAAGCTGACAAAGGAGCTGGAGCCGCTCTGTGGGCCTACCTTGAAGGAGTTCCGCGAAATGGTGGCCACCAACAAGGAGGTCCAAGCGAAGATTGCCGTGTTGAGGGAAGAAGTCGAAGCCTTCGCCAGCAAGTTTCCTCTGCCTGGGTTTCAGTAAGCCACTCTTGCTCATTCCACAACGGTTACCACCGAAGATATCCGTTCGTAGCAGACTGGAGGAAGTTGGAACGTCTTGTATTCATCCTCTGAGAGGGTGCTGAGGAAAGAACAGAAGAAGAAAAAAAAGAATTTCAGTGCAAAGCGGTGTAAATTTAAAATTTTGATTGTATCCGTTCATTAACTTTTTGGTTCGTTGGATTGACACACTTTTTTGTAACATACTGAGTATAACCCACAGGGCCCAATTTTGTATGCTTGTAAGCGCTAAAGTTTACATAGCATGGGAATATCGTCAGCATTCTCCCATATTAGTGGTCCGCTGGCCACACTGGATAGTGAAAACACCTGAGATTCTGGGCTCGATTTCACTAAGAGCTAAGATTGATCTTAAGAGGTATATCCATCTTAATTGCTAAGCAAAGTGTGATGTCACAATACAAATCACTATGGCGATACCAATAGTTGAGATGAATCTCTGAGTTTGTCAAATCAAGCACAGCTGGCTAGTTCAGTGTTAAAAAAAGAGTCCCTGTAATACGAAATATGGACTACTGAAGTGACAAGCAAACTAGTCCTGCTGGCTAGTCACTGAAAAAGCTAATGGCGATCCCTGGTTCATGCTTAGCCAGAAGCAGGTTCCTGCCATCAATGCCATGTAATCCACATTGTCGACACTGGTTCCCTGCTCAACAATTTCTGCTTACTAGCATTGTGAAATTGAGCCCACGATTGAAATCTATTAAAAAAACATGGATGCCACAAATAGACCTCATGCATATGATGTCATTTGAGAAAAGCGCCCTCGCCTGGAGGTTGTTCATTGGCCAATCCTGTGCGCCGTGCTTACAAATCTGTGTGTTTCCGTTGTTTCGTCACCCAATTACCTCTAAGATGGTGGATGGATGACGTCAATGCATATAAGGTCCACTCTATTTAATTAAGCTTGTTGTATTGCCTCGGTTTCAATTTGTTGCATTGGAGATTCTTGTGCCTTTTTTCGTGGATTTTGCAGCATATATCTGATTTATTTTCTCAAAAAAGAATATTTGTAAACCATGCAGTGTGTAATTTAGTATTTTCTTAATTCAAACCCATTTAACAGTACAGAGTCTTAAAACAGTACTCTAATTGTATGCCTAAAGTTGACACAATTTAAGTCATGTCATGAAAAAGTTATGGAAGTGTTTATGATTGGTTAAGTTTCACTTTACTTTATGAGGACGGAGTGTTTGTGCAGCCATCCCTTTTTTCCTCCTATCAAATCAGTGCTAGCCAAACTGAGGACAGAAGACAAAATAGTCTGATCCCGCTTTGGTTTAATGACAATTAGTATTCATTTTTGCTGTTGCCTGTAGGGGACATGACCAATATGGTGGCAGCAGCAGCGTACCCGAGGAACATGTGCGTTATATTGCACCGCAATACAGATTTGTGGTCACATTTTGTTTTCATTTATTGCTATTTGATCTATCAGTTGAATGAACACAAATTTCCAAAAAGCTTTGTCTAATTAGACTAGGGCGGTTTTAAATTTGTTAAATGTTTCTGTTTCCCAACGAAATCATTTAATCTACTGAAATAAATCTTAAAATCATTGACATGAAGGTCACAAATTTGCATATGAAGTTGTTGAAACAAATAAAATATGAAAGCTTTGTTTTCTTATTTATGAAGTGGTTACATACTCTATTTTCATTCCTAACTTGCCCAGTGCAGTGTAGAACTATTTCTATGGTGTCACTCGTTTCAAAAGGTTAACAAGATTGTTTTCATTATTCTAGGACAGAAAATTATGGACTCAATATAAAAATGAAAAGTTAAAATTTGCAAGGTTGTGAAACACCCGAACCCAGTTTTAAATTCATCAAAAGTAATTTTGTATAAAACCTGTGTGTAAAGGTCACAAAAAGTCGTTGGCCACAAAAAGTCGTTGGCCACAATCATCTGTCACATCTCAATATTAGGCAAAGATTGTACTGTGGACTTTTGAAGAGATGGAACTGTTCCAGGCAACAAGGTCAAATCCCACACCCAGACCTGATACTTGATGGAAGGGAATGCCTGCATGCTTGCTCCCTGTCATTAGCCTTGTTGAGATATGGTGGACACTATTACGAGTGCAGTTAGGTTTGGGTGTGTACAGACAGATTTACCCAAAGCGGATAGTGTCATAGTAATGGGTCCACCATATCTCATAATGGCTTATCGCCTTAGTGCCCCTTGAAATGTTCCATTACAGAGGTCTCTTTTACATAGGAAAAACTGCCATGCCCTTACGGATCCGGTATGTGGGTTCCTGCTATTGTTCTACTATTCCCATTTCTGAAGAACAAAGAAAACCTTGTGGGGTAGTATTGTTCCATTGTTAAAAGTTGGCCTGTGTGTAAGGGCAAAGTATCACGCAAGCTCACCATTTCGTTTTGTGCATACATCCATAAATTTTAAGAAAGGTACGACCTTGTTTTATATATGACAAAAATGAAAAAGGTTAGACTACAGCATCTTGGTTTCACAACCTAGCTGTTTCTTTGTCACAATTATATACATTGATTACAAAATAACAGGGTATCCAGGCGTGCAAAATTATCAGCTTAAATCCGTTGTATTCGGGGGTTTTAGCGAAACCAACAGTTCCAAAGTTTGTTATGCTATGCATCATGCTCTCATAAAATTACATGAAGTCTTACTGGTTTGATAAAGACATTGAGAATGGATTGTGTTAAATCAGTCTTATGTAATGTAAATCACAATGGGTAAAGATAAACCTTTTAAGCTGGTTTACTGTAGATTAAACCGGGCTGATAATAAGGTGGATCCTGTAATGTGTGTTTGCATTTTGCAATATCGGAGTAAGTCCAATTTTGTATGGGTCAAGTTGCCTGTCCCAGAAAAAACAAAACTTACGATTATTTTTTTCTCCATTCATGATTTAATACTAAAAAAAACCATTCGTCCCAGAAGTTGAATCATCAAGTACTTTTATGTGTTCAAGTCTTAATCTCAACAACAACTTATTGGTAATAAAATAACTTTTATAAGGTATCGTAGTTCATTAAAAAACATAGAATACATGTATGTATTTAAAACCGTACTTCCTAAACTAATTAAAAAGTCGTCAGCAATTAAAAAAGTTAAATAAATAAGTAGCACATCGGTTGAGATGAGAAAGGAATCTGAACTGTGTCTCTATTCATGCTTTTTTGTTCATTAGTGTGTTTAAATTTAAACCACACAATTTTGAGGTATATTTGTGTGAATTGTTATAGTCTACTTTTATAAACATCTTTCCAACTATGTTGATTTCATAACGAAGGCTGTTACAGCCCAAAGCACCCAATCGGAAGGCAATGTGTCCGTTTAAGAAATCTTGTAAGTATTTTTGTTTGTTTCTGGGTTTTTTTCTTCTGATGAGTGATGGAATCATGTGGCGTGTCGTGGCTAAGCGATCTAGTGCTTGGAGTGTTGGTTTGATCAACCCCAATCATGACTTTTTGTGTCACTGAGCAAAACGTGACTTTAATTGTTTCTCATCAACTAGTAAATAATAATCATAATAAATCATATTCATGTGACCCGTATCACTGTTAATTCCATATGTGCTTATTAGGGAAGCAAAGAGATAGAATTAGCTTTTGAAAACTGCTTACCAACCTAAAGGACCTATGGTATAAATGCAAACAAATAGTTAATGGACTGATGTTTCGACCCTAGCAGAGTCTTTCTCAAAGGCCGTTTTATTAGGAAAACAATTACAAGCAGCAACATGAAATACATGTACCAATGGAACTAACAACTGCAAAGAAACGGTATATAGATGAGTTTAAAGGAAATTTCTGAATTCAGAATTTAAAGAGGAAGGGAAAGGACCAATTTATTTTTGTGATGTACTCATTTCCAATAGATGGAGTCATCGTATGAGTGGGAAAAAATTGTAAATCTCTAACCTCATGTTAGAAAGGTGTAAATTGCCATTGCATTCGATACCCTGCCAGTGCAAATTTTGTTAACATCCAAAACGCCGAATGACATCATTCTGAGAAAAATGGGTCTGTACATTTTTGCACAGGGATGTTTTGGTTCATTCCTGACTCTCTGAGCAAATTTGAAACAAGACATCATTGGATTCTTGGGTCTTTACATTCCAAGGAGGAATATTTCGTCAGACAAAATGTCAAATTCAAGGCTATTTTGATTGAATATCAGTGAAAGTCAAGAATGAAACCAAAACCAGAATGACGTCATTGGATGTTTTGGATGTTGACAAATTTTGCTCAGGAAGGTTATCGAATAGTAAATAGAAGGGACTTTGATTTGGAACATAAATTTGTAGACGGAATATATGAATGGACTAGGTCCTGGAGATAAACTGGGGCTGTGCCATGCAAACAGTAAAGGGTATATGTGAGGGTAGAGATTGTTGATGTGAATGATTCAGCAACCTGTGAGGCTGCCGGTGATGCATACTCCTAAGGAGTTGAGATGGTTTAAGAAAGCTTAGGTTTGCCCTGGTGTTTTCTAAGGAGTTGAGATGGTTTCAGGAATGCTTAGGTTTGCCCCGGTGTTTTCTAAGGAGTTGAGTTGGTTTCAGGAATGCTTAGGTTTGCCCCGGTGTTTTCTAAGGAGTTGAGATGGTTTCAGGAATGCTTAGGTTTACCCCGGTGTTTTCTAAGGAGTTGAGATGGTTTTAGGAATGCTTAGGTTTGCCCCAGTGTTTTCTAAGGAGTTGAGATGGTTTCAGGAATGCTTAGGTTTGCCCCAGTGTTTTCTAAAGAGTTGAGATGGTTTCAGGAATGCTTAGGTTTTCCCAAGTGTTTTCTAAGGAGTTGAGATGGTTTCAGGAATGCTTAGGTTTGCCCCGGTGTTTTCTAAGGAGTTGAGATGGTTTTAGGAATGCTTAGGTTTGCCCCAGTGTTTTCTAAGGAGTTGAGATGGTTTCAGGAATGCTTAGGTTTGCCCTGGTGTTTTATAAGGAGTTGAGATGGTTTCAGGAATGCTTAGGTTTTCCCCAGTGTTTTCTAAGGAGTTGAGATGGTTTCAGGAATGCTTAGGTTTGCCCTGGTGTTTTCTAAGGAGTTGAGATGGTTTCAGGAATGCTTAGGTTTGCCCTGGTGTTTTCTAAGGAGTTGAGATGGTTTCAGGAATGCTTAGGTTTGCCCTGGTGTTTTCTAAGGAGTTGAGATCGTTTCAGGAATGCTTAGGTTTGCCCTGGTGTTTTATAAGGAGTTGGGATGGTTTCAGGAATGCTTAGGGTTGGCCTGGTGTTTTCTAAGGAGTTGAGATGGTTTCAGGACTGCTTAGGTTTGCCCCAGTGTTTTCTAAGGAGTTGAGATCGTTTCAGGAATGCTTAGGTTTGCCCTGGTGTTTTATAAGGAGTTGAGATGGTTTCAGGAATGCTTAGGTTTGCCCTGGTGTTTTCTAAGGAGTTGAGATGGTTTCAGGAATGCTTAGGTTTGCCCTGGTGTTTTCTAAGGAGTTGAGATGGTTTCAGGAATGCTTAGGTTTGCCCTGGTGTTTTATAAGGAGTTGGGATGGTTTCAGGAATGCTTAGGGTTGGCCTGGTGTTTTCTAAGGAGTTGAGATGGTTTCAGGAATGCTTAGGTTTGCCCCGGTGTTTTCTAAGGAGTTGAGATGGGTTCAGGAATGCTTAGGTTTCCCCTGGTGTTTTCTGGTATGGTTGGCTGCAGATTGCACCACAGCACCTTGTACACCATTACATGGTGCTATGTAAATGAATGGGTCTTGTATTTCGAGCATAGCTCAGAAAACCTTGTAGGAAAAATAATGAGCGCTTTTGGATGCCCTCAGGTGTGACAAAGTGTTGTCATTATACGAACTGTGTATTATTAATATTATTAATAATAAGTATTAGTGTTATAATAAATTATTATCACTACCCGGATTACTTAGACCATGGCTATCAAAATTCTGGTTGTCTTAGTGATCGCCAAAACTTATAGCAAATTGTTGAGCATCAACATAATAGTCATGTAGATTTAGAGTGCGCCATATATCTGCGATAAATAACACACCAGGCATCAACATAATAGTCATGTAGATTTAGAGTGCGCCATATATCTGCGATAAATAACACGCCAGGTGTCAGATTACCAAGTCAGATGGAGCTTTGTGGTGAATATTTTTATGGGACGCAGCAACCATAATAACACCTTGAAGGGCATACAAGGTGAGGTGACACACATTGCCGCATCAGACCTGCCAAACACACTGGGGCACAGTGGCACAGCTAGGGTTTGTGGTGCCCGGGTAATAGGGTTTCTGGTGCTCGGGTAATAGGGTTTGTGGTGCCCGGGTAATAGGGTTTGTGGTGCCCGGGTAATAGGGTTTGTGGTGCCCGGGTAATAGGGTTTGTGGTGCCCGGGTAATGGGGTTTGTGGTGCCCGGGTAATGGGGTTTGTGGTGCCCGGGTAATAGGGTTTGTGGTGCCCGGGTAATAGGGTTTGTGGTGCCCGGGTAATAGGGTTTGTGGTGCCCGGGTAATAGGGTTTGTGGTGCCCGGGTAATAGGGTTTGTGGTGCCCGGGTAATAGGGTTTGTGGTGCCCGGGTAATAGGGTTTGTGGTGCCCGGGTAATAGGGTTTGTGGTGCCCGGGTAATAGGGTTTCTGGTGCCCGGGTAATAGGGTTTCTGGTGCTCGGGTAATAGGGTTTGTGGTGCCCGGGTAATAGGGTTTCTGGTGCCCGGGTAATAGGGTTTCTGGTGCCCGGGTAATAGGGTTTGTGGTGCCCGGGTAATAGGGTTTGTGGTGCCCGGGTAATAGGGTTTGTGGTGCCCGGGTAATAGGGTTTGTGGTGCCCGGGTAATAGGGTTTGTGGTGCCCGGGTAATAGGGTTTGTGGTGCCCGGGTAATAGGGTTTGTGGTGCCCGGGTAATAGGGTTTGTGGTGCCCGGGTAATAGGGTTTGTGGTGCCCGGGTAATAGGGTTTGTGGTGCCCGGGTAATAGGGTTTGTGGTGCCCGGGTAATAGGGTTTCTGGTGCTCGGGTAATAGGGTTTGTGGTGCCCGGGTAATAGGGTTTCTGGTGCCCGGGTAATAGGGTTTCTGGTGCCCGGGTAATAGGGTTTGTGGTGCCCGGGTAATAGGGTTTGTGGTGCCCGGGTAATAGGGTTTGTGGTGCTCGGGTAATAGGGTTTCTGGTGCTCGGGTAATAGGGTTTGTGGTGCCCGGGTAATAGGGTTTGTGGTGCCCGGGTAATAGGGTTTGTGGTGCCCGGGTAATAGGGTTTGTGGTGCCCGGGTAATAGGGTTTGTGGTGCCCGGGTAATAGGGTTTGTGGTGCCCGGGTAATAGGGTTTGTGGTGCCCAGGTAATAGGGTTTGTGGTGCCCGGGTAATAGGGTTTGTGGTGCCCGGGTAATAGGGTTTGTGGTGCCCGGGTAATAGGGTTTGTGGTGCCCGGGTAATAGGGTTTCTGGTGCCCGGGTAATAGGGTTTCTGGTGCTCGGGTAATAGGGTTTGTGGTGCCCGGGTAATAGGGTTTCTGGTGCCCGGGTAATAGGGTTTGTGGTGCCCGGGTAATAGGGTTTGTGGTGCCCGGGTAATAGGGTTTGTGGTGCCCGGGTAATAGGGTTTGTGGTGCCCGGGTAATAGGGTTTCTGGTGCCCGGGTAATAGGGTTTCTGGTGCCTGGGTAATAGGGTTTCTGGTGCCCGGGTAATAGGGTTTCTGGTGCCCGGGTAATAGGGTTTCTGGTGCCCGGGTAATAGGGTTTGTGATGCCCAGGTAATAGGGTTTGTGGTGCCCAGGTAATAGGGTTTGTGGTGCCCGGGTAATAGGGTTTCTGGTGCCCGGGTAATAGGGTTTGTGGTGCCCGGGTAATAGGGTTTCTGGTGCCCGGGTTATAGGGTTTCTGGTGCCCGGGTTATAGGGTTTCTGGTGCCCGGGTAATAGGGTTTCTGGTGCCCAGGTTATAGGGTTTCTGGTGCCCGGGTAATAGGGTTTCTGGTGCCCGGGTTATAGGGTTTCTGGTGCCCGGGTAATAGGGTTTCTGGTGCCCGGGTAATAGGGTTTGTGGTGCCCGGGTAATAGGGTTTGTGGTGCCCGGGTAATAGGGTTTCTGGTGCCCGGGTAATAGGGTTTGTGGTGCCCGGGTTATAGGGTTTCTGGTGCCCGGGTAATAGGGTTTCTGGTGCCCGGGTAATAGGGTTTCTGGTGCCCGGGTTATAGGGTTTCTGGTGCCCGGGTAATAGGGTTTCTGGTGCCCGGGTTATAGGGTTTCTGGTGCCCGGGTAATAGGGTTTCTGGTGCCCGGGTAATAGGGTTTCTGGTGCCCGGGTTATAGGGTTTGTGGTGCCCGGGTAATAGGGTTTCTGGTGCCCGGGTGCTAAAGTTTGTGATACCTGGGTACTAGGCTAGAGGATATATATGAGGTGTCCCTCACTCACTTTATCTTTGAAAATCTGATAATTTGAAATATTAGTAATACTCCCAGGCTTTATTAATAGTCACTGACCCAAGGGGCTCTTACATTACAAGACAGATATCAAAATCACCAAAATAAAACTTATTCGGCACCTCCTAAGATGTTGCGTGAGGCATATGCTCACCCTTGCCTCCCCCCCCCCCCCCGCCTCGCACCAGGGCAATTACCCCCCCCCCCCCCATTACAATAAGTGTACAGGGTTGTCTTATATGCAATAAAAATTGCCAACAAACGGGACATACATGTACAGTGCTGTACGTCCCATCTGAAGGACGAAGCAAGTGGGGTTAATTGATTGCTCATGGACACGAGTGACATGAAAGGGACTCGAACCCACACTCTGACACAGCCAGAATTTGGGTCCAATGCTCAAAACCGCCCAGCCACAACACTCCACCTGAGCACCAAGGGAATTTCCCTAATGCAGTCATT
Source organism: Pisaster brevispinus (assembly GCA_023634235.1). Classification (NCBI taxonomy): domain Eukaryota; kingdom Metazoa; phylum Echinodermata; class Asteroidea; order Forcipulatida; family Asteriidae; genus Pisaster; species Pisaster brevispinus. Next base: position 2,119,445 of record JAMKCF010000022.1, read on the forward strand.
ACAATAGAGGGCGCTATGTTCTTTAAAAACCAATTTGGTTCCTGTCAAATTGAAACCTCTTAGGGGGGTATCTTCTAGCCCTGGTAGGATGCCAGTTTCCGTTGCACTTCGATGGAGGAGTCCAACCTGGGCTAGGGGTACATCCTTGGAAACGGGATGAAAAGAAACCGATGTCTAGATTGCGAGACATGGACTAAATCAGAGAACACTGTTGTCATTTCATTTGCTTGCAACTAATTTAATTATTTGGTCTTGTTCATCTAAATCTAATGTTAAAGGTTGAACCATATTCTATCCCTACGTCTACAATAACTATACACCAGGGCAGCTTAAGGCAGCAACAATGTCTGTTTAAGAGGATTTAGAACAGTAATAACAAGCTGCAAATAATAACAAAGAAAGTGAGGCTCAATGATGGTCAATAGTATGAGCAGGGATTGTGGAAATACCATAAATCTTTGCCATACACAGGGGGGGGGGGGGCTTTTAAGGTAAATTGTCTATGACTACAACTTACTTGGTCTTGGCAGTAAGATTTTTCTCCAGCCACACTCAGGCAAAATACCAGCACAGCCCTCCACTGGTACTAGTAGTACTTGCTCAAGCACTGCAGCTCCCAGCAGACTGCCTGCACAGTGTGTTTTGAATGGACCTCCACATGAGTTGACAAAAGAATCACTGAACAATAGATCAGCTGGCCAAGACTAAAATAAGTAGGAGGGGCAGGGAAGGCTGAGGGGCAGATTTTAGTACAATATGCTTGGGGATGTGGGGGGGGGGCAATGTTATTTTGGGGTAAGTCGTGACCCTGTCCCCCTCCCCTTCTCAGCCTCTCCTTCTCTCCTATTCAGAAAACATTTATTCCATGTCAAGTTACTGTATCAAAAAGTGACATTGTTTTAAACATGGATTAAGTTGACTAATTATTATTAATAGTAGTACTATTTATTTGACCTCAAAATATTTGAAACAAGAAAGTATAAAGCAAATCGAAAAACTAGAAAACCAAAACAGAAAACATTAAAACGTGAAAAAACAGACGTAGCCCAAAATACATACAGAATTGCTAAGTACAAAAAGTGACTCATACATTCAGTGACAGTGACTCATACATTCAAAAGTTTAACCATTATAAAACAGGACCCAATCTCATATAGCTGCTTGAGCAGAAAATATTGCTTAACAATTTTCTGCTGAGCGAAAATGAGCAGGATACCAGTTAGAGATTGTACATGTGGTATGCCATTTTGAATGGTAACCTTATTCTGGTAAGCATATTTTTCTTTTGCTTAGATACCTTTTGTTCTTTTAAGCAGCTTTATGAAAATGGGCCCAGATGTGGCGACTCTAAAACAACTGTGAATAACTGGTGTAGAGTAGGAAAGATATATGTAAGCTTGTAGGAAATTGAAGAGGATCCATGTTTTGGCTATCCCTCTAGAGAGACGACATAAAAGAAGCAACAGGTCACAAGACACAGAGACAAAAATGGACAAACAACGATGAGGACAATCGAAAAAGCAAGAGTAAATCCGATCAACAATTCAGAACACTTTGAATTCTCCTTAGGGCAAGTTCTCCCTTCCCTTCTTATTTTTCCTTGCCTTCTTATTAAATGTTAATGGGGGGGGGGGGGCTTGAGCCCCTGAAAATATCCCCGCTCTTTGAGTGCGCTACTGTCAGGTCTTCTCATCATTGCCAACAGCTCTTCAGTGACATATCTAAGATGGTGTTACAACAACAAACAGCGCACAAGTGCCATTAACCAATCTCCACTGCTTGGTTGGACTGATGGGTACACGGCTCTCGGAGCAATGTTCTTTACGAACGTAAATAGAATATCTGTTAATGTCGTGCGTGTGATTCAATTTCTGCCTTACATAAATCAACCTGCTTTTTCGTGCTGGCCCATGGGCTGAATTAAAGATGAATAACAAATATTGACAGAAGTGAGGCCTCCAGGCTCTTCTTACTCTCGCTGTAATGTGGACACGTTGACTCGGCGAGGAGTCATCCAGCTTTTTAAAGATTTTAAGAATCTTTGGGTTTTTTTCCCCACAGATCTCTACTTGCCTTTAACCTTTGATGATAATATTATTAAACGTCTTCCAAAAAAGAGGATGCAGACACTTTCAAAAAGAGCATAAGATTGGTCTTGATTTCAAAATCAATCTGAGCTGCTAAGCAAAGTGTGATGTCACAAAACAAATCACTAGTGGCAACTCATCTTCAGATGCATCCTAGTGCTTTGTGAAATCGACACCTGGTGTTTTTAAGATCTAGATTGTTTTACTTGTGATGAATGAACAGAGTCTGTCAATTCTAAACTGCCTGACATCTTGGATGTTAATTTTGCATCGGGGATAAAGAATATGTTTATTTTTACCCTTACACCAATGTATACCCGGGTGTCACAGAGCTCGGGAAAGTTCTGAGTATACAGTGCTGGATACACATCGGTGTAAGGGTAAAAACAAACATTATATCTTTGAAATTCACATGATTTCCATTGCTGACCAAGAGGTCACAGCTGCCCATTTTTCAAGGTTTTTCATTTTTGAACAATCACATCCGTGTTTTAAGAAACACCTCACACTATTAGTTATCACACAAGCATGAGTGGAATATAGGGTGGGGGGAAGCGCTTCTGCATCCCATACCCAACGAGACATCCGAGTTAGATATTGGAAGTGCACACACTAAATTTTCCGTATTCCACGAGTGTGCGTGCGATAAAAAAGCAAACTTGACACGCAGGTTAAAATAGCGCATTGCGTGGAGTTACAACAGCACAGATACACAGGGTGTGATATGAGCCGTGCAATTCGGTTTAACATCACTGTTTTGTTGCCATGGACTGACCAATCAGAATCGAGAAATTTATGTTTGCTTGAATATAATTACAAGGGCGAGACTCAATGCTGACAAAAAGGTCTGAAAGTTGGATCCAAATTTTAGGAGGTATGTTGAAATGGAGGCATTTTCATCTTTTGGTAACCCCTGGAGTTATAGACTGCAATGAGCATCTGATAACAGCACTAAAGAAGTAGATCAAAGAGCAGGATTTGTTCTGATCAGGCGAAAAAAATTACAGCATTTTTTTCACCTCTAGTGGACATTTAAAAAAAAAAATGAATTCAGATAAAAGTCTGAAACTTCTGCACATCCAGCATCAGGGTGATCCAGGCTGGGCTGAGTACACACATGTAATTGAATAAAACAAAAACAGACCAGGGAAAATTTCACACAAAGTAGAGATTTCAAAATCTTTATTTCGATATTTCAAATGCTTATCACATACAGCTGTGACCCAATAATATGAAAACATTCGCTATGACTTGATACACAATCTAAGTAAAGACAATTTGTAGTAAAAAAAAAAAGCGCAGCTAACTTCGGATTTATTAGTTCTTTTTTTTTTTTGACTAATTTTTTTTTCTTTCTTTTTTACATACCATGATTGCGTAATAGTTCCCAAACAATTATTAATTTGAGGTGAACAAAGGAAAATTGACTAGAGCGGGGCTTAAACTTGCAGACAGGGAAATAGCATATTCAACAAAATTTACATCTTAAAACCCAGAAGATAACTTTGAACTGATTACAATTCACTGTGTTACTATTTGAAAACATGTAATATTACACCTAATTTCTATTTTAAAAACTCACTCCTAGTCTTGACTGACACTTTTTTACATCAGTTACTAGCAGAGGGGCAACATCTGGCTCGGAGAGACTACTGGCATGGAGGGACTGGGCAAGTTTGAGACAGATATCTCCTCTCTAGTAATCTGTAATGTGATTGCATTGGTGACTAGTAAGTTTATCAAAAGAACGTCATCAATCAAGACTAATTCACTCCTCGTTATGAGACATCCCTCCGCCCCCCCCCCCCAAAAAAAAAATTTCCTGGCACAGTACTATCCCCCTTAGCCCTACTGTACAACGTTCAGGAAATAATTTTGTGTTAATTGCTGAAACATTTTGCTTGAAGAGCTTGGGCTCTCGTCACTGATACAAAGAGACGGAGAACTGAAGAAGAAGCACAAACATTCTCACCAGCTGGGCCCAATTTCATAAAGCTGCTTAAGCACCAAAAAGTAGCTAAGGTTTTACCAGCCAAAATGCCACGTACCATTTGTGACTGGTATTCTGCACAGCAAAGCAACATTTTTCTGCTTAAGCAGCTCCATGACAAAAAGTACCTTAGGCACAAAACAGCTGTGCTTCCCAGAATATGGTTACCAAACAAAATACCCCGTCTACTGTACCATCTGTGACTGGTAGCCTGCTTGTTTTCACTGAGCAGAAATTAGCTGAGCACTTTTGTCTGCTTAAGCAGCTTTAACAATTTGGGTTCCAAGTTTTAGTATCATTCAAAACCTCACAACTTTGACCATACAACATAAAGTCCATTATGTTTTTAACAAGAAAATCCTCAATGGATTTTGATGCAACAGCAAGCGTAAATTACCACCTTTTACTGTTTACACTCTGAAAATGAGCTTAACCATAGAGTGAAGGCACTTCAAGAAGAAACCCAGCCGAAGTTACCTTCAATGTCATAACTATTGAAAACATGCATTCAATGGTTTTGAAAAAATTTTTGTGGGCCGTCAGAAGCTCCAAACATTCTGAAGGGTATTGGAAGATGAAAATTCTTCTCCCTCGGAGAATATGGAATATGCTTTTCATGCTAAACTTGTTTTATTTCTGCCTGCAGAGTCCTGTAACAGCACTCAAGCAAGACAGCAATGTCAATGATGCCTGTATAAAAAGATTTGCAATTTACCCACCTTTCTACCCTGCCCTTTCCCCCCAAGAAAATATTATTGAGGCTCTCTCCCTTACAACATATCCTCCGCGGTGTCTCTTATAAACTACAAAATTGTTGGATCTTAACATAAAATTACCCCAAAAGTAGCACCTTCATCGTTCCAGCGAAAATGTTCGCCCGGAAAAAAAGTCATGCATCATGTAAATGTAGTTCTCTTTTATTAGACTAGCACGCACTAAACATTTTAAACCACCAACCTGCATATTTCATCAGGTAGCGAATTAACATTTGATATTGTGTGTTAAAACCGTCGGACAGAAATACAAGGGAACAACGCAGCGTGTGCATTTCTCCTGTGTGTTTATTAATGAAAACAGATTAGCATCTGCAATGCACCGACCTCCTACCCACCAACACACCCCCCCCCCAATCTATTGCAAGCGGGATTTGATTGAGTATATCATCTCCTCATGTGGGAGAGGCATTTTCAGCGGGTAAGCTGGGACCACTGATGCATTCAATGATCGCATTCCGTCACTTTGTGATGCATAAAGATCCATGACTCCATCAGCGTATTCAATGCAATTTCATCGTGGGTCGGTTTTTTGGGGGGGTAAATTTAATGACTCACTATTCACTTGCCCTGATTCTTTAAGTGCATTACGGCAGCAGTGCACCAGTGCAAAATGAAAATAATATTGGCGGCGCACTTTATTCAGGGTTGAGTGATCAAGCGCCCTTTTGAGTTCAATTTCAGTGACCGACTATTCCAAGTATATGTTGTGCCACTGTTTCTTTCCATTTCAGCGTTCAGCAAATACCAAGTATAATCTCCAATACTACTATAAATTAACGAACAAAATAAGTCAAATATAATTGTTTATAAACACTGTCAAGAAAACACTAATAAATAAAATGCAGAGAGAAAAAAAAAAACCCAATAAATTAACATCATTTGAAAGTTTTGAAATTAATACGCAGTGCACAAATTATCTGCTACCTTTGTGAGTAATAAATGCCATTATAATATCAGTAATATATGCCATATGTTCCAAAGATCACAATTCCCCTGGAAACAAGGTGGTGATACTTCACACATGGTCCAAATTTGTTATGACATCGGCATGTTGTTACCTCACCTTTAGGAGTCAAACAAATTAACGTCACTACTATTGTTACTATTACTGAACCCTATTGTTACAGGGTTCTCCCCAGGATGTGTCCAAAACTGTGGGTCATTCTGGACCCACATTTTGGGATGTTTGACCAAAACACGCTGAATTGAAACAAGGTCTTCAGAATGTTTTCAACTTGGAGGGTTTTTTTTTTTCGTTTTAAAAGCACTGCTGTGCAATCTGGAGCATTCTATACGGTTTTCTCTTGATGCTTTTTGTGAAGAAAAAAAATTAAATAAATAAATACAAATTATTATTATTACTATCAGTTTTTATTTTTAAAATTCACAAGACTGCAGGGCTTGTAGCTCAAAACTTTTGTTAGACCAGAAAATGTTTCACAAGACCAGAATCAAAATGTGACACAGTGTCATGATTATTTGTACTTATGGGTACATCTTTCATAAAGAATCAACAGAATTGAAGGTTTTTTACCAGACTCAAAGTCAACATTTGAACATGATTTTTAGGTGGGGTGAGGTATTATTATTTAATTTTGGTTTGAACAAAGAAAATTTGACTGGAGCAGGTCTTGAACCAACGACCTACGGAATAATGTACCAGCGCTCTACCAACTGAGCTATCCAATTATTATTCAATCACACAAGTCCGCCGGACTTGTCTGGTCATAAGTTTACTGGCCCAATGCTAAAAAACACTGGTCTCGGGCCTGTGGTCCAGTGTTAATTTCGAGCCCTGATCCACTCGATTGTGGATTTTAGTTCGCATGTGGTAATCCTACAGGGGGTACTGTCAACAAGTTTTCCTTTGTACGGTCTTGTGTAATCATTGTAATGTTATCATTTAAACATAAAATGTATTTTTAATGACAGTCTGCTATTTTGTATTGATCTGTTTTTTCCTCCCCTGTGAAATAATAAATGAACTGAAATGAAACTTTCAGTTGAGACACTGAACATTTCACTTTTTTTTTTTAAGATTAATGAAAACATGATTCAATGCAAATGAGTTATCACAGGGACAATATCTAACAGTGCCGAAAATCATGTAAAAACAATGTGTTACATGTATTCCATGCATTGGGTGGCATAAGCGAAAGTAATTTACGTTATTTCGTTTTGAAACATCATCATCTGTCAAAATTTGTCCAGATAAAAAACTCTCAATATTGTTTTTATTGAGAAGCTCCGTTAATAAGTTTGGTTAGATTTTTTTATTTATTTGTAATTTTAAAAAAAGCAGCTGAATTATTGCATCTATGGCCATTTACATAATACATTGCTAAGCATTAAAAATGCTTCGAAATAATTGAGATATTTTTTACATTACTGTCTACTACAAATCTTAAATGAGAGTACAGATATGTTTAATACTTAAATCAACACTTAAATTTTACCCTGTCCTTTAATGAATAACAAAAATACAAAGGAAACTAGCTGACCCCCCCCCCCCCCCCCATCTTATGGAATTGCAGAGACTTTTCTTTGGCTTTTTGTGTCACTCGGACAAACAAGTGGTCAAACTTTGATTTTGTTTCCCCAATTTATAGTTGTTGTTGTTGTTATTGTTGTCTTTGTTGTTGTTGTTATTGGCAGGGTTTGCCCTTAGCTTTTTCAGTGGCTAGCCAGCAGGACAAGCTAGCTAGTCATTTTACTAGTTCGTCACCATTTTCAGTAGTCCATGTTTCAAATGAAATAGAAATGAAACAGTTCCATTCTAACGGATTTGCTCCCACATTTTCTCGCGCCCCCATTTTCTCCCCCCCCCCCCCTCTCTCTCTCTCTCTCTCTCTCACTGTCAATAATTAAATACATATTACATTTTACCGTATTACTAAAATATTAAATTACAGGGCCCAGTACAGTGCCTGAATTAGATAAAGATGGTAAGCATCTTTAGAAAAGAAAAAACAAAACAATCTTAAGCACAGACAGGTTACCGAAAATGCAATATTATTTACAGCGTTATGACCGGTGCCCTGTAAACAATATTTTCTGCTTAATCCCCTAACTCTCTTTAACCCTAACCATGCTAAATGCAATAATATGCACCAAATGGTAATAGTTGTTCAAATCTGTTGCATTTGGCAGTCAACTCAGATGTCATTCTTTGACTGAATTTGTTGCATTCAGCAGTGAAGTGACTTCATATAGGTTTGGGTGCTTCTATTGTATCTGAACAACTTATAATGGGTATTTCAAAATATTTTTTATGGGAAAAGTTTTGAGAAGTATGATGTAATATTAGGTAAGAATCATAATTCATATAAATCATATTCAAAAAAAACTGTATAATAACAGTTAACAGTTACAAGTCACCACTACACATGTGCATACTGTTGCATTTAGCAGGGCAAACACCCTTGCTCAGTCCTTTCACAAACAGCATGCCTGCACATTGCAACAATATCCCTTGTTGCTTTTTTGTTGCATTTGGCATGGTTCTCATTTCAACTGTGTTGCATTCTGTTGTATTTGGCAGGCTTTCTAGAGAGACCCTAATGGGGGTTAGGGTTAAAGAGTGATACACTAGGATCCTTCCACACGCAAACAAAATCAAACACCACTATGACAACTCAACACCCAAACTCTTGCAGGAAGGCACTAAAAACTAACCTCTTTAGCCGTTTGGACATTCTTGAGTGAGCTCGCGCCGTATTCCATAAAGAGGGCGGAAGACAGACCCCGTTGGCGCCTACGGGAGCCGAGAGTACCCCAAAAGTTCTGAGTGCACTCGAAAATGTCTGAACCGCTACAGGGGTAAAAGTGCCTTCCATCAATTATGGTGGCTTGCCTGATCCCATAAGCATGATCATTTTACTAGTGCACTCTTCGATCCAACTGAACTTTTAAAAACAACAACGCACAGTTGGATTTTGAAGGGTTCGGGGTCGTTTCATAAATTTGCACCAAGTTCACACAGACAAGCTGCATTGAAACTGACAACTAATTCACCCTTCTTTTTTTTTATAATGACTACAGAATATCCTTACAAAAAAATGTATAAGAAGTGCAAAGCCGGTGGGCTGTGGTGCTGTTGTACCCCCAAAATGCACAATATAGGGTTAAATAGTATGCCTACAAAATTTCAACTATTGCAAAAACGTTTTCTATGCCACATTTTCAAAGCAGTAAAATAAAAAATAAAGTACATGTAGCACAGAAACAAATCCCTCTTGCAACACCAGACTAGTGTTATATACGTGGTGTATGTCTGTTCGAACAAACATTTGAGAAAAAAAAGGGTTACAGGAGTCATAGCAATATTTGTCTTTGATTAAAGCAACCATCATCAACGGCTGGTGAGAGCACAGGAAATGAAAACAACTTTCACTTTCTATTTTCAAGTATGCACCTTGTGATGAATGTTTGAGTGTTCAAAAACCTTACCCCAAGGCCTTCTTCTCTACTGCCAACCTCAATCCACCACATGTCATTCAACTTGGCACCCAAGTACACAAGCTGTCCAGCGTCGGCAGCTGCACCCTTGTCTAGATGCCGAACAGGCTTTGGCAAGTAGAAGAATAGATGTAGAACACCAAACTAATACTTGGATGTTTGACTGGTATGCCTAGGCCAGAGGTAGGCAATTGCTATTTGTTGGGCCTACAGTCCTCAATCCTCCGCAATCAGACAACTCCTCAAGAAGAGTTTTGGAGGGTTAGGGTAGGAGGTGTAAGTGACCCTACCCAAGGTGCCATCTTGAATGTTCATCCCATTCAAGTAAGTGTAACCAAATCGAGGCTGTGAGGGCAAAATAGCCAGGCCCTTTTTCATAAAGAAGAATGAGTAATCACTATTGCTTTTGTAGACAGGGAACAATCCGGCAGTGTGAATAAGGGATTTATTTCTGGATCTCCCCCCCCCCAAAAAAAATCTCAATCCCCAGTCCCAGTACATGCGCCACAAAGTACGTAACTATAAGTCCCAAAGTACAGTGTGTAACTACATTAGAAAAGATAACATAATTAAGAAACACAATTTACGCTTTAAATTACAGGATGACAAGCTTGGCATGAGCAAACCGGGCAAGAAAAAAAATATATATATAATTGGTCAAACCTTACAAGATATAAATTACACATTCTATAGTACTAAAATATGGGCCGAATTTCATTGAGAAATATAACGAACACTTTTTCAAAAATGTCAAAAATAGTACAAAATTCATTCAAAAGTTACCAGAAATCATTGAGTTATGTTTATATGGAAAATACATCAATTGAATTGAAATCAAAGAGTACAAACGTTTACCACAAATGTCCTTACTATAAATTGTTTATATAACAATTGATAAAGCGCTACAAACAGAATGCTAGATGTTTTAAAATGTCCTCATGCAAATTTCCTCTGTCTGGCGGACGACTGTCGCCTAATTCAATCAATGCGTGTCAATTAAATGTCTTGATGAATGTTAAACCAAACTCAAGAAGGACCATTGGTGTTTATACATTATCCGACAATGGATAAAGTTTATCATTAGTTGAACATCACCAGGGTGTAGTATCATGTCTCTGCTTACTGTAAGTGAATAATCGGTGCTTACGGAAGCCAACAAAACCAGCAGTAATCGTAAGCGTATTTCACAGGTTAGCAAGGAATGTTTGCCTGTGTGTACATAAAAACTTCACATTATAAGCCATTCATCACTTACACAGCTAGCGCAGAAATTTGGCGCTTATCCTGTAAGCGGAGAATGGTACCTAAACCAGAATTCCACGGTAAGCAGAATTCCGCGGTAAGCAGAGCCATGAAATTGGGCCCTGATATTGGAGGCAGAACTGGCTCGTCAAAATGTAATTGTTTTCCTTTTATCCATCAAAGCATAAATGTCAATCGAGATTTGACTTTCAAATCCCAAAGTCATGGCTAAATAGACTAAGTTGACTTTTAGCCCAATGATGGAGCTGTTCTCAAGTTCTGGTGGCCGAGTCATTGGGAGTGCAGGTTCGAACCCTGGTCATGACTCTGGTAGTCCTTGAGCAAGACACTCAACCACAATAAACATAATTGCTTCTCTTCACCCAGGAGTTAAATGGGTACCTAAGAGGGCAGAGATGGTTCTTGTGATTGATTTTATGTTTTGGTGTGCTCGAGTGCTACATACCTGGCAGCACAGGTTGAATTATCTAAAGAGAGCTGCGATGGCCAATAATAAATGGCCCAATGACCGGGGGAATAATGTTCATGCGCCGAGGGCGTCAAAATTGACAGATAGCGGCGGTATGTAAATGTCCATTAACATTAAGCAAAAACCAGCAGGGAACCTGTCGCAATGTATGAAAATTGAATGAGATTTTGACTTGTAACCAGTTTTTGCAAAGGAATTGAGGTGTACGCCAAGCGCACTCCCGAGCTTTACAGATTGTTAAAATTGTACCCTTTTGTACAATGGTTTTAGTCTTCACCTGTTACCTCAATACGGAACAAGTCAGGTACTCTAGCATTGATGTTGCTGTGTTTATTTTTAAAAGCATATTCTGTTGTAGCATTACAGTTTGGGTTTTACATTGAATAGTTACATGAAGATTTGTGGGTAACATTTTACTACCTAACCTTCTCTTCGTAGAAGATAAAAAACTCTTGACAACTCTTTAGCGCTGGTCTTGAAAAAAACTATTTCCGTCAGTCAGTTTTCTGTTCTACTTACAACCACAGCGTTTGCAACACTGGATGTCTACTTGTCTACTCACCAAAACCAGATCTCTGCACAACGGCCGACCGAATCGGATTACTTCATCATAGAAGACAAGAGGTCGATGGGCAGCGGGAAGATGATGGTGGAGTTTCTTTCGGCTGAGATGGCGTTAAGCGTCTGCAAATAGCGGAGCTGGAGGGCGTTGGGAGCCTCAGCCATGATGTCAGCTGCCTCCTTGAGGGCCCGGGAGGCATTCTGCTCGCCCTCAGCGGCAATCACCTAGTTTACAAACGGATCATTGTACGATGAGCATAGAATCAAGAATTTTTTTTACTATTGATTCATTTTAAAGTCAAACATTTCGCCCCAAAGGCTGTACACAGTACACAAACATAGTACATTTCATTACAGAAAGACAAAGTCAAACTAAGGGGCCATTCAGAATAGTCAATGTTAAAAAAATAATAATAATTCTTATTTCTGTTTTTTCAAAATTATTTTGACCCAACTCACCCACCCCAAAATTTGATTCTTAAATAGTGAATGGCTTCATAATAGTATAATCTATACACTGAAGAACAAAGAAATGCCTCAAATGAACCAGATATTTTAGAAAAAAAGGTCTCCAACAACAGTAGTTTTCAATTATTTTTTTCTGGCTTAATCTTGGCCAGCTGGGTACTTTTTCTTCTTCTTTTCCAGGAACACAACCAATTATTTACAAGACAATCAAAAATGGAAGAGTTAAGGAGCACAATTAAAATTAGGAAAATCCAGAAGAGTTTACTCTCAGATTTTCGGCGAATGGATATTCACCCGAAAAGGAAGTGAATGACGAGGAAATTTAAAGATTGGCAATTTTTTTTTGCTGCGGTGTTTCTGGATTGACTTCCATAAGCAAGTTCGGCGCCTAGTTTATGTCATGCGTATTTGAACATATTCACATGGAATGAAACAAAATCGATTTTGATAATTAAGACACTTGGCTTCCTAAAGGGTCTACATTCTCCGAATTGTATTAATCTGGAGTTGAAAAACGAACATTACAAGAAAAGATCCTGACCTTGGCTCTGGCTTCTCTGGAGGCTTCGGCCTCGGCAGCCATCGCTCGCTGCATCTGTACAGGCAGACGGACGTCCTTGCTGTAATAGCAATCGAAAAATCAACAGTCACGTCAAAGCATGGGCACAACAACCACAGAAGTCTGAAAACAATCCATGAGAAACTACAGGCAAAAATCCACGAAATCTTGCCTGAAATTTCGTCAGGTATTTGATCAGAAGATAATTGAATGAAACATTGTCCACAACCAATGTCTATTATTGCTCGACAGAAAATTAGTTGACGAGACCGCAGATTCATACACCCATCTACCTCAATCTTTAAAAAGTGTACCCATGATATGTACTTGCCAGAGTTCAGGCCTAAAACTACACAGCGTCCACGGCCCTCAGGTCTCAAATTTGACACTGGACCGCAGGCCCGAGGACGGTGATTTTAGTGTCGGGCCAGTAAACTCATGACCGGACAAGTACGGCGGTCTTGTGTTTTTTCAGTTGAATAATAATACCTCGATCTGAGTAATATTGTGTCCAAAAGTTAACTTTGAATCTGATGAAATACCTTTCAATTCTATTTAGTGTACTTAATTCCCATGAAGACAAATGAGATCAATCTTCTCTTACATGTCTTGGTTCTTGTTCAAATAACTACTGTCAAATGTAATGTATGTGAAGTTTTTTATTCTGGTCTTATAAAAACAATTCTGTTAAACATTTTGAGCTGTGGTCTTATAGATTCCCCCCCCAAAAAAAAAATCGAGCCCTGTGTACATGTATCTTTGACTGTGGAGGAGAACCCAAGTCGAACCATGATATAAAGGTCTAACTGTTGATTTTTGTTCTCAACTCACATTTCAACTCTCTCCACCTTCACTCCCCATGGGTCTGTGGCCACATCAAGAAGACCTTTGAGCGTTGAGCTGATCTCATCGCGGTGGCTCAGCACCTCGGCCAGGGTCTTGGTGCCCAGGACGTTGCGCAAAGTGGTAGCGGCCAGGAGCTCCGTGGACCGCTTGTAGTTCTCCACGTTCAGCACGGCCATGGTGGGGTCGGACACACGGAAGTACACCACAGCGTCAACGGTCACCGTCACACTGTCTTTGGAGAGTACCTGTCCACATGGTGGGGGAAAAAAATCTTGCTTTTATTTATGAGATCACAACACACTAACAATCAACATTCAGTGCTTTAAAGGAATTGGTTTTGTCCACATAATGCTGATATATGAAAGAAACATGCTATAAAAGTCACATGTGAAAGTTTTAGCTGAATACAGTATTTACTTGCTGGGAAAACAGCAAAAAAACTCACTGTATTTTCACAAGAACGTCAAATCCATCCACATTTAGTCAGGCCACAGCGAGTACCAATCCCATCTCTGGACGCAGCATTCACAAAAGAGCGCCAACCCTCAGAAATCTATGAAACCATTCATGCATGAATCGTTCCTCAGATTCAATAGTTTTGCGGTGAAAAACTACTTTAGCTATATTACTTCGAAGACAATCCTTTCTCAAAATAGTTTATACTATCAACAGATATCAACAGTAGTATTTTTCACCAAGTACGTTTTGATGGTCATTAATTATTTGAGTATTTACCAATCTATGACCCCTACCTTTAAATGCAGAATTGTTGTTTAAAAAATTACATTAGGAGATTTCAAGAAAACTATGACACCAATAAAATAATGTAGAATGGAAACACAATAAGTTGATTAATAGGATAAGTCTTTTAACTTAACGAGCCAAACCCATCAAAGTATAACAAACTACAAAAAATGAAATGAAGAAACAATTCAAGACAGTTGTTAATCGATCAAACCGGGGCCCAATTTCATAGAGCTGCTTAGCGACTGATTTTGTGCTTACTGCCCGAGATTTTTAATTTCATAGCACTAACCGTAAGCACACGAAAAGGCATGCTGACCTTCCGGTGCTTACTGTATATGAAAATGAATGACGTAACAATCCAAGTCCATGGTGAACGCGCAAGCTGACCGCCTGGTTTTCTTGCTAACCTGTGAAATAAGCTTAATGCTAAAGCAAATTTTTCTGCTATAGTAAGCACAAAAATTTGCTTACCGTTAAACAGCGCTATGAAATTGGCCCCACAGGGTATCAGACCAAAACAGCCCAGTTTCCTGGATTGATTTGTCGCTGTCATGACACTTGTGTTGCTGGACCAGACACTTAACTACTATTTCTTGTCATCACCCAGGATTTAATGGGTACCTGCAAGGGTAGAGACTCGACTCTTAATGTGAATTAGTTCACTCTCATGTGAATCAAATTTCCTTATTTGGTAGAACACATTTTAAATGAATTTCTTCGGCAAAGATCAAGTTTTTCGTTCAAGCTGTTCTTTAAAAGCGCTTTCTAAATTATTGTTATTGTTATTTATTATTGTTACTCTTTGAAAGGTCTTTTTTACCTCTTGGGGTGGTACATCAAATGAGAGTGTCCTGAGATCTATCACTCGGAATTCATCAATGCATGGGATGATGAAGAACAGACCGGGTCCCTTAGGTCCACCCGGCAGAAGCCGACCGGCACGGAAGATAATTGCTCTCTCATATTCAGCCACAGTCTGCAGGATGAAAAAAAAAACCAAAGATCGTTTAGACTCTGAAAAATGCAGTAATAATTATGTCCAATTAAGCACAGTTTCTTAACCAAAGATTAGGCCCAATGACATACAAATTGTGTTTGGATTTTGGGCTAGGTTTTGAGCCACTTTTACGGTTAGCGATTTGTACAAAAATGTGTTCATTGCTCAGTGTCGACTCGAGCGACAACAAATCGTATGGATAAACAAACGAGTCAGACACTTTGACTTGTACCATCACGCACATGTGTTTGAAAGAACCCAATAGGTTAAAGGTCGACAGGCAAAAAGCGTTCACACACAAATTTCGTGTGACTCTACAGAGACACCAATCAGCTGAGAGAATGCGTACATGCCTGGAATTTCATTTTGGAGAGGGCAAGGCATCTATTTCGCAAGGGGTACTTCCATTGCAAAAATTTTGAAGACTATGGGAATATTCTGAAGGGGCACCAGGGGCAACAGAGGCCATGACACCCACGGCCTTCAAGTAACCCCAGGGGTCAATTTCACAAAGAGCTAAGATTGATCTTAACTGTGTATCAATCTTAATCGCTACGCAAACTGTAATGTCACACAGTGAGCCACTGTGGCAAGATTGACAACTCATAAAGATGAATCTTTGTGCTTTGCAAAATTCAGCCCAGGTCTATTTGAATTGATGCTATCAATTTACACTTAATAATGCTTCACGATACAGAATTCCTGTGTGTAAAAGGGTGTTTTGTTTTGGCAAGGCTCCCCGCAAAGGATCCGACAATAGATAGGTTGCAATAAGTCGGCCATCTTTACGGGCAATTTGGAACACACAGTCATGCGTTTTGCGTGAGAACGGCGTGCAGCATGCGCACATTTCATAAAACTCATTGCATGATTGGTTAGTAAACAGCGCGGCTGCGTTAATAATTTGAGCGCTTGTCGCGCCTGCAAGCCAAAATGTAATTTGCCCGTAAAAATGGCGTCTATTGGGAACTATCTATAGGAGGCCCTTCAAGGTAATGGTTTTACAAAGAGAGGGAAAAGGGAGCTATGAAAAGAGTAATCATAATGCATGACCAGGCCTTGAGTTTTCGCTCTTGAAGGGGCATGGCAATTGTCCTCTGGTAAGACATGTGTGTAAGAGGCACTCTATGAGGAAAATGTAAATTTGTATTGGAACTTTGCAAAGGGCACCACAGCAAAAGCACAGGGCACCACGGTAATTGCTGTGGGTGCCGTGGGTTATTTCGAGGCCTGCATGATGACATTTACTCTTGATGCTTGTTAAGTAGTGTCAATCAGGAAGTTCATACCAATGGAAAACATCTGCCATAAACGATTCTGCAGCAAAACAAGGGTGACCATTAAAGTTGGAATGCTTGGATTGCTATAGTATTATTCTAGTGGTGTAACCAGATATATTTTTATTCGTTGTTGGGGGGGGGGGCTTTACCAAGAGAAAACATCTAGAAGAAGTGCAACACGATAATTAAATCATTTGATATTCTGTGAATCGCATTAAGAGCAGTCTTCACTACTTTATAAATAGGTTATACGCACAAAAGATTCATACAAAACGTAAATGTTATGATTCTTAAAAGACGTTCAAAGATATAAAATATTTGTTGTGTTTTTAACCATACATCTGTGTGCCTTTGAAGCACTCTATAAAGCAGTACTGTAAAAGTCCTGTGAAGAAAAAAAAATCCCAGAGGCATATTTCTCAGGTGGGATTCGAACCACGACCCCTGTCATTCTAGAGCAGAAGAACCAACTAGACCTCCGTGGTCTGCCCAGTAGCTAGTTAGAGGCAGTTCAAATCCTATATTTTCAATTACAACTAGTTTTTCTTTGATGTCATTTAGAGGTGGGGGGGGGGAGGGGAGGGGGTATTTATGACTAGAGCTTTACCTCTGGGCCCAGTCTCATATAGCTGCTTAAGCACATAAGCTAAAAGCACAACAAAAACTATGCTTACCATAATAAGGTTACCAGCCAAAATACCATGTCACATGTACAATTTGTGACTGGTACCCCTGCTCATTATTGCTAAGCAGGGAATTTTCAAGCAGTATTTTCTGCTTAAGCAGCTGTATGAAGTTGGGTCTTTGTTACCGTTTACTATACAACTGTATAAACATTATTACTGTACCTTGAATATCATACAAATAGATATAGGGATTGTGAATACAATCAGCAAGACGGAGAAAAACATGAGAACATAGATGCAGAACCCCAGACCTTCTTGTGAACTTTCTGAAATGAGTCGAATGAAACACATGGAATAAATGACTAGAGAGTTGACAGTGGGGGACTGGGGAGGAGAGCGCTGGTGTTTTGACCTGGAGTTTCCGACTGTCGGAAGGATTGGAGGGTTAGGATTATCGCAACTGTTGCAAAACGTACATCATGATCATGTATTGTAATAGTAATGTATTAAAAAGTCAAGACCAATTAAACAACTTTTTAAAAATAGGTCCAATATTATCAAAAGACAAGATCAAGATCAATACTTCAAGTTTAAGTTTTCACAGGAATACTAGTGAATAAAATGTGCTTTCATGTAGGAATGGATGTGTGGGGAAGGTACACACTTGGCCATACATTGTAGTTTTGATAGTGCCAGTCCAGTGGGGCTATGTTATTTAGTTTTTAAAAAGTAAACAATCAATCAGATTCATTGTACATAATTACCGCGGTATGTTATTTATACTACAAGTACAAGTTCAACCCGACATCAATGAATTTAGACTTTCCATTTTATTCCTCTAACTATGAATAGTATGATATCACTAGAATTAGAAACAATGATGAATGAATAGAACTATGCACTATATACAGTGCAAAGCATTGTAAAACTTAGAGTTAGACTTAGACTACACTTGCAGCGGCCGCGGAAGCCCATAGCCGTGGTTGGCTGTATTTCCCGGTACCCGTATTTCTTTCCTCCATGGTTTAGATTATGGTCAGATTATCGTGCAATGTGGGTTTAAAAAAACATTAAAATACTCACCTTCATCATGCCTAATCATGAGGTATCTCTCGGCAGGCGGCTCCACAAGCTTATTGGCCCCAGAAGTCGAAGCCATGTTTAAAGTGTTGTCGAGACTTTGAGAAGAGATTCTGTGTTTCACTCTTCCACACTTGCTAGAATTTATTGCTCTATGAGTATGAGAACTCTTCCTCTGCATGCTGTGTGTATAACTTTGCCTAGATTTCGTAGTCTGGTCTCCGCCTGTAGCTGTGTTAAAGCGATTATGAACGAATTCCTAAACTTGTTAAAGTCCACCGAGTGGGAGGTTTCTCAGAGAAGTTTATCCACCAGCGACGTATTCAGCTGAATTTAATTCGAATGGTATTAAATTAAAGCCGTTTTAGCTTATTTTCTTCTAATATATGTCTCCAATCAGCTATATTTAAGGTTCTGCGTCATCATGGCGCCCCAATATTAATTATAGATGACATACATGTAGGCCCTATTATTACTTTAGTTGACAGAAAATTAGAAGTAAAGTTTGAAACCAACTTTGTCTTGTTTTGCAATGGTTTACATTAATTTTATTTGACAGAGAAAAAAACAATCTTCTCTTGGTACAATACACAAGAAACCGAACTTGTAAACAGGACTAAGGCATAATGTCCAAAAGTCCAAACCTGGGATTAAAAATAGACTGGCGGTTTCTTCATTTAGTCCGCACCCAATGTGACAAATTGTTTAGAGATGGTACACAAACTGTTTTTATTTCACCAAGTTCATTAGATATACAGAGGCGGAAACCAAACCATATCGTTGCAACGAACTTGCACGTGATGACTATACTGATGTTTTTTTTTAAAGCCCCATTTCCCATATTCCTCCATGGTTACCAACCATTCCCTCTAGCTAAATCTCAATATCCGAAAGTGCTTCTGTTTAAAAAGGGAAGGTAGTTGGGATGGGGTGGTTATGGTGGGGGGATGAGTGGCGTTCAATGTGGGGGGGGGGGGGGGTCGGAGTTTTTTTTTATAACACATCTGCTATGTTTTGGATTTCAAAAGTAGAACAATTTAAAGGGAGATGAAAGTTGTAACCAAAAGGGGGTATTATTAACGGGCGGCGAGGGGGTGGGGGGGGGGGGGGGTACACTTCACAGAGAAAATCAGACTGCGCCTTGTGTCACTATAACAAAAGAGGGCGCTATGTAAACAACCGCGCCAGTGAAAAGGGTGCCCGCACTATAGTCTTGCCATGAATAACTGTAGGCTACGTGCTATATATTCAAATATACTCACAAAATTTGTTGAAGTCTCTCAGCTCCTTGAAATCAAATAAAGTATATTTGTTGACAGTTTTGTTCAAACTTAGGTAGGTTTATAGCCAATGAATGTTGAACTTTATAGGCCTATGCCCATCCAAAATCAAACACCACAGAGTGAGTAAATTTGCTACTCCATCTTGGAAGAAGCTAAATACGTCCATTTCTTGAAAGCCAGTGTGTACCCAAAATGCTCCAGGTTAAAAGTCAACGACCCCATGGGCACAACGTCTGACCAATTTTTAACAAACCAAAAGCTATGACCTGCCAATATCATTGGTTATTGTTTACCCCCCCCCCCCATTTGTTTTTATTTTTATAAATGGATTTACTTTTTTTGTTAATGAGGCTCGACGCATGATTACCTCATGCGAGATCAGTGTATTAATACTATACCTTTTCAACAGCACACAATTGTGGGGCGGGTAAGCGGGATAGAGGGACAGTTTTCAAGGGTTTTTTGATGTATCGAACCATTTATTTTGTGTGTGTTTTTTTGTTAATATCGTCGGAAGCACTAGGGTATGCAAAGGGGAATCTCGCCCCTGCCCCAACCCCTGGCTGGTTACGCCACACCCGGTCACTGCCTACCTGCTGGTTATGAAGTCGATTGGACCATTGGTTGCATCTCATTACACACGTAACTCAGACCCGATGTAATTATCGTAGAGACGGCTATAGCTTTGAAAGTTACCGAGCAACCATTTTCTTTCAAGTTGCCTCCATTTTCTGCTGCATACAAGTAAACATTTTTAGATCAAATCGCTAGTTTCCATGACCACAACGTGACAAAACAAGGCCAGGTCATGAACATGATTTTGAAACTGCACCAGAGGTCAAACCAATCGTTCATTTTGAACTGTTTTCGTACAGAAATTCTAGTTCATACAGAAGGTGTAGCTCCAAACATTTTCAAGGAAAAGCGAGTCATTGACTTTAAGAGTTATACCCCCCAAAATGCGACCCGAAAAAGGAGGAGTCAGCCTGGTGTGTATCACACCCCTCTCAAGACACTACCCCAATATGTGTATGAAGACGCTGTCTGGTTAAAATGTGAGGAGGGAAAATGTGGGAACATCGCGCCTTGTTTTGTATGGGGCTGATGGCGGCGTGTGACGAATACGTCTGTGCGTTTTCCTCTTGCACAACTCTATTAGCCTTTTGAGCACTACAGGAAAGGCCAATCCCATGAAATATGCTAATTACATGCACGCATGCGTGCAAACACTAAGGCAAACGCCATAGAGTTGTGCACTAGGCAGACGCACAAACGCGTGTGCGTCACGCCTTCATCAGTCCCATATACAAACAGGCGCAATTTTGCCCTCATTTTATTCACCAATAGTGCGCGCGCGCGATGTGTAATTTACATGGGGGATGGTCTTTTGAGTCGCTGCGGATGACTCTTGATTGATTTGAATAATTTTCTAATGTTGATGACGTGTATGCTCATAGCAACCACACTCTTGACTTTGGAGAGTCACTTCTGTGCAACGTCATCGCTGTAATTCTAAAAAGTGTATAATGTGTTTTCACTCTTGAAGTCTTCAAACTGTAAGCAGGGTTGGGTATTCTTCGCCGCTGCTAGCTTCTTCCGTTGGAACGTCATTTTTTTAAACCAGAAAGTGAAATCCAACCATGGAATTTACATCTGACGAGAATTCCTCGGATGCACCAGTCCAAGAATTCCGTGGTGTCGTTGGGATAGCCATTCCAGCAATCGCGTTAGTCTGTATAATTATACTTTCGATTTTGGGCAACTTGGCTGTTATCATCGCGGTGCTGAAGACCCCTTGCTTACGGGAAAAACCTTCAAGCACATTCCTCATCAACCTGAGCTTGACGGACTTGATGAACGCTACTTTGGTGATGCCAAGTTCCCTGGTAGCTCTGTTGGCAGACGGGTGGCAGCTCGGTATCCCCTTGTGTTACATCCAGTGCAGCCTGACCTACTGCTTTATCATCGTGTCGATGGTAACTCTGGCATTTATCAGCATCGACGGGTATTTCGCCGTGAAACGCCCGCTTCACTACCACAGCATCGTCACCCCACGAGCGACCAGGGTGGCCATCGCATACACCTGGCTGAAAGGTCTGGCTTTCGCTGCGGTCCCAGCTATCAACACCTGGATTGTCTATGACTATTGGGAAGTGGCGTGTGCCATTGAGTGGGACAACGCCCTACCAGAAAGCCACTCGGGTCTACGTCCTCGTTGCGTTTATTGTGTGCTTTCTGAGCTCAACATGCGTAATGGTATTCTGCTACGTACAAATTGGCTGTGCCGCGATGGCCAGCTCAACCGGGCCCCTCCAGCAGCACTCACGACGGATAGATCGCCAGATCTCCAAGAATATGAAAGTCACGCGGAGCTTAGCAATTGTCGTCGTCATTTTCTTCGTTTGCATGACACCTTTCTGTCTCACCAAAGTCATCAAGATGTTCCTCACCTCCAGCCGTGTGCCTTCATATCTCAATCTTATTTCATCGTGGTTCTCCTACATCTCGTGCGCAACTAACCCGTTCATCTACGGCATCTTCCGTAAGGACTTTCGCCGGGCGTTCACGAAGTTGTTCTGCGGTAAAACAATCGCCCCGGTGACGCACCGGCGAAGAGGGAATCTGACTGGGGCGGGGCCCGATGGTCAAACTGTTGATGGAGGGAGACGAGGCGTTTCAACCGTGTCCGGGCAGAACCATACTAATGGTAACGCGGAGTTATTCCGAACAAGCTCAATGTTTTGACCAGCTGCAGCTAGCCAGCAGCGCAAATCTGTACTGGAAGCCGAGGGGGGGATGATTTTGATATTTTGACTGCAACAAGCTAACGGCAATAAAATATGAAAATTTTAGAAATGCGGGCTCTACATTTTTAAGGAGTTGATCCTGTTTGTATTAATAAGACATTGCGTCACACGCGTGCGTATCTGGGTCACCCCAGGATTTGTGCCCGTTGTTGTAGTCGTTAATTTTAACCCTTAGACATCATGCTATGAGGATGTACATTATTTTGCAATCCTACATTGAAAACATAATTATTGGATGTCAATGTTTTCGTCCAATATCAGCTTAGTGTGTATGCTGACATTTTCACACAACCAACGTTTACAGCCGGTATCCTGTTTGTTAGTGTGACGTAGTTCCGTTTTTAAGCCACGTCCGCTTCGCACAAACTGGGGCTCCAACGGTTAATACCAGAAGCCCATAGGAAACGCATTCGGCATTCCATTGAGAATATATTATTTGCACCAAAGAAATAGTGTTTCGCCTTGCCTTCCATTTATGTTTTGGAGAGTCTTAATTAAGCCCTTGTCAGAATTCTCATTTTTTTGTCATAAGAAATGCCTTTGAATAAGGAATGACTAAGATTGGTATAATTTATATTTAAAAAAATATATATATTTAACGCATTGGTGCCGGGAGTAGCCCACTTTTGCGTACAGCGGATGCGCGCGTGACTCGCATCCTAGAGGATATAGCCGCACTGGTGGACAGTGGGCCAGATGTAGTTCGAATGACCAAGGACTAGAACAACTTTAATTGAAGTGGGTGGCTTCCCAGTGGTTTGAGTTTATACACAAACAAGTGTCAATATTGAAATGAAACTCCAAGACAAGCGCAGTGAAAAAAAAAACCCTGACGAACTCCTCAAACGAAAATCTGACCGGTCCTGCTGGCTTGAGAAAAAATGAGGTGGGGGAAAAACCTAATAATATTTACATTTTACATCAAACAGAAACACGGTCAATTCCCTACTTTGCAATCGAAATTTATTAGTATGTATCTCCTGGCAATTACACAATTACTAATATTATACCACAAAGCTACTATGTGTATATAATCATAGCAAGCAAGAGCGAAGTTAAATTTAATAAAACAGACATCATTTTCCTTTTCTTTTGTTAACGTTTACGTAGAGTTATCAATGTGTAGGTGTCCTTAATAATTATGCATCACTCTATCAATAAATACGTATCGTTATGAATTCCAATTCATCGATCTCGTGTAAGGTTGAACTAAATTCAATACGATTAACATCCAATAACAGGGGCAATGATTGTTCCCGATATGTAGTGCCAATTGATTTTGTACCATTTATTATTAAAGTAGGCCTATGTTTGGGGAGGAAGCTAATAACTTTCGATCGAGACTTGAGGAACAAATAGTTTCAACAGTTTCTGCCTCAAAGAACAATATTTGTTTCAACCGTACAACGTTATTTAAACATCATAGTCCAGGCCGATGAAGCCGTCTAAAAAAACAACACTCCAAACAACCCATATTACGAAACTATATTATACGCCATACACAATAAACTCTTACTTGATACAATGCTCCCAAAACTTATTTGTTCCAATTTCCATTTTAAATTCCGTGCCCATTGTCCTTATGTTTTTTACACAGTTTTTCAGTCGCTATTCTGTTTTTTTTATAAGGGTTTTTTCTCCTTCTTGTTGCTAGTGGGTTTTTTTGCCCTGCCTGGTTTCTGTTTTTTTTTATGTTTTAAAAATTTCTATAGTTAAATCTTTTGTATTGTTGCTTTAAGTAATTTAGTTTGTTGTTTTCGAGTGTATTTTAATCCAACCATTTTTATATTGAGGTTGCAAATAAATTTACATTCTATTCTATTCTATTCTATATTGTATATGGAATGTAAATCATTTTTTATTTATTTTTAAAATATTTTTTTCAAATATTTGTTTGTACGTTGCTGACAGCATGGAGGCAGGAAATAGTAAGTCAATATGTGTTCCCCCAGTTTGCATAGTCTTTGTACAGTAAAATTATTTGTATGGCTAGAAACACGATTGGCTAAAACACGGTCACGTGGGATTCAAATTTGGGGGGATAAAATCTGATTTCTTTTTCAATAACCACATTACTTCGACGTGAAATGACTCTCAAAATGCTTTATACTATCAAAACACGCTGTACTTCTAACCAAGTAATTTTGTGTTGCCATTAATTTTAAGAGTGATTACCAATCGTATTACCAAGCTACCTTTCCTTTAAAAGATAATCTACTTTTTTTCTAATAGACTAACTATAAATATTTGGCACTTTGGTAGGTATGCAGTTAACAAAGACTTAATTCTCTATTATTAATTTGAAACTCATAAGCAAATTACATGATCCTATGACAGTAAATTATCTATAAATTTAATAACCCCCCCCCCCCACCCACCCATCCCCTTCCATACACGCACACGCGCTCACACAGCTCTGTGTTACAGTCGCTCCGTGGACATTCCTTTGTTCTGTACACTAAGGAAAGTCCTAATCTTTAACACTGTAAAAAAGAAAAACACTGTGTGGACGTGTGTAAGTCCACATAGTGTTTCAAGTCCCTACACTACGTGGGCCTCTTTTGTTCTCAGGTCCACACTTCGTGTAGCGTTAAAACACTTTATTTGGTACCTTGTCCGCACACAAGTAAACCAGCCTGCAATCGGGACTCCCACCCCCCTTTCTGTTTGCAATTTTGCTTGTACTTTTTGACGACAGCTCCCATTGGTTTTGAACACACTTTCCAACTTGTTATACACAAACAAGCGTCAATATTGAAATGAAACTCCAAGACACAAGCGCAGAAAAAAAACCTGACGAACTCCTCAAACGAAAATCTGACCGGTCCTGCTGGCTAGAGAAAAAATGAGGTGGGGGAAAACCTAATAATATTTACATTTACATCAAACAGAAACATGGTCAATGCCCTACCAGGCAATCGAAAATCGGGACTCCCACCCCCCCCCCTTCTGTTTGCAATTTTGCTTGTACTTTTTTGACGACAGCTCCCATTGGTTTTGAACACACTTTCCAACTCAGGACCTTCACAAAACCATCTTTGTTACAGGTCCCCAGTTTGAATAGTGTTTACCTACCCACCCACACCCACACAATGGCAACCCCGTGAATCGAGGACTTCTCTTTGTTCTCCACCTATAGTTTTTTTTAAAGCGACATACTCATTGATTTTATACACGAAAGCGAAGCGAGCACGTTCTCTCTTAGTCTTGATTGGCGACGCTGTTTTTTGTATTAGCCACCGGTAGAGGGCGCTTCATTAACTGTTTGGGAGACTGACTCAGAAGGACTGGGCAAGTCTATAAATCTGGATCAAAATGTTCGTGTGATACAGATATCTCTTCTCCAGTAATTCGTGTTGCGATATCGCACTACGTTAAACAAAATGAACGTCGCCAATCAAGACTAGTTCTCTCTCTGTCAAAACACCCGAATCCCCTTGGTTAAAGTCCTCAAACAGGTAACCAAAAAAAAAACTTTTTCCAACCCAGTAAATTAAGAACTTCCATTTGCTCTCAAATATTGTTCAAATTTCTTTAAGCGACGTCCCAATTGTTTGTTGTTTGTTGTTGTTGTTTTTTTTAAAGTTTTTTTTTTACAAAAGTGAAGCTAGGACGTTCTTGCTCCGTCAAAACGCACCCAGATGCCTTTTGTTCAAGTCCTCGGCTTCAACAAGACACGCTAAGACACAAGGTTGTCTAACAGACAATAACGCAACATTAAGGCCATGTCACACGAGGCAATTAAAAGGCAACCGATTCCAAGAAGAAACGGCATTTAACATTTTGAATGTTCTCCTTTTTTGTCTTGGGGATCATAAGAAATTGTTTGACAAATAATTATTCATTGTGCTACCAAAGTGGTCCTGCAGCATGCACTGCAATTGGTTGCCTGTAAAAGTTGCCTCGTTGAGTGACAAGGCCCTTAATCTACAATTTTCTGTCTCCTATTAAAACACACCCTCAAAAAAATTTGTAAATGAAAGACGTAAACAAAACAAAAGGTCACGATGATTAAAATATTCAGAGGAAATTACAAAGACACTTTAACGGGCGACATGCACAGAGGGACCACTGACACCGACATCGATAGAAGTATCGTCATCGTCATCGGTGTCTGACGATCCGGCTTCATCCGTAACTGCAATGCTCATACGCACCTCTTTTTCGGATCTCTCCCCCACTGCGACGTCGTAAGGACTGACGTCACCCATCTCCGGTCGAGTCATGTAGAACGTTTTGGCGATGGAATAGTACGTCTTGCCCGTTTTCGCCCGGAAGAACCAACGGTAGGGCCAAGTGAGTCCGAGGATCGTTGCCAGGGCGAAAAAACACACATTCATCCACCAAGGGGCAGTGTTCTCGTCTACGAACGCCGCCACTCGCTTTTCGAATCCAGGCACGCCCATGTCCGCCTCGACATCCATATACTTGTCCATGTGCTCGTTTCTTTTCTTGAACTCTTCAAATTGGGACGAGTAAACCGTAGCGGTCTCAAGGTCACCAGGTGAAATGCTTTTGCTGAGACGGATTCTCGTGACGCCGAACTTACTGATCCCCTCCATCCGCTCGGCGGATTCGTCCGACCAGTACTTGAAAACGAACGTTTTGAAGTCTCGGTGCGTTACAACTTTTTCTGTGTAGGTTTCCAGGCGGGATTGAGAGTTGCCTTGCGCGTCCGTGTAGTAAACTGTCCTTGTCCGTGTCTCGTAGTGATAGCAGATGGCACGCCAGGTAATTATAGGTTGAGCCTGGCGCATCTGAGAGATTAGCCTACCGACTGTGCCGGCTTCTCCGAGCTTGCTCAGGTAGACTTTTTCCCTGGAGCAGATTGACTCTAAAAGCATGATCAAATATGCAAAAGGCATCACGATGACACCGAAAAGGGCCAATACTACCATACTTGAACTATAAAACCCGCATTTTGTGGTGAAACAAGCTACCACCCAAGGAAAATAAAACCACAACGAGCAGAAGGAAGTAATGGACAAGATCCTGGCAAGGCTGATATTTCTTATACGACGTGACCTCTTTCGTTTCTGTTTGGTTTGCGTGCTACCGTCTTCTGGTTGGGAGGAATTAATGGCCCCAGCAGCGTGCTGGTCTTGATCTTGGGAAGGCTCTGGGATAGCTACAGTTACCATCTCAAGTGTTTCTGTTTCTGGTTCATCGGGTTCTTCTTTGCATTTCAAGATTCCGTAAACGACGAAAGGTAAAACCAGAGTTACGGTCAAGACTACCACGAGTGTGAATATCCAAAGACCCGATGGCTCCTTGGACTTACCGTCGCTGCTGCTGCCGTCCGAATCACCTCCGTAGCGGTCTCTCCAACTTGACCAACTGTTCCAACTGTTCCAACTGTTCCAATTGTTCCAACTGTTCCAACTGTTCCAACTGTTCCAACTGTTCCAACTGTTCCAACTGTTCCAACTGTTCCAACTGTTCCAACTGTTCCAACTGTTCCAACTGTTCCAACTGTTCCAACTCGACCAACTCGACCGAGTGGTTGTGATCATTGGTGGCGTGGTGGTCTTGGAGCAAGAGCCATCAGAAATCCACTCACCGGTG
Organism: Pisaster brevispinus; assembly: GCA_023634235.1. NCBI lineage: Eukaryota > Metazoa > Echinodermata > Asteroidea > Forcipulatida > Asteriidae > Pisaster > Pisaster brevispinus. Next base: position 2,147,307 of record JAMKCF010000022.1, read on the forward strand.
TCAAAGGGTGAGATGGCACCTGCTATCGGGCCACGGCACACGGCGAAATAATAGCTGGGAGAGTAACCCTCCCGGCAGAACCAGGTTGCAAGTGCCCCGTCGATACTAGTATCGTCCCATACGATTGTATTGCTAGTTTGGACATCTCGGAGGCTGGGGCACACTTGTTGCTGTACTTGTTCGCAGGACTGCCCGGTGAAATATGTAGTGCAATCACAAATTATCTCATTGCCGTCCTTCTGATGGCAGGTTCCGTTATTTTTGCAGGGGTTGTGTTCCGCACATGTCTGATTTGTAAGCATCCCACGGCAGTCCAGTGAAACCCTGTTGTTTGATTGGAATTGATTGCTTGTATAGACATACCATGTTTCTTTGATGAATTCTGGCTGCAAGACGTTTGTAGTTACGTACATAAAGACAGAATCGGTGTTGTAATCCGGCCCAACAACCCACCCGGAGAAAGACTCGGAGTAGAAGAGGTACGCCGTACCTGCTCCGGGGCCTCCACGCAAGAATACCGGGCGTGAATACCTAACAACACCGGCTAGCCGCTCGTAGTAATAATTGAGTTGATTGATGTAAACGAACTGTCCGTTGCTCAGGTCCTGGCGAATGACTTGGTTGAAAGCAAACTCCCCGGAACTGCATGGCCTGAACTGTACGTCGTCTGGTATGCACCGAGGACCCAAGCGTGCGTTGGAATCAACGTAAAAGGAACCCTGGCTGACGAAATCATAGTAAAACCACCTGTCGATCACGTTTAAAAAGGGCGTCGATCCCCGATTAAGCCAATTGGTGTCGGAGAATGTTTTTGTGGTTGCACCGAGCCCGGACAACTCCCCTTCCCCAGTACCGATCATCATTTGCCTCTTGGCACGGTCGAAGTGGAGAAACTGATCCTGCTGCTCGTGTTTGAACACGGGGAAATCTGACCAGGTGAACGACTGAAGCCTGTACGCACCGCCTAGCTGAACTAACCCGACGTACTTAGGATCAGCATCAACGAAGATTCTCTCACACAGACCGGTCGGGATATTACCTGCACAGCTCACCAGTTGCCCCACGTTAACAATCACGCATATACAAAACAGCGACCACACAAGCCTTAAATGTGGTTCGCCCATCTTTAACATTGTTGAAACTTTTGTCACTATAAACAGGTGCATACAGTTTTGGTATAAGAGAGATCTGTATAGTTGGTTGAGCAGTCGATCAAAATAATGGCATTTCCTTCCCGCACATTGTCATTATATGCAGAAACGCCACAGTAACGTGACGTCACACAAACTACATTGTACATCCGCGTAAAGGCGAAACCATCCATTTTGAATTTGGAGAATATAACATCCTCTTCCGCAAGTTGGTGGAAACTTGGTCCAATAAGCTATACGCCTCTCTTAATATTTATGCATGACGTCATAATTCTTACCAAAAATGAGGCTATGGGCCGGGCGCACGTCCGCCACCGCTTGCAGTGGCTGCGCCTATAGCCTCGTTTTGGGTTAAATTGTGACGTACCTCATGCATAAATATTAAGAGAGGCGTATTGGAAGAGGACGTTAAAAACCTAATTGAACGAAAACAGCAACAAGTGATCTCTGCTGAAACTCATTTAAAATGTTTTCAACCAATAAAGAAATTGAGTTCACTTGAGATTAAACAGAGTGTACAAAACAACCATTTTGAATACCCTTCGCCGGCGAGTGTGTCGACAGTTAAGGCTTACGGGTTAAGACTACGGCCCTGTGCGATTTAGAGGCTACGGCTACAGCTACGGATGCTGCTAAGGGTGTTGCTATGGGCATCCTATGCTCCAACGCATGTCCATGTGACCACCAAGCACCAGCCGCAGCCGCTGTCTCCACTTTGAAAAAGTGAGTGGATAAAATGTATGCGTCAAGCGCATAAACCACGACAGAAAATCCAGTTAACTAAACCAAGTGACTCTTTTGTTCTTTCCAGTTGAGTTGGGCTTCATTATGGATGACTCACATTTTGTGGAAAGTATTATATTTATTGGAGGCTGTAGCTCTATTGTACTTGTGCCAGTCGGCAAGAACTTTATTTTGAATGCGTTTCCGCCCTGCGTTAAAGGGACGGCAAAAAGAGAATTGGAATGAAGCCAATAGAAAACTGATTTCAGACTTATCATTGCAGAGACGAGCGTCCTCGTTTCCACGACCCCTGCTGCGTGGAATGAGTGTCCAGTATTTTTCAGGTTGAGTGGGTGGGCGGGGGGGGGGGGGCGGAAGGAAACTTAGAGAAGGAATCATATTTAGAGAAGGTTGTATTTCTGGACAGGTAATAAAAAAGTGGAGATATTGTTGTTGTTACCCCCCCCCCCAACACCATCCACTCAGCGGGGAGTGGTCGGAATTGATGTGCTGTAGTACAGGTTTGACAATATAGTGAAGGAGAAGGGGAGAAAGAACCAAACATACAAAAACAACACCCATAGGATACAAAAACAAACAAACAAACAAACAAACAAACACCCCAACCAACAAATAACGAACAGACACAATAAGCGAACAAACACCCCCAACACCCAAACAAACAAGCAAACACACACCCTATAACATTAGCACTGCATGTCAACCAAACACCAACAAATAATCCACCAATCATTTCCAGTCACGTATTAACTCCTTGCACGCACACAGTCTCAAATATGCATCTTTTTGTGGCGACATCTTTTGTTCTTTCCATTGTCCCTGTACTTAACAGTTTCCCATAGACTTTGTATCCACAAATTTCCTTGTGGAGCACCCCGGTCTTTAGAATTTCCCTGTGGAGTCCTTTTATTTTCCCTTTTTTGTTTTGTCCTTGGTCTCCATAAGGTACCGAATATGAGTACACGTGGTGACTGTGCCACACCCATCATTTTGGGGCAACAAGTAAGGTGTTACGCCACGTCACCCAAAATGGCGCAACCAAGATTTGACGTCATCCTCACAAGATTTAGTGATGATGACGTCAGGTGTATCAGATCGATTTTCCGTTTTCTAATTCACATAAAACAATCTATACTCTCAGACCCACCGTACAATGATACAACAACCATAACACCCTGATGGATCCCCTCTCCTAAATAAAAAAAAACTCCAACAAATGAAAGCAATCTTTAAAAGTGACTGGTATTTAACGCTTTCGTAGACTTCCAGCGAGTATATATTTATATGCACAACAACTTAATACTACTAAGTCAAAGTAAACAATCCTCTGAAACGATATCGTGTAAATCATTTACCTATACGAGACTGCCGTGCTGGTACAACACCTTTGGACTTTGACCAAAACAAACAACCAACATGGCGACGAAAAGCTAGTGCCCGTGTGTGGACTAAACCGGTACGTTTATCAACGAGGCGCCAAGTCTAAAGCTAATTCATGAATGATGCACAGTCATTTGAGATAGAAAGAGGTATGTGTTAATTTATTGGTTCATTTACTCATTTGAGTTTGTTTGTTTATTTATTTGTATTTTATGTTTTAGGTGTTCGTGCAACATGTGCACGAACACCTCTTGTTATTGTTCTGTTTTGGTTTTGGTTTTTGTTTTGTTTTTTGTTTTTTTGTTTTTTTTGGGGGGGACACATGTACTTTGTTTTGCACAGGAAGGTCAACCGGACCCATTTTTGTGGCACTGCTTCCTGGATGGCCCATAAAGGTAGGCCTACGTGCCAAACACACATGGCTCCGTAAACACAGGATTCTACAGTAAGAGGAGACATGGAAATGAGCCGAGAAGTTTCCTTGAAACACACTAGACTGAAAGGTGCCGTGATTGTTCCGTGTTTGCAGAATTTCTTTATTAAAGTATATACAATTGCCCCAGTTTCGATCAAAAAACAATATCTGTTTACTAAAATGCTTTCAACACAATAGATGACACCTTCTTCTGTTTTACACAGGTCAAAGACGAACGTGCATTACTCTGCTTTGAGTGTGTTTTTTTTACCAAGTCTCGCTTTGCATACTCAGTCATAAGCATAAGTTCCTTCAATGTTTATCACGCAATCATGGCTGACACATGGAGGAATGACAGTCTCTTCCTCTATGTGATACATGATTGGTAAAATGATCAAAGTAACACATGAAATATTCAACAATGAAGAAAACACTGCCCCTCGAAACTCACTCTCTTGTACGTCCATTTATCAAGCCGAAATAGACACGTAAACCATATCAAAACCGGTGTCTACATACAGCTATACGGCTACGACTGTTGCGAAGTGTTTACGTCCTGTACTTTAACGCACGAGGAGGCTAAGATCAAGCCGTAGCCGTATAGCCGTAGCCACCAATTCAAACACGGCCCTTAATAAATGCATATATCCTGAGAAAACATTACCTTGCTGGTTTTTTTTTTCTTCTCCAAAACTGCTGAAAATTTAACAGGTTGATTGCTTGATGGTTTATTGAAAGCTAATATACTGAAATGATGTATATTGGTATGCATGTAAGCTTTGGGGTTTGTTTGTTTTTTGTTTTGTTTTTTTGGGGGGAGGGTTTGGGGGGCAAAATACTGCACTGGTCGTACAGAAAATTTGACATGTTTGTGTCACTCTCCACATAAATTCAAGAAAGTAACAGCTGCACAAGTTTTGAGATATGCCTCTTTCTTCATAATCAAAAGTTGATAAAAAAAAACCATAAAGTAAAATACACAGTACAAGATTTCATGTTATCTTCCATTGAGTAGTGTACAAATCGTGCCTGCATACAGAAAGTCAGGTCTGTGGCTCTGTTTGTAATCTAGTGATGTCACAGGTCACATGGTTTATAGTTTAAATGAGTAAAGAGGATGATGATTAACCGGTGTGTACATGTAATGACGTAATGATTGACATAATTAAATATGGACTTAACCCTGAAGACGCTTAGTCTTCCTTCAAGTCGTGTAACTGTCCACCTCAATGCTCAAAGAGATTTCATATTGTAATAGTTTTAAATCACGAGAAAGTTGAAATAGTTTCGAATCTGATGCTCCCTCCTTGAAACGTTAGCATTTTTTGGTAGTTGCACGTGCCAGCAGAGAATAAACACAGTGCAAGATCATTGTCAAGACGCACACACTTTGATATTCTTCTTCTTCTGAGTTTCGTTGCCTGGACTTATAATCTCATTACTCGTGGTTGTGTGAGTGTGGGTGTGTGTGTTTTTTGAACGTTGTGTTTCACTCGTAAGCAGGTGAGACTTCAACAAGGTGGAGCAGCGTCCAACCCGTCTGCCCGATACTGCAATAATGCGATCCCGAACAACGAGACTGTGGACCGTTACAGCCTTAGTTAGCCTGGTGGCCATCATATCGTTGGCCAACACCTACTTTCTAGGCCGTCGCTATGCACCGACTCAGAGCCCGCACATCATCCACAGGGATGGACGTCCAAGGAAGGGGTTGGCCCGCGTTAAAGTGACTCCACAGATAATCGAGGTCCCCCCACGGAAGGATGATGATCCGCCCACCCAGAAGGTGGCCCCAGTGTCGCTACACTGCAAACAAGTGTGTATGACGTAAGTATTTCGTAAAACAGGCCAGGGGCTAGGCTGCACAGAGGAAACTTCGGGCAATGGCTCCTGATGCCACGAAAGATGAGCTTGCGTCGATCGTTCTGGACGAGGCTCAGTACAAAACCGATTTTGGGGGTATAGATTGAGTATTGAAAAACAACATTTTCCACTTCCATTACAAATGAGTATATCTGACAACCAACACGTACGTCACCTGTTTGTCATCTGAATAGATTGTCAACTTAAAAAAGGGCCGCGGAATGGTCAGAGGGTAAAGAGCCCAACCATATTATATGACAGATTGTTGTCAATATTCTACAACCTGCATTTCCTTTTGTCTTTAAAATAGTAAACAAGTTGTTAGGTTTTCATATTTTCTATTATAAATACACTATTCCGGTATTGATGAACTGAGAGGTTCTGGCCGTGAGCTGCATTTTTGTAAACAAGTAGTTTAAATAGAGACTCTTTACTTTTGGTACAGTGGTTTTGGTCGAGATTGCTACCCACTGGACAAAGCCGTTCTAGTCTACCGAGACAAGGTACCCACCAACTACATGAAGTTCCGCCAGAACGCCTACCCCATTATCTACGTCCCCGAGCCCCCCGACGAGGTCCTCCCGCCCTTCCGGGAAATCGACCGGTGCATCATGGACGAGCACTTCCCGGACATGTACCTCATTCCACGGCAAGCGTCGTGCGCCATAGTGGGCAACGGGGGTATACTCTCTGAGAGTGGATGCGGCCCGAATATCGACCAGCACGACTTCATCCTGCGGGCCAACCTGGCCCCCGTCGACGGCTACCAGTCAGACGTGGGTAGCAGGACTCAGATGACGGCCTTCAACTTGGAGATGCTTAACCGGATGTACTCCTCAATTGTCCAGAGCGGACCAACAAACTTGGACAATCGGATTCTCCTGGGGCGTATCAAGATGCTGAAGAATTCCATTTTGTGGTATCCCAAATCTCTAAGTAAACTGCACCAGAGGGAAACAATTCGCAAACTGAACGAGAAACTGATTGATCACCAATACATGGATATTCACATGGCTTACAGCTGGAAGTCAATCAGTGTTGAGAAGTAAGACGGTCAATTTTACTGGTAGTTCAATTTTAATTTTGCGAATCCCTGTTGACAATAGACTCAAGTCTCTGTGCAAGTCTCAAGTGTGTTTGAACTTCCGGGACCAAGTTGGTCCCATCCATTGTGGAGTTTTATGTATGCGCGATTCTTTTTCTTCAACTATTTTAGTTTCAGGTAGTTTATGGCAGAAACAAAATTGTTGGGAAAGTAAAATTTAGCCATGAAATATATGAAAATAAAACTAGTTTAACAAATCAACAAAGAAAACCTGAGAATAAGACTTGACCTCCGGTTGCTTGTAAACAGCAAAATAAACAAAAACTCCCACACGGTATTTTCACACGTTGATTCCACCCACGTTTAGCGAGGTGACATCTCGGGTACCAAGCGCATCTCTGAAATGATTCACAGATTCAAATGTTTTGGGGTGAAAACAATTATCCAGACAATATTACTTTGAGCTGCAGTGTTTCTCACCAAGTAAGTTTTTATGATCATTAACTGCAGGAGTACTTACCAAAATTTAACCCTACTTTCAAGCAACAAACGGTGCTTGGCATTTTTCTGCTAAGCATTTGAAAGGGATATCAGTCATAGATCGTACATGATTGTGGAATGTTTTTCGATGGTAACCTTATTCCGGTAAACACAATGTTGTGTGGCTCAGCTACTTTTTGCGCTTAAAGCGGCTCTATGAAATTGTGCCCAGGTTACTAACAAATGTCATAATGAATTGGGTTTGGTTTTTTTCTCCCCGCGACCAATTTATTCCAGACCAAATTATTGATATTCTTCACCTCTCTTTCATCACTCTCACAGAGAATTTGGCATTGAAGGCTTCGCCACCCTCGGCTTGGACATGTTTGCGGTCGCTAGAACCTTCTGCTCTAACGTGACCCTGTACGGGTTCTACCCCTTCAACGAAGGCCTGAACGGCGCCAGAGTTCCCCACCACTACTACGAAGACATGGACTTCGAGTACCAGACGGCCAGACATGATTTCGTCTTTGAATATAACAAGCTGAGATCTCTGGAGGCAAAGGGAGAGATTAAGATGCAAACCAAGGCGTGCATACCTTGAGAAGCAAGGAAGAGTATGAATGGGTAAATGTTGAACACTGTTGAAAAAAACTGTTTCGTTCGAACCGAGTTCCTGTTCATTCTTCGATGGTTAACATTATACGGATTCCAAAGAAATCTTTTAGAGATTGTTGCGTCCTTTTGGTTTTGGGCAGTGCGAGCCACATGCATTTCACTCCAAAATCATCAAACTTAAAGTAAACTGCAGATAATTTGGTTGACAATTTGTTTTATTTGTTCCCACCTCTGTTTTGACAAGATGACAAATCGCAACATGCTGTTTTATGGTTTGTACGATTATGGCAACTAGGTGGTTTTTTAGGCTCGCAGAAGTTTCACACCATACTTTTCGAATATGGCTTGCAGATCATGCAGTCACAGATTTGTAAAATCTATTTTTACAACTGACGTAATTTCAAAGGAGTTATGATGTCGAGGTGCGTGCGTGTTCTGTCCTGCAAACAACAACAAATTCGTCATGGGAAGGACGAAGTGTGTATACACTTTCTACAAGTTAAGGAACGTGAGCAGAAAGTGAAAGTGGCTCCTGGTGCAGATCATGGGAACTTTTTCTTGTTGACATCATTTCGGACTTTTCACGGAAAAGAAATAGACAACAGGAAATAGTATTGAATTCTGTTGTGTATGTAATATGAGTCCACGCCTCATTGCAAAGCTGCCCTTGCGCTATTCCTTTGCCAGGTCTGCACATGGAGTCTGCAATTGTTAAGGTATTATCCCAGCATTGCCCGAAAGTCCACACAAGGAGTCCGTAGGACCGCAATAGTTATTAAACTGTTTTTTAATAAACCATAAACCATTTGTAGACTGAAGTAGAACACGACGCTTTGATTGTCCATGTTATTTTTTTTAATACTTTTTTTATTTCTCCAAAGAATTACAGTAGAACGTCATTCCATTCCGAATACACGTACTATTAGCATTCAAACTGCAGACTAATATTCTCTTGTGACAGGCAAGATACAAAACCAAAAAAAAAAATCAAATAATACTATCATTGATTGAGTTCAATCACAATAAACCCGTTCGTTTGGCAGGGTTTTCCTTGATACTGAGCTCAATGTCCAGCCAAACAAGCTTAACATTTGGCCTGGAATTGGTATAAATCATGTCGCCCAACATGCCGTTAAACCCAACTCCCTTGTGCCGTGTACAAGTTCGAAGATAGCTTATCCCAAAACAACGATCACCATTTTGGCATGTTAACATCTAAACTGGAGAAGTAGATCAACATCGTTATGGTCGTATGCCATAGAGGTCCCAAGCATTAGCAATTATCAGTGTTTGGCATTCAGTAAAATCATTATCAGTTTTGGCACTCACTCAGTAAATCAGAGTCTGACTATCAGACGGAAAAACTTTTAGTTCTACGAATTCGGGAATGTAAACCCGAGAGAGAGAGTAGCCCCAGAAATTACACAATAAGCCAAAATATTTGATTGGGAGGGGGGGGGGGGGGTGTTGGAAACCACAGAACCTATAGCAAAGGCTGCCAGCAAGATGTACATGTATGTACAATTTTGTGCACGAAGTAAGTGAATGAAAAAACACCCAGCCCCTAAAAAAAAAAAGAATAATAATAATAATAATACACAACTCTAGGACCTGACCCCCTCTTAATGGAATAGTCCAGTCTGCGATATCAAGGACGTTGACTCCTCCAGAGTATTGCACTTTGGAGAAAACAGTGAAATAAATAACATGTGCCATTGACTTAGTGTTACCACCCCTCACTTGTAAAGAGATAACAAGTGCGCCCGCAGTGTTCATGGGCCGGACGCAACTTTATGATTTCGTTAAAAACTTGTTAGTCTGTGTGTGTGCTCGATCGAACTTCCTCTTTTCTCGTTTGCTTCTGAGCAGAGACAGATGGAGCCAAATACAATTGCCTCTCCTTAATTTCCCTATATTTTGTAGGAAATTATCTGTTTTTTAGTGATCGGCCCTCAGTCTGACTGAAACAGAGCCAGCTGTTTGGTTTTGATGGACTCGGGAGTTATTAAACAGATACCGCACCAATAAATGATAACCTATATTGGTCCATGGTGAAGCTTTCAAAATTTCGCTTAATAAAGTTAAACATGAAATTGTATAGCCTGGGGTTTTGAATTAGGCGGTTAGAAAGAGAACCTGGAATTAACAAAACGAAAGTATATTATTCTGATTTCTCACTTTAGAACCTGGAAGGGAAAAAATCTTGATTCTTCTTCCATAGCCCCGGTAGAGTAAAATTGAAGCCAATCGTGTTTTTCTTCTCTTCCTAAGTAAGTTGATCAGGGCTCGATTTCACAAAGCACCAAGATTCATCTTAATTTGAGTTACAAATATATCACCCTAGTGACTTGTATCATGTGATATCACACTTTGCTTAGAAGTTAAGATTGATTCGCAACTTAAGATCGACCTTAATTGCTAAGTGAAATCGGCCCCTGGCTTTGTTATGAAGCAAAATGACACATTATTTCCATAATTGTACAAGGAACGTCCACTGATCTCTATATGCTGATCTCAGTACATGTGTGTATAGAGATCAGTGAGAACGTCACATAAAGAAACCAGCAACTAAACAGAACTGGAACCCTAGGTGGCAGCAGTCTTACCAGGTAAACTCCACTGTTTACGTAATTATGAACATGCTCACATTTCCAGAGACCAATGGATTAACCTGGCAAGTCTGCTGCCACCTAGTGTCCCAAAGGTATCCCATTCCCAATAACACAATACAAGGTAAAGAAAACAAAGTCAACAATGGGATGCATATTTACAAAAGAAACAGGGAACAACAAAACAGGGACAAAATAAACATAATTTGAGCTTGTTTATATATATCTTTTGTTACAATGTGCAAGTCTGCCAATTTGTACATTAACTAATATACTTGCACCACTAATACTTTTCTATAAATATTGCAATATCAAAATATGGAGAGTTTTATTAAGGGGGGGGGGGGGACTGTACAAGTTGCCCCTGTCATTTTCTAAGGCACAATTAAAGGATTTTGAAAATGGAAAAATGTGAAAAAGTGGGTTTTTTTATATTGGGGAAAGATATCCATTCCTTTAAAACCAACCAGTAACTAAAAAAATTGCATTTGTCATTCGGACTATTCAATAGTTGTTTTGATCAAAAACAAATATAATATGGATAAACAAAATACCACCATGACATATTTTTTTAACAGAATATAAACAATTCCAAATTCCAAACCCTAGTACGACTGTACAATAACCTTGTGAAATACCTGGGACTGTTACATCAATCTTAGCTTGTTGGACATGTTCAATTAATACACTTCCCATTTGGAAGGAGGTTGAATTTAGCTAAAGAAAAAATACTATTCATTCATGCTCTGCTTACACAATGTGAAAATTAGGCCATGGTCAAATTGGCGGCTACAGCTGCAGCTGTTGCGAGGGGCGTGCTATGCTTCAACACTTGTTCACCACGACAATCAAGCTGCAGCCACAACCACTTAAGTCGATTATCAACGCCGACATGTGGGGATGGACAGGCAAGAACGTTGTGGGTTGCAGCAGATCAGGTGAAATGACAGACTGGTCGACTTATCTTAGTGCCGCTATGGCCTTTCAGCTTTGGCAGTGCCCCGACCAGGGCCAGATTTCATAGAGATGCTCAAAGCTAAAAAAAAAAAAAAGGACCAACGTGCCTTTGCTTACCAGAACAAGGTTACCAGCCAAAATACCATATCACACATACCTGTTTTTGACTGGTTTCCTGCTAAGTTTTGCTTGACAGCAGAAAATTTTCACAACATTTGTTTGCCTTTAGCAGCTCTTTGAAATTGGCATCTGACCTGACCGGATGAGTTACCGGATGATTGGCAATTTATAACTTACATTTAATAAACAAAAACAGTAAAATCAGCATTTTTCTTTCCTTTGGGTAAAGTTGTTTACTATACATAAATCCCATATTTCAAATTATTATGATTAAGCGACTTATCCATGCAGTCCATTCATACATGCAATTCAGACCCGTTTCATAGTGCTGCCATATTAATGTTCTCCCATTCACTTCAATGAAGCCACAGTGAGGCTCGCAGACAATTTATAGTCTGGCCCCTCTATTTTGTAGTAAAAGAATCTGTATTTCTAACTGTTGTTTGAACACAAGGAACATGACAAGATGGCAGCAGCATGGTAAAGGTCTACGACAAAATCAGATGCATGCATCTTTTCTACTTGTACACTTATCCGTCTCAGGTGTAAATATTATCCAAGTTGAACAATGGACCATTTTCACCATCTGTCAAAGCAACAAGAAAAACAAAAAACAAAAAAAAACCATAAATATTTTTGACTAAAAAAGTGATAAAAATGACGATAAGCACTTGACATGGAGATCAAAGCATTCTTAATGTATCGTATGGTTGCATTGTAAGAATTGTACCAGGAACAAAGAATATTATTCTGGTTTTTACCCTACACCAATGTATACTCAGTGCTTTCCTGAAACCTGCGAAAAAAAACAAACCCCAAATCCACAGGCTAACGACTCAGGCTGGGATTCGAACCCACGACCCCCCAACATTATTGAGCAGATGTCATACCACTGAGACCACTGAGCCTGCCCTCAGACAAGAGGCCAGTTCGAATCCTTAATACAGTTGTGAAAAGTAAAACAAAAATAAAACTTATTTTATCCCAAATGCTTTTATTACATCTGTTTAATTGTTATAGTACCCACTGCTAATTATAGGAGGGGGGTGCCAGGAATGGAAACAAGTTTATAATGTGATATAAGGTTTTCTAAAATTAAAACAAAAGAAGAGGAAATTAGCTGGGCCCAATATCATGGCTCTGCTTACCAACGAATTTTGCGCTTGCGATCACCATTCTTTGCAAAGGACGCCTAGTGGCGTGAAGTGCGCACGTGCACAAGCAAAAATTCCCTGCCAACCTGTGAAATAACGCTTCACATAAGCGCGGAATTCCCTGCTTGCTTCCGGAAGCACCGATTCTTTGCTTACGGTAAGCAGAGCCATGAAATTGGACCCTGATCAGCTGAAAAACTGCATGCCTGAAAAAAAAAGCCAGTCATGCCTGAAAATTGAACACTGTAAAGCAACATGAACAAATGAACATTCTGGACTTTACTCACATTTGGCTGGGGACACAGTAGGGCAGGATTTGGAGGTGGATGCCTAAAGACACCTGACATCTTACTTTGTAACTTGTGCAATACGCAACATGCATTACATGCCAGCCTAAATGATTGGCCAGAGTTACCAGGCTATTGATTTTTGGATGTCACAATACGTCTCATGCACGACGAGCGGTATTTCAGACTCTCGCTGCCTTGCAGGCGTCATATTTACGAACATGTCACGTTTGCACGCAGCGTTTACTCGGCAAATTTAACCGTAAATTTGTTAAAATAAAACCCTGTCTTTATCACTGCAAGCTGAAGCCAAGGGTTCCGACTTAAATGTATCTGGGTAATCTATAAGCTTTTTGTAAAGTAGCCCACTGGGTTAGTTAACTATGCATTTAACTTGCCCCCAAGGGAAGTTTTCGTAGCCCAGATTTTAAACCTATATTGTCATAAATGTATCTTTCTGATGCATCAATTGGTAGCGATCACAACCGGTTCAATGGTCAAATGAGGTTACATTCACACACTCAAAAATAAACAAAAACACATTTGACAAACTTATCATTCACACCTGAAAAGGAAGAAATATGAGCATCATAAACAAGTGGGTTGCACAGCTTTTTAGAATCCCACAGGGTAAGTTGAGAAGTGGTGTTTACTAGCCTGAGCAGATGTTACTAGACAATGTATGCCGGGCTAGTGTTAAGGGTCAGCCCTGACTAACATCGTCTTTACAGTCAGAATCAACAGGGCCCAATTTCATAGAGCTGCTTAAGCAGAAAATATTGCTTAGCAAGTGTCTGCTAAGCAGAAATGAGCAGGATACCAGTCACAAGTTGTACATGGGACATGGTAGTTTGGCTGGTAACCTTATTCTGGTAAGCATAATTTTTTTGTGCTTAGCTACTTTTTGTGCTTATGCAGCTCTATGAAATTGGGCCCAGATCTTTTACAAACCAGACAAGGGCACTGTCGGTTATTTTGAAATACACTTTCAGTACATGACTATCAACCGGCGATTTTGGTGCCAAAGCAAGAGGTGAAGCCTCACCTGTGGTTTCGAAAATTGCCACAGAGCCAATAAATAGGAATAGGTGTCTGCTGCCACCAAGAGTCCTAGTGTTGCGTAGTCTCCAGTAGGTTATCAGTGCCAGCAATCGTGTACACCGTGATCAATAAAGCAGTTGGAATGAACTGAAGAGTCTCACAACTTACCATGTCCTTGCTGTTCTAATTGAGCCTTGAGTCTCTTGATTTCATCCTGAAGTGTTTGATACGCCTGTGATCAGTGAAGAAAGAACAAAATGCCAAAGGTATAATAAGAGGATGAGAACCTCAAACGCTGCTATCATCTTCTCGCCTCCATGCCAACCATCAGGAAGGCCTCCAACCCCCACCCCCTTGCCTTTCTCTCCAGCCCTTAAGAGAGTTTCTTTGAGATGACATAACTTGGAACACCTCCTTTCTTGTGACAAAGCTTTGTGCCAATCCAATCCTGACATGCAGTACATGCATATGAATCGTCAGTGGTACTTATGCGCCTAAATATAATGAACGGTCAGATTTGATAAAAAAGGTGTTTTAATTTTCACTAGTGTGTTAAGTTTTGGTTTTTGGGGAGTGCAAAAGAACCTGTTTTCATTTTCACTAGTGTGTTAAGTTTTGGTTTTTGGGGAGTGCAAAAGAACCTGTTTTCATTTTCACTAGTGTGTTAAGTTTAGGTTTTTGGGGAGTGCAAAAGAACCTGTTTTCATTTTCACTAATGTGTTAAGTTTTGGTTTTTGGGGAGTGCAAAAGAACCTAGTTTCATTTTTACTAGTGTGTAAAGTTTTGGTTTTTGGGGAGTGGAAAAGAAACTGTTTCCATTTTCACTAGTGTGTTAAGTTTTGGTTTTTTTGGGAGTGCAAAGAACCTAGTTTTCTTTTCACTAATGTGTTAGGGTTTGTTTTTTTGGGAGTGCAAAAGAAACTGCTTGTAAATCATTTTCACTAGTGTGTTAAGTTTTGGTTTTTGGGGAGTGCAAAAGAACCTGTTTTCATTTTCACTAGTGTGTTAAGTTTTGTTTTTTGGGGAGTGCAAAAGAACCTAGTTTAATTTTCACTAGTGTGTAAAGTTTTGGTTTTTGGGGAGTGCAAAAGAACCTGTTTTCATTTTTACTAGTGTGTTAAGTTTTGGTTTTTGGGGAGTGCAAAAGAACCTGTTTTCATTTTCACTAATGTGTTAAGTTTTGTTTTTTGGGGAGTGCAAAAGAACCTAGTTTAATTTTCACTAGTGTGTAAAGTTTTGGTTTTGGGGGAGTGCAAAAGAACCTGTTTTCATTTTCACTAATGTGTTAAGTTTTGGTTTTTGGGGAGTGCAAAAGAACCTAGTTTCATTTTTACTAGTGTGTAAAGTTTTGGTTTTTGGGGAGTGGAAAAGAAACTGTTTCCATTTTCACTAGTGTGTTAAGTTTTGGTTTTTTGGGGAGTGCAAAGAACCTCGTTTCCTTTTCACTAATGTGTTAGGGTTTGTTTTTTTGGGAGTGCAAAAGAAACTGCTTGTAAATCATTTTCACTAGTGTGTTAAGTTTTGGTTTTTGGGGAGTGCAAAAGAACCTAGTTTCATTTTTACTAGTGTGTAAAGTTTTGGTTTTTGGGGAGTGCAAAAGAACCTATTTTCATTTTCACTAATGTGTTAAGTTTTTGGTTTTTGGAAAGTGCAAAAGAACTTTCCTTGAAGTTAAGGAGAGCAGCTCAAACCTTTCCTCACACTTCTTAAAGAGGAAGGACTGCCTTGTGATACCTGCTTCTATTTGACAACCTTCTTCCCAGCCCCAGCCAACCACGAGAACAAAATTCCCATGTGATGCCCCCTCCCCCTCCATAAACCTGTTCCCTGCTTCAAAGCTACCCAAGAAAAAGCATCTTTGCCGACATCCCTCCCTCATCTTCCCAGTCCAAAAATTTACCTAACACCCGTTTCAGACAGGCACTCCAGAGTCGCGTCGAACCAAATAGATCCGGAGGGACTCTGCGGCGACCCGAATAAATGTTGGTTTCAGACAGGCAAACCTAACATTACATTAGGTTCACCACATGAGAAGATCGACATCTGAAACCAAGACGCTCCAGAGTCGTTCCGAACGACTGCAGCAGTCGATCTTTCGACTTCCAGCTTGTCCAGTCGCTCCTAACTGTTTCAGACGTTGAACTCTTCATGTACTTAATTCAATCACTTGGTTCGGCGCGACTCTGGAGCGCCTGTTTTAACCAGATGTTACAAGATTTGAGCTACATGCAATACATTACAATACAATACATGGAACACAAACCCCAAGTTATTTTTTTTCCCATGGCCTTGTAGTCAATAGTCACACACGCAAATCCTTCACTTTCTTATTCAGTGACATCTGTAAAGACTACAGTATTTGAAGGTCTCAAAACAAACAGGGCTGAGAGCCATGGCTGACAGAAAGGTCTGCAGCTAAATCTCTTTGTAAATCAAAGTGCATGCTTTCTCTATCGCGCACATAGCTGAAAAACAAATTGAAAATTATGTCCAAAATGTCTTCTCCCTGGAAATTATGTCCATATCACTCTAAATCAATTCCCTGAGAGAAAAGAACAATCCCTAGGCTATACCTTTACATTGGCCACCACTCTTTGAAAAAAACAAAACAAATAAAATAATAAAAGATTTCTATCAGTTTTCAGAATGCAGGAAGACATCCGCATTAGCTAGCTCAAGACCTTGTCTCTTTCTCTCACTCTGCCTCTATAAGTGGCTTACTATAAGTGGATTAATGTCAATCAAATCAATGCCAGCCACACAAAAATTGTCATATCTCGCCCAATCAGAAATAATACTTCGCCCTCAGCTTTCATATTGCAATTGGCCTTTGCCAGATTCTATAAGATTGCTTTAAAGGTACTATACAGGAATTGGTGGAGCTGACAAAATAGACGCAGACAGTGTTTATGTTTCGGTCGATCAACCGTATGCTTCAAATAACAAACCCGTGAAAATTTGGGCTTAATCCGTTGTGCGAGTCAGGAGAAAAATAGCAAAAGATGCTGTCCCACTGCTGTTCCATGCCTGCGCTGTTAAGCTAATGCATTGTTACAGACATGAAACAGTTAAGATAAGCGGATACTTTTATACCAACAAAAATCAGGGGGTGTAATAAACTCTTTCCATGGCCTTTACAATAATAATGACAGTGCCCTTTGTGATGTGGCGGCCACATGTACTTCCAGAGGTCAGCTATGATCATGACGTCAGTCCCCTTTAAATTATTGAGGAGAGCTCATTGCACTCGTCAGAAACCAAACTTCACAGATAAGTCTACAAAGTAAGATAACGTGACAATTTTACAAAACATGTCTGTTCGGGATGTTTAAAGAGGACCGGAAACGACCAATTCAATGCTGTAATGTACTCATTTTCCAAATAGAAAGAGTCCTCATGTGAGTGGGGAAATATTACAAGTCTCTATACTAGAGGTTTTAGCCAGGATTTAGGAAAAGGGTGTCATATTTTGCTGGAAATTTAAAAACTGGGTGTCCAAATTGTTCACTTACAATACATTTACATGTAAATGATGGCTAAAACAGGGTGTCTAGATTTAAAACAGGGTGTCCAAAAGACACCCAGACACCCCTCTGGCTATAACTTTGTCTATACTCACATTAAAAAGTCGACATTACCATTGAACTTGACACCCTTCCAGTGCAAAATTTGTCAACATCCAAAACATCTGATGATATCATTCTGTGAAAAATGGGTCTCTACAATTTTTAGAGGGACGTTTCAGTTCATTCCTGACTTTAGGTAATATTCAATCCAAATGGCCTTGAATTTGACCTTTTGAAAAATTCCTCTTGGAATGTGAAGATCCATTAGTTGTTAAAATCCAATGACGTTATGTTTAAAATTTCACTCTTGGCAAAAGGCAAGGGAAAACTTCACTTAGCCAATCGGAATATAACCCTTTCAGCCCCAATATGGCAACGTTGGTCGCCCAAGGTAACACTCAAATTATGCACTCAAGCCTGACCACAAAGACCATTTGTTAGAATGCTGTACATCTGTCCATGTTCACCCTCCATACCCAAGCTTGCCATCATAGGAAAGAGAAAGAACGGATCTTTCCGATGATTGTAAAATAAAATTGGGTTCCTATTATGCAATCACTTCAAATTGGAGTGGAAAGATCCGAAATGCTAAACACCTACTGTGTTTGGGTTTACAGAACACCCTGGGGAAACGAGAACAAGAATTTGACATTTATTGGCTGATTTCAAATGAAAGGAAATTCAATAAGTGAGTCATTTCTCATTACTTAATACTCTAAAATGAAATCTCCAAGGTAATAATATAGTTTGTAAAATCGAACTTTGATCACAAGCTTCCTGTTGTGTGAAAATGTGTGCGTCATGCTTGAGTGGTCAAACAATGTGGGCTCCAGTGGTTGTTTAGGGACCAGGACAACCAGCGGATAAGTACCGAACGGCACAAGGTTTTTTTACCCGCCATTAGTTCACCTTATTTGAAATTGAGTGTCGGAGAAAACATAGGAGACGTTCACAGTGCCTGGGATTACATTAGTTAACAAACTGTTTACAAACTGCCGCGACTTAGATAGCTATCTACTGGAAAACAAGCAGGGGGGTCTCTATACACAGTCTTTACTAAAAAAAAATCACACTGCACATCTTCATTATACACAATGACCTCCAAACCTTCCAGATCGCCCCAAAACCACAAGTTTGTTTACACTACACAAATCAACCAGCAAAACCACAGAGCGCTCAGCGGGGTGCATTGGCATAGGGCATGTCTTTAGTGCATCGAAGAACCGTGTGCCTTTCAGCGAGTAAAACAGTGTCTCTCACAGAAATACAGTCCGACGGCAATCCAACCAAAATTCTGACATCGGAGAGTTGTTATCTGACTACCTGTCCTGGATTAATTTTGACAAGACCCCCTTACGTCAAAAGAACTTGGGGCTGAAAGACCCCCAAAACTAAGACCCCCAAAATTGCTTACCGCTGAGCAGGTCTCCAGCGAGTCAAACGTATCACCCTGCTGCCCGGCGTGCGTGTTGCCCTTCTCGGACTTTTGATGTTGCCCTTTCTTTGCTGGATCCATGATGAGACCAGCATCTTGGAAGATTTGATTGAGTTTCTTCTGGTACCCCTGTCATATAAACGTATCAGGTTTACTTGGTGCCATCGCATTGTTTTGAACAGCATGTTTGTAAACGCATGTTCTTGTACCGCGCCACAAATTCGGTCGAAATTCTCCAAAACTCCCAAGTTTGCCATTGCGTTGTTTTGAACAGTATGTTTGTAAACGCATGTTCTTGTACCGCGCCACAAATTCGGTCGAAATTCTCCAAAACTCCCAAGTTTGCCATTGCGTTGTTTTGAACAGCATGTTTGTAAACACATGTTCTTGTACCGCGCCACAAATTCGGTCGAAATTCTCCAAAACTCCCAAGTTTGTAAACAAATCAGGGTTCTCCGCAGGTTTTTTCCAAAAACTGTGGAGCATTCTGGACCCACATTGTTTGATGTTTGGCCGAAGCACGCTGAATTGACCATATTTTTGACCGCATGAGGGCGCTGTCATCAGGGAATGTCTTGCATCACAATAGCAGTTTTAGCTTATTATAATTGCCTGTTTGTAATTTTCTTGCACCAATGAAGAATACATAAAAAATAGCGATAAAAAAGTGAAAAACCCCTGTTTGTTTACTTGTTTTTCATCGAGTGAAATTTATCCACATACGCCCTCACGTGGTCAAAAATACGGCGAATTGAAACAAGGTCTTCGGAATGTTTTCTACTTGGCGTTTCTCTTGGTTTGCAAAGCACTACTGTGCACTCTAGAGGATTCTATATGGTTTACTCTTAATTTTTATGAGAAATTTATTAGTTTAAATTTTTTTTTTTTTTAAATATCAGCCGAAATTTGCGCGCATCGGCACGATATGCAAGCTTTTGCACGGGGAGAACCCTGCAAATGTTGTTCACTCCGCCACAAATTCGGTCAAAAATCTCCAAATACTTCATCGTTTTGAACAAATGTCGTGTACTCTCCCTCAATGTTCCCTACTGAGACCTAGCCAAATAGCATGGAAAATGTCAAATTAAAATGGGTTATTTTGTTACCTAGAAGAATTCTATCAATGACAACCCCGCTAAGGAATTGGTTTTTAACCCTGGTGTTTCTGGTTCACATAGCAAGCACCCTTGTTTAATGGTGTCCTCAGGCTTGTCAGCTACAGTAATTAAGTTCACTTATGAGGCATCCTCGGTTTCATTACCACAAATATTAATGATAATAATAATAACTCCCTTAGGAATTTCACGGCAACTCTCAGCTAATAGCCGGGGGGTTAATAAGCCACTCCTGACTGACATCAATCATGTCGAACAGACGTCTTGATAGCTTGAATTTTTGGTTTCATCTAGGTCTAAAGATTCTACATCTAAAGGTTTTGACCATTTGACAGGGATTGTGTGCGCGCATACTATTAAAAACATACTGCTGGAATCAGTGCGTTGGTGCAAGAGTGGGCAAAGATTCCTATAGTGCACAAGGAGGTCAGGCTCACCTGCTGCGTTATTTCCTCATTGAACAATTCTCCCTCGATATCGTCCCATCTGCTTTGAAGCGATGCAGATAGTGTTGGGTAAACTGGAAAGGTCACAAACAAAAATTGACAATAGTCATAACACTCAATATTTCTGGTAGTGAACCAATGGGGGACTTTTGGGACGCTAGGTGGCAGCAGACTAAAAGCCCAGTTCATATTTTCAGCGAATGCGACTGCGAAGCAAACTTTTTGACGTCACAGCTCTGTTTTTACTGCGAATGTTTCGCAAGAGTTGAGCACAGCTCAACTCTTCCGAGTTGTTCGCCGCAAATTTTTGACGTTAAAATTCCTATCGCATTTGCATTCGAGGGAAGTATGAACCAGGCTTTACCAGGTAAACCCATTGTTCTCAGTAATGTGAGCATGCTCAGAACTTTGTAAACAATGGAAATTTTTCTGGTTAGTCTGCTGCCACTTAACCTTCCAAAGTCTCCCATTCACGACATGCAGCAAACTGAAACGTGCTCATCCTGTCCGCCATTTGGGAGTCAAAATCTACGTAAAGGAATTTTTTTTGTTTAAATAGCGGAGGTGCATAATTCCGCGTTGTGCACAGGGGTCATTAGACTAAACCAAGCGACAGTTATGTGCTGCCATTACAGGGCAGGCAATATTCCAGACAGCGCTGCCAGCTTTTTTGTCACATGCACCACAGGCATCTGCAACCAAAGATGGCTGCCGGCTATACAAAGCACCAGCATGATGTGTTATGAAGCCTAAAGCCGTGTTCGTATTGGACTGATTTTGGATAAACTAACCGAGCAAATGGGTAACTTGACCTTTTTAAGTCCAATGCGGACAGCCCAGGAAGTTTCCCTCCCAGGTAACTTACCCGACCCAAATGGGTAGTTTAACCGGCCAACTTCTGCCCGGTTAAATTGACCAGGTCAGTTTAACCAAGAAGAAAAGTCCAGTGCGAACGCAATCTGGGTAAAAGCCGTCCCGGTGAAAAGCCATATCCGGTTGCCCGGATTTACACGTACATGTTTACGGAAACATGTCAAATAGCACAAAACCCCCCTGTTTGACCCCATGTGTGCGCCTGCCATTAATACTCACTGGTGGCTCCTGCCAGTAGTAGCAGAAGCAGAAGCTCAGGCTTGGAATTTCATCTTTGAGAGGGCAAGGCCATTGTTCATTTTGCAAAGGGCACTTCCGTTGATCTAAAAGTCTATGGGAAAACTTTTTGAAGGGGCACCAAGGCCAAGACCAGGGGCCACAAATAGTGGCCATGTCCTCTGTGTAATTCCAGGCCTGAAAACTGACAAGATTCTTACAATTCTAGGTCATGTGATGAAAGTCCTGACTTACCCAGCAAGGAATGCTTATGGCAGACAAGTGGAGTGTTGAAGACCATGGCGTATTCACAGGTAGACGGCTCGGACACATTGACTATGGAATTCAAGGCACCACAGGCCAGCTGCACCTACATTGAAAACAAAACCAAAACAAAGATCTCAAAATGCAGTGCTGAAACGTGAGAGTTTTACCATGAGGTGTACTGAAACAATGAAGTGTGGCGTCTTGTGACCGAGCGGATAAGAGCACCGGACTCAAGCTCTGGTGTTTCTGATCAGCAGAGTGTGGGTTCGAGTCCCGGTCGTGACGCTTGTGTGAACTAAGCTGAACGAACTACGGCACCTTCTCTAAACTTTTTCCAGGATAACTTGCGCATAGACTTCCCCACAGTTGATTTTCCAACCCGCAAGATATCCCCAAGCAGTCCAATTATTATTGTGGAGAAGTTGGAGGGGAAAGTATCAACTAGATGACTAAGCCACGGACGGTGAGATTCTTTCAGCAGGTGGTCTAGACGAGAGTCTCCTTGAGCAAGAAAATATCACAAGGTGTTCTCATTGCCAAGACCTATGAGATCTTACCAGTTGGCCAAACCAGGCTGCTCAGTGGCGAGTCTGCCAACATACTTGCGGATAAAATGAGCTTTGTACTGGGCAACCATCAATCCATCCTCAACTTATCCTCAATGAGTTACCCATTGTTGAGAAACTTTCCCACGACTTATACCGGAATAGTTTTGAGAAGTTGCCTTAAAATGAAACCCTCAAATATGGATCAGGTACAGATGCTTTTACTACTGGTAAAGATAGGCCTTCATTTCATTTCATTTTAAGAGGGATGTACTTTTAACAAATTAGTAGACGAATGGCGTGTCGTGGCTAGGTGGTTCGAGTGCAATCGGACTCAAGCTCAGAGTGTTGTCAGAATGTGGGTTCCGGCCCTGGTTGCATCCTTGAGAAAGACATTTAACTGTTTTGTCCTTTGCATGAGACAAAGCTGAAAGTCTTGTGTGTTGTGTATAACTTCTGACTTCTCAGCAGAGGATGTTTGCACCTGGGGGTCTCATTGCCGTTGCCCTTGTTGTCGTCCATAATTGTAAGTCCTGCCTTAAAGCCCTCTTCTTTTTTTTCTTTCTTTTTTATTTTTATTTTTTCTTTTTGATCAACTGAGGGTGGGTATCAGGGGACATTATTTGTGGCAGGATGGCTTTGTAGAGGTGCCGGTCACCTGTTCCTCCTTGCCACTCACTGGCTTGGTATTTTAATTCATTGTATTTCTCGTATCTTTTATAATTGATCTATTTGTATACTTTTATGCCAGTGTGAAGTGTAATAAAACTAAAACTAATAATGAATAAGTAGAAGAACCCCAGTACACTCATTGCTAAGAGAAGAGGTTTGCCCCAGTTTTTGTGTGTGTGTGGCAAGGTTGGCTGCAATTTGCACTGAATAAACTTGTGAACCCTTAATACACGGTGAGGAGTCTCATAATTCAAACATAGTCTGCATGCCCTTTTTGAGACGCCCTTTGGGTGTACAACAGCTGTGTGTTATAAGTTTGAACTATTATGGCCACTTACTGAAACTCTTCTGTTTTTATCACCGCATTCATCACCTTCTTTCATCAGCATTTGTTTGAAGGTGTTCCCCTCTATACTCCACTCTTGCCATATCCTAAAAAAGAGGTGAAAAGAAGTATTTAATGTTAAAGAAACCTCACTGTATATTTGATTCTCAACTGAACAAATTTGACTCCCCCTACCCCCCCCAATCTAACAGAACCTTAGTATGCAACTCTCCAGGTATGTCGTTAGTACAAGGGGCCAATTTCAAAGTGCTGCTTAACGGTAAGCAATTTTTCGTGCTAACTATAGCAGAAACATTTGCTTAAGCGTAAGCTTATTTCACAGGTTAGCAAGAAAATTAGGCATCCAGCTTGCGCGTTCACCATGGGTTTTGCATTGTTATGTAATTCATTTTCATACAGTAAGCACCGGAAGGTTAGCTGGCCTTTTCATGTGCATATGGTTAGCAGCGCAACGAAATAGAAACTTGCGCAGTAAGCATAAAAACGGCCGTTAAGCAGCTTTATGAAATCGGGCCCAGATCTCGGAGGGAATATACCGCCTCAGAAGCTTGCAAAATACACTGACGTACGCAAAATACCGGCAGTAAAAAAAATAATCTTTGAAAAAGCAAGGGGCATTTACATTATGCAAAGGGCACTTCTTTCAGAAATGCGTGTTCATTTCGGAGGGGCACCAAGGGCCAATACCTGGGGCAGAGAAGGCCTCAGTCATGTCGGTCATATGACATAGATTTCAAAGACTGAAAAAGACACCGTACTTACCCTAAAATACCACTGTAAGGGTTCCATCTCAAGCTCTGCTCATGCTGCGTCACGTTCTTGAATGGACAAAACTCATACTTGTACCTTGTGAGGGGAAACAAGTAGGAAAGACACAATTGAACTATGTGGATATCCAGAGCAGAATGCCACGTGAACATGGACTCCGTTTTATCAATCCTGCTTGCAGTGATTGTAAAATTCCGCGTCTCCGACTTCTTTGTCTCAACTTCCTACATCTCAGACTTCCATGTGTTAGAATTCTGTGGCTAAGACCTCCATGGGTTAGATCTCCATGGAACCTCCTGGGCCCAATTTTCATGGAGCTGCTTGAGCACAAAATGAGGTTACCAGCCAAACTACCATGTCACCTGTACCATTTGTGACTGGTATCCTGCTCATTTCTGCTTAGCAGAAAATTTTTCTGCTTACGCAGCTCTATGAAATTGGGCCCTGGTTGTATAGTGATGCTAATCAGTGTAAATTACAAAACTATTCAGTATTAGGTCCTAAAACTTGCTGAAATTACTAACAGTAATGCGTATATCAATAATGTGCATCAGACCAATTTGCCAAATGCTGTGTTTTTTTACCCAAACATTGGTTCATGGTGCTATTGACGATTTGTAATTTGTTGCCTCTACTACATGAACATGTACATTATCAGAACCATGCACATTATGCAATGGTTTGTAGTTGCACCACTAACAGTTGAATTGGACTTACGAGTCAATAGTTTTGGAGAAACATCTTCCAAACAATCTCTTCAGATGAGGTGGACCTGCAGTTCAAGAAATTAATTTCACAGTTAATACTTTAAAATAATAATAGTGGCTTCTTATATAGCGCTCATATCCGTCACTCAGTGACGCTCAAGGCACTTCAGCATTCAGTATCTTCCTGCAAGGTATTGTGGAACTACGTTTTGAAATATGAGACCTACTCCTTTACATAGCACCATGTAATGGTTTACAAGGTGCTGTGGCGCAATATGCTGCCGATCAGACCAGGAACAAACCAGGTGCACTGGGTTCTTTAATGTGCGTTACACAACACATGGGACCTACGGCTTTACGTCCCATCCGAAGGACGCAGCAATAATGGTTAAGAGTCTTGCTTAAGGACACAAGTGTCACGATCGGGACTCGAACCCACACGCTGCTGAACAGAAACACCAGAGCTTGAGTCCGGTGCTCTGATCCACTCGGCCACGACACACCTAAATTAGTTGTTTGTCGACCCAGGTAACTTTTAATTTGTTTATACATTTGAGAAGAGCATAATCTATGCTTTAAATGCTGTTAAAACCCCATGTTGACCAACTGGGGTGACATTTTCAAAAACATTTTGTTTTGTAAATTTAAATGCCAAAATATATCTTATTTTATATTGGCAACTTCCTTCCTTATAAATAACATCAAAAGGGGATTAAAATTGAAAAAGAAAATGTATACTCAATACACAATTCGACTTGAAACCCCTTTATCTCAGTTTCATTCTCTCGCATCTCTTGGGGTTTCTGCTTTCACAACTTTTGAACTAAAGTTGGTATCAACATGGGGTATAAACAGTATTAAAGCATAGATTATGCTCTTTTCAAATGTATAACAATTTTTTTGTTTAAATGACCTGGATCGACAAGCGACTCATTTTGCTTGATCGCATCACATATTTCAATGACAAAGCTACACTAATGGTGCAACAACAAACACTCCAATCCGTCCTACTCAAACAACAATAACAGTAACAACAATGAAAATTTGTAACGCGCACAAATCCACAAGAGCGCTCACGCCGCTAATAATAAACTCATGCATGTAACGACCACGGGAACCTCAACGTAAAAAAACGTACCTGAGAAGTTGGAGGGTTTGAGTTTAGGCTGAAGGCTTGCCGGCTCATTGTTAGCATCCCAGTTTTGCCTGTGTAACAAAGACGAATAATTAATGAGTTGAATGCTGAAGATCCCCGCAGGCGTGACCAGTCCATGATCGACGCTTGCTCAAAATCGCAACTAGGCTTGATAGGGAAGTTAGGGACTCCGACCCGGACAATAGGGGACTCTTGACTCAGTGTTCATTCGAGGATTTTTCAAAATTTTAGGGCATTCTGGACCAAATTTTAAAAAAGCTTTATTGAAACGAGGTCCTCTGAATGATTTAACTCATGGTGTTTATCTTTGGTTTTTAAAAGCCCTTCTGTGTAATCAAGTGCATTCTAAATGGTGTTATCTTGACGAAACATTTGTTTTTGAGAATTTTATCTAAACACCCCCCTCCCCGCCCCTAATTAATAATTAAAAAACAACAACTATATTGTTGTTGCATATTGGCCCTAATTCTCACATATCGACACGCAATTCACATGTATCAGTCGGATACAGTAGCTTAGAGCATGAAGTTAGAACTCTGGGACATGTACTCGGACAACAGGGACTCGGGACTTCAACTTGAACTACAGGAACCTGACAACAGCACTGGGGCAAAGCTAAAATACCGGTAGTTGAATGTCATACACATAGGCCATGTTCAGACAGCGTACTAAAGTTAGACCCGAACCCGGTTTAACTTTACGGGCAGCGGGGGGTGGTTGTAAAAAAAAACAACCTTGCGTTCATGACAGCTCAAAGTTCAACTTGATTCGGTTTATCTTCGATTTTAAGAGGTCAAACAGCACCGTGACCCAACACAACAACATCCGGTTTATTCACAAAAGCATGCACACGGCCCTGTTGAGGCGACCTTACACAGGTCAGCGGTCATCTGTTGTGAGTTAAACCGGATGTTGTCATTTTTATTCTGTTCACACATCGTGCTAAAAGACAAACCCGATGTGGTTTAGCATTAACCCACCCTCGCATACCGATTTAACTCATTCGGGTTCAACCCGATTCCGTTAAGTTTGAAGAGCATTCAGACACACAAAGTTAAACCCGAATGAGTTAAAACTGCCTTAAAACCGACTTTAGTACCGTGTCTGAACGACCTCATACATGCAGTACTTCTGTGTCCAAAAGCATGACAGGTGCGAAACAGCACCACTATTTCCTCTTTAGTTTAAAACCACATACACTGTTTCAAATTAAACAATCAAAGAAAAGGGTTTGACTATATAACCAATGTTACTCCGAGAATGAGACTATGAACTTCTCTCTGAATAACAAATAAGTGTCAGAAAGGGAAACATATTGTGTAAGCTGCTGGGCTTCGTCGAACATTGTATGGATGAAAGGAGTGGTTACTTATATCTAGCTATTTGCAGCTTGAAACTAGTGTTCATGTTGCAGAGTAGGCCTGGAATTTCATCTTGAAGAGGGCAAGGCCTTTCATTTGGTAAAGGGCACTGCCATGGGAAAGTCTAAAAGTTTTGGAGGGGCACCAAGGCCAAGACCAGGGCACCAGAGGCCACGGCCCCTGTGTATTTCCAAGCCAGATAGAGACTAAGAAAGGGTTGAAATCACTTTAACCCTAACCCCCATTAGGGTCTCTCCACAAAGCCTGCCAAATACAACAGAATGCAACACAGTTGAAATGAGAACCATGCCAAATGCAACAAAATGCAATAAGGGATATTGTTGCATTGTGCAGGCAAGTTGTTTGTGAAAGAACTAAGCAAGGGTGTTTGCCCTGCTAAATGCAACAGTATGCAAATAAGTGTAATTAGGTGTTCGGGCATTAAGCCCGAACAACTCATTGTTATTGTTCGTTTTTTTTGTTTTTGTTTTTTTTTTAACTTTTTTTTTTTGCTTATTCTTTTCAGAGTTGTTTGTCCGCAAGCAAAGGCATACTTGCGAACCTTGGATCAACTTGAAACTTGATGTGAAGTTAGACCATAATTAGCAGAAGCTGAGTTAGTTGTGACGTTGTGATGACGTCATCGGATATCAAATTACAAGCGATTTTAGGTCAAAAAGTGACCATATGCAAATGGTTGTATGTTTGTGAATATTAAAGCTATGATGCTCATAATTGGGCATCGGATAGATCGAGACTGGGGCAACATTTGAAAAGTTAACGCCAAAATCGTATGACCTCTACTTCCGGTCTTAACGGAAGGTCAAAGTCTGCCTTTGTGTTTTTTCGTTAAAAAATTCAAATTTTTGTCATAACTCAAAATTGAAATTGATTTGAACATTGAAACTCATAAGAGAATTGAACAATATCATCAAGACGCCACAAACATGATGATGTCATGATGACGTCATCGGGTATTGAATTACATTAAATCAATGTTTAATATTTGTAAAAAAAACATAACTCATGACCCACATGTCGGATTTTTACAATCTACACATCATCGGATTGGTCGTTAAAAGGTCAACAAACGCTACACACAACATGACTACAATTGACCTTTACTTCCGGTTCAAACCGGAAGTTGAAAATTTCACAAAATTCATATCTCAAAAACTACGTCATATTTTAACATGAATTTTGCATCAGGTTATAGATGAGTTATTCTGCCGAAACTTTTGCACAGAGATTGAAGCATTTTAATCTTTGCATCTGGTCAAAACTGGGCGTCAAAGCGCAAGTGTCTGTTGAACAACCTTGTATGACAACGCACGGTAGTGTAGGCCAACACAAGAATACGCCGACACTGTAACCAAACGAAAAGAACTGCCAGTCAAGACACTTGTTACAGACCAACGTAATGCCATGTGCGCCTTCTCTGAAGTGACGTGATCCATTCATGCAGTGTTATGACACACCACGGGTCACCGTACTTACAACGTGGTGCAATCTTATCAATGGCGTGCTACCTATACCAAATAGATCTGAATTCCGTTCATATTCAGCATCTAATATTTCTCCTATTCGCCCTTCTCGTGGCTTAATGATAAAAATGGAATAAAGACGAAGTTTCGCTGAGATGGCCACCTTCTTTAGTGATTCATATGACTATTAATTATGTGAGAAAATGCAAGCAGAAAAAGACGAACTTTTGTTATGTTTTTATCACACTCCGAGAAGGAAGGATGTGTCATTGGATCGTGAAGGGTGTTTCGGACCCTCCTCACGGCACGTGTTTATCGTTGCTACACGGGACAAAAACGGTAAGTTTTTGAGTGAACATCATTGCTTATTAAAATGATTATTTTATTTAATGCACAATTACGTTATAAAGTGTATCCTGAATCATCAAGTGGTGACGGTGGTGAGATGTTTTTAAAACTGAGAAACGTTTAGTATGAACGTCGAAGAGATATAATTGGGCAATGGGGGATTGGTATGATTGTTGGCTGTGTCAAAAAAGTCAGACAATGGTCAGACTGATGAATGTTTTCCGTCAACTTTGTATTATGACATAACTATTTGAAAACCCTTCGAAAAAGTTTCCACTAATAAGGTTTCGTTTATAAGTCGTTCACATCAAAAACAGGATGTGCACCTTCCACTATCTTTTTCTTGCGTAATTTCCTTACTATGATATGTTGTATTGTTAATATGCGCCCTCGAACGGGTTGGTCCTGGAAAGAGCGCAATACAAGTTCAATAAATTATTATTAGTAGTATGTAATCATAAAATGTTGTAAGGCTCGAACTTTATTTATTTCAGCAGTTTCAGCTTGACTTAGTTTGCTTTGAGTCATACTTTGTTTATAATTGTTTTTTTCTTCTTCAGAATTTACAAATCATCCAGTACCCGAATGGTCTCCAGTGAAAGATTTTATACTCGTTGTGTTCCATTCCCTAATTCCTTGCTGAGTGTATGATGCACCCTACAGGTAGAAATAGTTTTTAACTCATTAATAACATTTTATTAGTCAAAATTCACTAGAGGCTTAAACTTGCCGTCTTCATGACTTGCCTTTATCTTGCAAAATTATTAAAAACAAGTGTCTTTTCTTTCAATATTATAAATTTAACAAACCGTTCTGTATGAAGACTAAAAACCAATAGCTCATACCATGTTCGACTTATTTTGACGACATCATCATCAGTGAATATGTATTGAACAATCAAAGTATCATGCACCGATACAAAATGAGAAGCCAAATCACAGTATTTGAAAACCTGTTAAAACTTTTAAGAATTGTAACTTAATAATGTCAACATGATTTGCATAGTCGGATTTAATAATCAATAAAGAATCAATTTCCATTGAAAAAACAATAAACTTTAGTGAATGGCATACATGATAGTTGTACTTGTAAGTAATTTACTTCTTATTTGTTCTGGGCACATAGCAACGTTCCTACAAATATACCCTTTTATGACTTTCAGCCACAGTGCTAGGGCATGGCCTTTTGTTAACCTCCGTCGTGCGCAGTTGTTTTGTTTTCTACTGTTTGTATG
Organism: Pisaster brevispinus; assembly: GCA_023634235.1. Taxonomy (NCBI): domain Eukaryota; kingdom Metazoa; phylum Echinodermata; class Asteroidea; order Forcipulatida; family Asteriidae; genus Pisaster; species Pisaster brevispinus. The sequence continues at coordinate 2,177,710 of JAMKCF010000022.1, forward strand.
CTCTTTCATAATCATTCCAATAGCGTCGATTTAATAACCGGCATCATAAAACAAAGAAGGCAATGATTAATACTGAAGACTATTATAGTAACCAGATCATTTATTTCACCATGTAAAATTAATGTAAACATGTAATAAATTTACACTTTTTTGAAAGGTCAACACTCAACACCCTGTTTATCGATTCAAATGTTCTGACATCAACACAATTACACTGACTCCGACGACACCCGAACACCTAGTGTTTGTTTCAACAAACACTAAAGCTCTAGTTTTTAACTGTTATTATACAGTCTTTTGAATATGATTTGAATTATGATTCTTACCTAATATTACATCTTACTTCTCAATACTTTTCCCATAAAAAATATTTTGAAACACCCATTATAAGTTGTTCAGATACAATAGAAGCACCCAAACCTATATGAAGTCACTTCACTGCTGAATGCAACAAATTCAGTCAAAAAATGACATCTGAGTTGACTGCCAAATGCAACAGATCACAACAACTATTACCATTTGGTGCATATTGTTGCATTTAGCATGGTTAGGGTTAATCTAAGGAGCTTTATTTTTGAAGCTAATTTGTACATCAACAGTCGCTTTGAAAATAAAATTGTAAAATTCCATATTCGGAATGGTCTGGTACATGTAGTTTTTTACATGAGTAAGATTTTATTTTGTTTCAGGGGCAAGGGGGGGGGGGATTATTCAAGCTAACAACTGATAAGACACTTGATGCGAGGCTCCGTCCTTGAGACCTCTCACTCATACATGTGTATCTACTACAAATGATCTCACCCTGTGTTTATCGGTTCATCTACCATTCTCATCTTGACTTGACGAGCTGAGACAATGTTTCCATCTGCATAAATATAACAAATAAAACTCAGTTAGCATGTTTAACCCTTAATTTGGTGTGCAGTGAGAAACAAGGTCAGGATATTGGAAGGTTGAGGCCAACGTGGTAGCCAAACTGCCCAGAGTCTGAAATGATTATGAACCTTTTTGGGAGACAAATAATGAGCAGTTATACTCCAAACAGTTCAAATTGCCAGTGAATCTTTAAATAATCATATGTACCTCTAGTACCACAGCCCAACTGCATGTACTTTACTGGGCTTGAGTTGAGTTTCCGGAATATCAATTCAAAACTACCTAGTACTCTAGACAGATTGACCAGAGGTCTTATTGTCTGTCGGTTGAGTAGTGCGATCCAATTCTACCTTGCAAGTGTGGTTTGTGGCTAGACGAAAGGCGCACCCCATTAAATAAACTCCCATAGCAGTGCAAAGTGCTTAATATAAAAAAAAACACTTTTTGATACTTAAACATCTCACAGCTTTTTACAGTGAAGGGAAAATTATTCATTGACTCTTGAACTTTTATTTTCTGCTCAACTTGATATGGGGAGTCCCTTGGCCCGCCAAGTTATAATTTTTACTCCAAATAAAAAACACCCCTACGAAATGTTCGGGCATCAATCTTGAAAAATGTTCGTACACTTCTCGGCAAATAGGACCATTTTTTTTTAAAAGGGGATATGTGATATGTCATCCAAAATACCTCAAGTTGGATGTCAACAACCCGCAGGTCCCAATTGAGCTAAACTTTTACAATATCAATTGCTGCAAGATTTGCGGAAAGAATACCAAGGCATTTGTTGTGTAGGAATCCTACATCCTGGTACTCTTTATGTCACTGTGTTGAGCCAATGTAAATAATTGAGAACCAGCGCACGCAAGCATGCACGCCTGCACACACAGCAATCAGTCTTGTGTTTTTTAGGGGTGGTGGGAGAAGTAGCGAATCTGTCCAAAATGATTCATTGGTTGGAGCATTTTCGTTTGTTTTTATTTTCTTGAAAAAGTACAGTTTACTAATAAAACGGCGAATCGTCTGCATTCACAGATTTGCGTGAATAACATGATGAACAACCTTTTCCCACCCCTTTTATTGGGCTCTCAAATCTGTCTATTAATAGAGAATATGACCCTCCTATTTAAATATTTTTCTCTATTGCTTTTTGATTTCCTTGTAAAATGTTTTTACTTTATTCATTTGTTTTATCATTAATAGTTAACTTTTTTCTTTTGTCCATTGTCATTTGTCTATATTTTTCTTTTTTCTAGTACTAATTGTACTTTTTGTAAGTATAGTATTGAAAATTGCTTGTTCATTTCATTTATAATTTTGGCCTAATGGTATATTTGTTAAGCGCCATGAGCATAGGGATAGGAGATGTGCGCTGTAGAAATAAAGCTTATTATTATTATTATAATATTTTGAGAGCCTACAAAATATTACTGAGGTCACTGCTCCCCTTTCTCCCTATTTAGTGAGGTGCACCCCGAAAGCTCTATTTGTATTTAGAGAGTAAGTCCCCCAAACAGACCCCCTCCACCTAAACAGTGTATCCCTAGTTTTGGATAAAGGTATCCACAGAGGTACATGGGGCTCCTTACTGTCAATCAAGGCCTTAGTGGCTTAGATAGTTGTGTAGCCGCAAAGCGGCTGGAACCGGAGACCACATGCACAAGTGGAGAAGCAAGGCGTTCAGCGCACACTGCATTGTCTTTATTCGTGCGCTATGTCTGAACGGGGCCTGTATTGTGTAACAATACATCCCTTTCACAGAATGGTCATGATGGTTGGTCCGACCATTTGGGCTTGTCAAGCGTTGAGTGTGCTTTGAGTAAGAAATGTCATTTTCTGAAGATGTTTTTGAATGTAACTCGGCTTAAAGGCTGCACAAGCATTGTGAATGTATGTTATTAATATGTACAGAACAGAGTGTTGGAAAAGTTTTTAGGTGTTTAGTATACTATAGTACAAAAGGAAACTGAAGTTTTGCTGGCTAAAGTCAAAGACCCAAAAATGTTGATCTATCTTAGTTAGTATCAATGACCATTTTGAAAACATAGCCTTACGGAGGCCAAAAAAGGCTCAAGGAGTCTTAACAATAACAATTATGATACAATAAATAAATAAAATAGTTTCTACTTTCTAAAAATTCTAAGAACGTAGAATTTTACTTTAAAATTAATTTTAATTAATTATTAGTTGAGCCAACTACGTAAAACTTTTACTTTTCATTCATAATACTTTCCTTTAACAGTTTTATTTGACTATAAACCAAAACAAACTGATTATTACGTTTCATTACAGACTAATTAATTAGTAATTCAGCATCATCCAGGCAGTCTTGCAGATGCAGGGCGTAACGTTTTGTGTCCGGAATCTGGGCAGAAACATTTCCCCCCTAAATATTAGCAACATTGACGGATAAATGTACCAAACATCCATTGGGTGCTTATAAAACAAATTAAAATCGAATAAAGGCGTTTAAAACTTACCATTTACCACAACCAAGACTAAAATCGTTAGATACAAGACTGAGGTGAAAAAAGGTTGGCAACCGGAGGCTGCCATGTTGGAATCAACCTCGTTGCCTTTTAACATCGTTCTCTCTGTCATAAAGGCATCGATCTGGATGGTAAACAAGTTGTACACGCACAGAACGAGGTGATGATCATGAATTGCACACAGGAAGACTTCGGAAGAGCACAACGAATAATGCAGATCGCGGGGTGAGTTTCTCTGGGTCTCTGGGTTTATTTCTGGGTCAATAATGATTATTTTAAAGGGTACTTTAAGATGATTTAATTTGTAATATTGTTAGCATACATGCACCTGATTTAGGTGCCATGGATCCTGTTTTTAGAGATAATGTGGTGAGTGTTACTCACCGACTCATCCGTGTTTACTCAATCTCTGTGGCAGAGCAGAGAGGGAATCCCCCCAAATGTACAAGCAATCGAAGTTCCGATAATCGTAACCCTCCATCCTCCCGAAGACCAGAGAGGGTTACAGATTTGCCCCTTTTTTTACCACTTTCAAAAATAAAAACACACATTTTAATTAAGGACACGGATTTGATCTCCGTTGACTCGAAGTCAATTGTGTCGACTTGAGACTGTGTAGTGTCAATGAATATTTTTGACTTGAGGACCATTGGCTTGATGCCTACGCAAACTCTGGATCCCTCTGGAGTGCCATATTTGTTTTCATCTATGCTCTAGTTCTTGATATCTCTGCTGTAATGTTTTATTCTTTGTACTGACCTCTTTTGAGTGATGATGTCTGTTTTTCTTTCGACACTCTGGAAAATAAATGAACCTTGAACCTAGAATCTTGAATGAATTAAAAAACAAACCTCAATTGGATGGAGGGTTACTATTAATTATCTCAACTAACCACAAACCAAGCACCAACTGTTCAACCTTACCCAAGCCTTTAAGGATGCCAGTCATCATGCCCCCAGCAAAGTCACCCCCTACAAAATTTCCCCCTAGCAAAGTCTCCCACAAGGTAAACCAGTCAACTCGCCCCCCCCCCCCCAGCAAAGTCACCCCCTAGCAAAGTCGCCCCCTCACTTACAAACTCGCTCCTTCACTTACAAACTCTCCCCCTCTCGAGTTTGTATGTGAGGGGGCAAGTTTGTATGTGAAGGGAAGACTTTGCTAGGGGGCGAGTTGACTGGCTCCCCCCCCCCTAGCATGCCTAGCAAAGTCGCCTCCTACAAATTAGTCGTCCCCCTAGCAAAGTGTCCCTTAAACACGGTGACCCCTGACTCTCTTCCAATGCAGCATTTATTAATATATCTATCAACAAGTATAAATTATAGTAGGCTACAAATTATTTTAAAAACATTTGTTGAACAAAAAATATTTTAAAAAGTTATTCAAAACGATAGTGTGTCATGAATAACATTAAAATCCTAATTCAAATACAAAAGGCAATTATTTTACAAAGAGAAGTATGAAACCCCCAAGACAACACCTTAAGATATGTATTTATTTGTTTAAAATAGTTATTCAGGAATAAAAGTAGGTGGAGGGGGCTAGGACTTTGCTAGGGTCGACTTTGCTAGGAGGCGACGTTGTAGGGGTGACTATGCTGGGGAGGCTAGATGGCTGGTTTTTGCCTTAAATAATCCTAGCGATTTCACTTTCAAAAAGGACGAAAGTAATTCCAGGTGTTCAAACATAAGACATGGTTAAACAAAAGAACACAATAAAAAGGCAAAGCACTTTCAAAATCCTTTGTCTGATCAACATAATCTACTTTGGTTGGGTTGGAGTCCATGGGGATTATGCAAATTAGACTACTCCATAAAGTTTTAAAGGTAAGTTAAACTAAGCTTTGAATCATTTTAGTGCACAGGGAGTGAAACAAAGTCAAAAGTATTTATGTGACTGTGACACGGGCGGAATAGGGAGGAACAGTAAGCATAAACAACTATTTTTCATTTGTTAAACTTTTTGAAAATATTAATGTAGCTCGAAGTAATTCCTTCAGGACAACATCTTGGTAGATTAATTTATTCACTTTCACTTTCTGTCCAATCCACGCCAGCCACCTTACAGAAGTTAACTTTGTTGACCATTATTATTATATTTCGTCCTGTAGTCGTCAGACTCACACTGTATTATTGTTCCTTGTAATACGGTTTGCCCCACCCTTTGAAGAAAATGGTTCATTCCTTCATTCATAAAAATGCAAATTAGCTGTAGTCCCCTAGGTATAAACCCACCCTGTAACCACTGATCCATAGACTGTGGGAATAAGCAATTTACTAATGCTTCATCAGTTATGCTTCATTAATCTTCACTTGCCGATAGGTGAGGTACGAGAAGTGGTGGATGATCGAGATTTGTACTGATGCATCATGGGTAGCTTATTTGCAAAAAAGAGCAGAGTTACCGAGCAAGATAAAGCTGTGCTTGTAAGTATTTATTAATTCTGATATTTGGTGTCCCTAAAAAATAGTTTTTATAGTTACACAGATATATTTTACTTGTTTTGAGATTCCTTTGTGAACTTTAAAGGTAGGTGCATAGATTGTTTTTCGTCAACTTAATGCTGATTTATAGGCAAAATTATAAAGAAAGATGCACTAAAAGTCACATGTGAAAGTTTCAGCTGAATACAATATCTCCTTGCTGAGAAAACGGCAAAACACTGTCTCGGTACTTTCACAAGAAACGTCAAATCCATTCACAGTTGGCGAGGGTGACAGTGAGCATTAGCGAACAGACAGAAATCTGACAAACGATGCATGCATGAATCGTTTCTCAGACTCAAATGTTTTGGGGTGAAAAAATAATCCCCAACCATATGACTTCAAAGGGAATACTTTCTCAAATTAATTTATACTTACAACAGCAGCTGCAGTGCTTCTCACTGAGTCAGTTTGTATGGCCACTAATTTTTGGATTATTTACCAATCTATGGCCCTATTTTTCAAATTCCCCTACTGTCGGACACTTAAATTTATCATTCACAATTTGATAGAAGTGGGATCGGGTTGGGTGAGTAGCATCTTACCCTGCCATTCACTTCTGTTGACTCTGGTTTGAAAAGTCGTTCATATTGATTGGGTTTTCAGTCGCTGCTGATTGTGCAGGTTTTCCCCTAATTAGGGGTCTTCCTCCCGAAAATGTCTTCATCATCTCTTTTTGACAGGTGTTGTTAGGCATACAGGCTGTGTGATGCAAGGAACTTTTGAGGGCTTCTTGGTTTCATTTCCAGAAATATAACAACAGTAATAATAACAACAATAAAGACATCTGCTCTAGCAATGCAAACATCATGGGTTCAAATCCCACCCAAGTGATTTGCCTGTGGGTTTTTTTTTCACAGAAAGTACCGAGTATACACTACTCCATACACATCGGTGTAAGGGTAACGACAAATAACAATAATGACAAAGTGTTTGATTATTTTACCCAGCAACTGAAAGAACAGAGAGACCAACTGAAAAAATACCAGAGAAAGATAGAGAACAACTTATCAAGGGAAAGAGGAGTGGCCAAACAGCTGCTAAAAGATGGGAAGAAGGAGTAAGTTATTTAAACCTTGGCGAAGCAGCCATCTTGCTTTTTTATCCATTGAAATCAGTGTAGACCTTATGCTCATGTAGGGCCCCCTTAAGGTAAAATAGGAGGTTGGTCGTTGGCCTGTACTGTGTGCCGTGCGTACAAATCTGTGTGTTTTTCATTGTTTCATCATTGGTTTTACCTCTAAGATGGTGTCTGGATGAAATCAATGCATAAGGTCTATAGGGCCTACATCAAAGCATAGGTAGTGTCTGAATGAGCTGCTGGGAATGCTCACATTATGACTAGGGCCCAATTTCATAAAGCTGCTTAACGGCCGATTATGTGCTTACTGCGCAAGTTTCCATTTCATAGCGCTGCTAACTGTAAGCGCATGAAAAGGCATGCTAACCTTCCGGTGCTTACTGTATGAAAATGAATCCATGGTGAACGCGCAAGATGGCTGTCTTACTTTTCTTGCTAACCTGTGAAATACGCTTACGCTTAAGCAAATTTGTCTGCTACAGTCAGCACGTAAAATTTGCTTACCATTAAGCAGCATTATGAAATTGGGCCCAGCTGCAGCCGCTGTTGTAGTCACTAATGCGGACACCGCCTAATAGTGGCATAACTAAGGGGGGGGGGTACAGGGGCTCATGCGACTGTCGAAAGAATCTCCATTCCAAAACTCGGGGTTGTGTGCCTTTTTAACAGTCATGTGATTTCTCAGAAATTTTTTCCTGATTTCAGGATTTTCTCCAAACCTCCTTGAGCCTTCAAGTTTTCTTGAAAGATATAAGCAGTCACCACAGGGAAAAAGAAATAGTCCACATTAAGTCCAAACCTGTAGTTTTGTATTTCTGGTGATGCAAAGAGTCTGTAAACCTCCCGAATTGTAACATCTGAGAGGTTCTGGGTCTAGAATAAAGGGTGACCAAGACCTGCGAGCCATTCTTCAGGAATTTTTTACATTTGTCCAGTCTCATCCCTGTTTTAATATTATGTGCTCTCCTCTATTATAATTGCCTTTTCCTCGGCTTAGGAAAGCCAAATTACTCCTGAAGAAAAAACGCTACCAGGAGCAGGTACTGACCAAGACGGACAGCCAACTGGAGAATCTGGAGCGGCTGGTTCAGGAGATCGAGTTTGCTCAGATTGAGGTGCAGGTTGTAGCGGGTCTGAAGAATGGCAACGAATGTCTCAAGAAGATGCACCAGGTTTGCCTCTCTAACAGTTACAATACTAAAAACATTAATAATAATAATGATAAAAGCATTTATACAACGCCATCTATCTAGCGTACAAGACCCTATTCCAAGGTACAGTACAGCACATACATAATAAGCAACAATAGAAAAATATATAATGCAGAGATACAAATCATTAAGTGAACAAATCAATAGACATTAAGGGTCATGTATAATATCATATGCCAAGTTAAAAGAAGGAGTCTTAAGCAAGTTTTTGAAAAGGTTAAATGAACTGCAGCTTCTTATATTGACAGGTAAAGTGTTCCACAGTTTAGGTTCACGATAGCCATATGTTAATGATGTCCTTCAGAGAGTTAAGAGGGACTTGGTAGAAAAGCGCAGAGTGCACTAAGGGGTGTAGGGTACCAGCTAAAATGAATAAAAACATGAAGATAAAACCATATAGAACGCCCCAGATTGCAAAGTAGGGCTTTCACATCTCTGATAGAGCATTGACAAGTGGCACCAAAGGCTTTGCTTGCCTAAAATTAGGGAGCAAAAGTCCTGTCGATTTGAGATCGCATTTTTTGGGTCTACATTCAAGAGCGTTTGGTCGATCTGAAAAGTTCCACATTATTTTGGTGTACATTTATCTTCCAAATGTACAGAATTCCTTAAAAGGTATTGTACAGGATTGATGGGGGAAAAAAAACATCCTTGTTTAATTTTAGTCTAAACGCTTACTGATTGTGAAGTTCATACTATAACCAGTTTTTCTCCTCTAAAACAAAGTCTTTCGAGAAAACTGTATCTGAAAACCTTAAGAAACGCAACAGCTGGTTTTTGGTTGCTGCGACCAAAATTAAGGACATTGTGTTTACATGTCGAAAATTGTGCATGGGTTTTCACTATTTTCTCTTGACTCACACAAAGGATTAAGCCAAAATTTTCACAGGTGTGTCATTTCATGCGTATGGTTGATTGTTAAAATGAATACTTCTGTTTTTTGTAAACAATATGCAAATGATCTTTGTTTGTTTACAGATGATGTCACTGGATGACGTAGAGAGGATAATGGAGGAGACGCAGGATGGAATCGAGTACCAGAGGGTAAATCTTGAAATCAAAAAGTGTGCTTCGAGATTTATTTCAGTGTGTACATTTGCAAGATTTGCATAACATGTACACGTTGGTGAATGTAGTCAGCCACCGAAATAAAAGTGAATTAATGAACAATTATTAAAACACAAACAAATGGCTTTGACATCAGTTAAAGCGTTAATTCAACTTTATTATTATCAAAACTAAAGAACCATTCTAAAACTAGAATCATTCTATCAGACATGTCAGAAGCTCCGACCAGTCTCTCAAATTAAAGAAATACGTCATTTGCCTTGTTTCATAGTTATTATCAGTAATAATAACTTGTGAGGCTAATCATCCTTACTAGTCATCCAGTACCAAATGTATGAGAATCCAAAAGATGTTTTCAAGCAAAAGATCTTGACGAAATTTATTATATCATATTTCTGTATTCCTCATTCCATTTATCGATTTGTAGCCAGATGCCATGCCAACACGTCAATACTTTCTCTACTAGAATTCAAGTGACATGCATTTTGTATTTACGTGGTACATCAGATGACCGGAACAAAAGCCCCTTTTACTTTACACTATGCACTATGGCATGCACTATTTATACAAACGTTCGTTGCACCCAGAGAGAGAGGGAAGTTTGTGGTGGAAAAAAAGGGGTAAAAGTCTGCCTTTTTGTTGGGGTTATTGTGTAATCGTCGATTTCAGGCCATTGTCTTTTTTGTTTTTCCAAGAAGACGATTATGTGTTATCGAGAGGCTTCCTTTTTTGTATTTCATTGTATTTCGACTCAATCTGGGGTAAGTTGGAGTGGACCGACATTCCAGTCTTGGTTCTGGTCATGGGCTTGATTATCGGCCATGTCTGACGCCCAAGGTTTTGCAATTCACGGTGCGTAAATCAGGTATTTTCTCAAAAAAGAAGCAACTAATCCTGGTGCCTCAAACACAACCTGTTTTCTCTTTGCTTTCTAGGTCATGGTTTCTTTGCCAGTGGTTGCCAGTGGTTCTATAAAACAAAAAATTTCAATTCTGCTAAAATAAAACTCGAACTGGAAGGGAAAAAAGGAGTATAGCAGGTAGTGACTGATTAAAGCTCAATATACTCTGCTCTTTAAATACTCTGAAATCCCGATTGTCTCCAAATGTATTGCACCATTGGCTGTCTTTACTTCGTTTAATTTCTTTGTGGTTGTCAGGTTTGGTGATTGATTGATGAGTTTACTTTGAAACAACTGAGAAGAGCAGCATCTAATAATGGACTTGACCTGATCTCAACCCCTGTGTCTCTTATTTATATCAAGAGACGTATGAGTGATTGTCAGAAATCACAGTAATACAGCTCTGTATCAGGATTTCATTTGACCATAGTAGCTACACACAGGCCTGCTTTAATTGGGAGAGCAGCAATGAAATTGCAATTAGTCAAGTACATGTACAAAGATAATGCTAATGGTTTCTTTTTTAAGTAGCTTAATTACTTGGGGGGTTTGGGGATGTGGTGCTTGATGATTGATGTTTGGTTTTTATATGTATTCTTAATTTGCAAACAAAACAGACAGAGGATTAACAAAAAATGCCAATGGACCTTTCCATTGAGTGTCACTCTTAATAATTGCTGAGATGCATATAAATAAGTGACTGCAAGGTTGTTTCAACATTGTGTTCCACGGTCTGAGTACAATGTTATACGAGCCACACACTGTTTGCATAGAGAGAGCAGCTATCAACCAGTATCACACAGGATTACACACAGTGACTATGGATGGCAATATTAGTAACTTACTTACAATTTTAACTGCCTTGTTGCCAATTGTTGGGAGTATTGGATTTGTTGGAAATGTTCTTGTATGTGTGACTATAATCTACACAAAGACACTGCATAATGTGACCAATTTGGTGATACTCAACCTTGCTGTTGCAGATGCATTGGCCCTTAGTATCTAGGGCCGAGGATCCAGAATCCAGGGCCCAGCTCAAGAACTGCACCAAGCTCACAAGAAAGTCACCAAAACTCTTGCTATCATCACCACAGCTTTCTTCATTCTTGTCTTGCCTGGAGCCATCTGGTACATGTATCTCATATCCTTGTTTCTGTATACTAATCATTCCATTTTTTATGTGGCCTCATGGAATGTACTGTCACTTCTCTCCTTGGTGAATTCTGCCGTCAATCCAGTCCTGTATGGATTTAAGTATGAACAGCTCAGAAAAGCATTCATTTCCATGGTGTGTAGATGTCATCAACAAAGACAGCCAAACCAAGTTGGCCCTCTTTGACTAAGAATACAGCAAGGTGTACCAAACTAGATGAGAAGACTAGTACAAAATATGAGCACCTTACAAAGCACAATTTGTTTAAATTTGTACCAATACTGGCTTTAAAACATTGTAGCTCCAACACTTTATAAACCCATAAAACTCCAACACCATTACAGTAACCCCCTATTGCCTTCAGAACTCAGTCAATCAAACTGATTATCATTAAATGCATTGCACCAATTGACTGCCTTTACTTTGTTTAATTTCTTTGTGGTAGTCAGGTTTGGTGATCGATTGATGAGTTTACTTTTAAAAAAACCAAACAACTGAGAAGAGCAGCATCTAATAATGGACTTGACCTGATCTCATCCGCTGTGTCTCTTATTTATGTCAACAGACGTATGAGTGATTGTCAGAAATCACAGTATTACAGTTCTGTATCAGGATTTCATTTGATCATAATAGCTACACACAGGCCTGCTTTCATTGGGAGACAGCGATGAAATTGCAATTAGTCAAGTACATGTACAAAGATAATGCTAATGGTTTTTTTTAAGTAGCTTAATTACTTTGGGGGTTTTTGGACGTGGTGCTGGATGATTGATGTTTGGTTTGTATATATATTCTTAATTTGCAAACAAAACAGACAGAGGAACAACAATACCTGCCAATGGACCACCTTCCATGGAGTGTCACTCTTAATAATTGCTGAGATCCATATAAATAAGGGACTGCAAGGTTGTTTCAGCATTGTGGTCCACGGTCTGAGTACGATGTGATACGAGCCACACACTAGACTGTTTGCATCGAGAGAGCAGCTATCAACCAGTATCACACAGGATTACACACAGTGACTATGGATGGCGTTGTTAGTCATGTTAGTAACTTACTTACAATTTTAACTGCCTTGTTGCCAATTGTTGGGAGTATTGGATTTGTTGGAAATGTTCTTGTATGTGTGACTATAATCTATTCAAAGACACTGCATAATGTGACTAATTTGATGATACTCAACCTTGCTGTTGCAGATGCATTGGCCTCATTATCTTATGCTCCGTTTGCATTTGTTAATTCCCAATACTTACTTCTTGAAGGCAGTTCATCTTATTCTAACAGCAGTCAGTGTACAGCAGACAGGCTTTTTCAGTTCAACAAAACTTGGATGTATTATTTCGTTTTCAACTGCTTTCGTATTCACTCTGTTCTCAGTCTCACATTGGTGAATTATGAACTATTTATTGGAATCAGTCGACCTTTGCAGCATTCAACCTATTTCACTAGAAGAAAGATCGTGCTCTTGTTACTTGCTGTTTGGATAATTCCAGTAATTGTGCAATAGGTCAGTACAAAAGAGACAATTGCAGAATTTACAAACGACAAGATCCAGTAGTCTTTGGTATTGCAGCGATGCTGTTGTATCTACTACCCCTCGCAGCTACATTTTGGATGTACATCAGAATCCTCATCAACCTGAAACAAGGAGCCAGAAACCTAGAAGACCAAGGAATCCAGGGCCCAGCTCAAGAACTGCACCAAGCTCACAAGAAAGTCACCAAAACTCTTGCTATCATCACCACAGCTTTCTTCATTCTTGTCTTGCCTGGAGCCATCTGGTTTTCCATGTCCTTGTTTCTACAAGCAATCCTTTTCAATATTGATATAGCCATATGGAATTTATTTGCACTTCTCTCCTCTGTGAATTCTGCCATCAATCCAGTCTTGTATGGATTCAAGTATGAACAGCTCAGAAGAGCATTTATATCCATGGTGTGTAGATGTCACCAACAAAGAAGACCAAACCAAGTTGGTCCAATGTGACTAAGAAAATATTAAGGTGTATCAAAATAGATGAACAGACTTGTGAAAAACTTGACACTTTGAAAAGCACAACTATAAAGTAGCTTTAAACTTAACTGCCTTGAAAGCAGTCAATGAAACTGCAACAGTTCTCTTTTGGAAACAGTACTCAACCTGTCAAACTCCACCACCATTATATTAACCCCCTATTGGCTTCAGTACTCAATGAATCAGCAATCAGCAATCACAGCAATACATTTCTGGATCGGGATTTAATTTGAGTAGCTACACATAGGACTGCTTTAATTGGGAGAGCATCAATGAAATTGCAATTAGTCAAGAAGAAGTATAACTCTGGTGGCTTTTTAAAGTAGCTTTAATTACTTTGGGGTTTTCGCTTGTTTTTTATATGTATACTTTATTGCAAACAAAACAGATTGAGGAAAAGCAGTACCTGATGACGATGGACAACCTTTCCTGGATTGTCACTCTTAAGTACTACTAAGACGCAGTGACTGTGAGGTTACTTCAATATTGTTTTCCAAGATCTTACTTCACTGTGATACTAGTCACTGACAGGACTGCTTTCATCGAGAGAGCAGCTATCAACCAGTATCACACAGGGTTACACACAGTGACCATGGATGGCATTATTATTACTTTATTCACAATTTTAAATGTCTTGATGCCAATTGTTGGGAGTGTTGGATTTGTTGGAAATGTTCTTGTATGTGTGGCTATAATCCACACAAAGACACTGCATACTGTGACCAATTTGATGATACTCAACCTCGCTGTTGCAGATGCATTGGCCTCAGTATCTATAATGCTCTGTTTGCATTTCTTTCTTTCCGATACTTCTTGGAAACAGTTCATCTAATTCTGACAGCAGCCAATGTACAGCAGACAGGCTTTTTCAGTTCAACAGTAATTGGATATATTACTTCTTTATCAACTGCTTTAGTGCCCACTCTGTTCTCAGTCTCACATCAGCCAATTATGAAAGATTTATAGGAATCTGTCGACCTTTGCAGTATACAACCTACTTCACTAGAAGAAAGATCAAGCTGTTGTTACTTGCCGTTTGCATAATTCCGATCAGTCCTCATAATAGATCAGCACAAAAGTGACAATTGTGCAATTGACACACTCTAAAAACCTGCTGCCTCTAGCATTGCAGCGATGCTGTTGCTCCTTCTACCCCTAGCAGCTACAATTTGGATGTACATCAGAATCCGCATCAACCTGAAACAAGGAGCCAGAAACCTAGAAGACCAAGGAATCCAGGGCCCAGCTCAAGAACTGCACCAAGCTCACAAGAAAGTCACCAAAACTCTTGCTATCATCACCACAGCTTTCTTCATTCTTGTCTTGCCTGGAGCCATCTGGTATCCCACATCCTTGTTTATGCGTGCAAACCTTTTCAGTGTTGACGTAGCCATGTGGAATGGACTTGAATTTCTCTCCTTGGTGAATTCTGCTATCAACCCAATACTGTATGGATTCAGGTATAAACAGCTGAGAAAAGCATTTATAGCAATAGTTTGTGGATGTAACCAGCAAAGACAGCCGAACCAAGTTGGTCCACTGTGATTCAAATAATTAAGGTGTGTCACAGAAGAACAGGAGTCTTATACAAATCTGAACACCTTGAAAATCACAACTTGAAGTAGTTTTTACCCTTAACTGTCTGAAAGCATTTGTACTTTCACACTCCTCAACCCATCAAAGTCCACCACCATTGTAGTAACCCCTATTGGTTTCAGTACTCAGTGAATTAAACTGCAGCAGTTCTCTTGAGGAAACGGTACTCAATCCATCAAACTCCAACACCATTATAGTAATCTCCTATTGGTTTTCAGTACTCCATGAATCAAACAACATCAGTTTTCTTGTAGAAACAGTACTCAATTCATCAAACTCCAACACCATTATAGTTACCCCCATTTGGCTTCAGTACTCCATGAATCAAACAACAACAGTTCTCTTGTGGAAACAGTACTCAATCCATCAAACTCCAACACCATTATAGTTACCCCCATTTGGCTTCAGTACTCCATGAATCAAACAACAACAGTTCTCTTGTGGAAACAGTACTTAATCCATCAAACTCCAACACCATTGTAGTAACTCCCTACTGGCTTCAGTACTAAGTGAAACAAACTGCAACAGTTCTCTTGTAGGAACTGTACCCAATTCAGTCAACTGAAATACAACTTTAGAACCCACAGTTCTAAACTCGTCAAGTTGCGACAGGCTGCATACTGTTTGGTTTTAATTGAGTGAGTACATCTTATACATTGTATGTTTTAACAAATGCGCCACGCATAACTTTCGGAAATGTGCTATATACAGTTGGGTTTTTCCAGAAGAAACATGATACAGAACTCTTCTGATTCAAATTTGTTTTTAGCTGTTAAAGGTGCCTTTTTTGAAGTCGTATATCTCCCTAAGTGTTAGTGCGATCATGTTGAAACTTGGTAGGTTGTTGGATATTAGCAAGATCTTGTAAATTCTGAAATGACGTCATGATGACGTCATCACATGATTTTTTATGATTTTTTGAAAAAGTTAAGGTGAAACAGCTCGGCATTTGTGCACAAATGCAATATGTCTAGTTTTTATTGTTATTTTTCAGACACAGGAAGTCATTGACATAATGCACGAATCGTTCTAAGCGGCCTTTTGCATAGTTCCTAAAGAGCAATTGCAATGAAACTTTCAGTGATGAAAGGCATTGGTGCAATAATGATCCCAAAACAATGAGGTCATGATGACGTCATCACCTGTCACGTGACGTCATCTTAAAGGTTTCTATTTTAAATATTTGAAAATCAGTAACAAAACAGCCACAAGAGACCGTAGGTTTCTGTTTGCAGGATTGTATAGGGATAAATTAGGTCTTCATTTTATACAGTGTGCGTGACCTCACATGACCTCTACTTCCGGTCGAAACCGGAAGTGCCTCGTAATTCAAAAGTGCTAAACGTTATGAAAGCGCTTTCAACGATGTTAGTGTCTGGCAAGGGTGTGCATTTAAAAAAAATACCGATGACGTCACAATACACACGAGCGCCCTCTTGCGGCAGGTTGAAAACTGTTCAAAATGGACTTTTTGAAGATGTGTGTAGAGAAGTTTTGTGTAATCACTTCAAAATTTACACACATGTTGACCTTCAGGCAGCCATCATATGTGTGAAGTTTCAGATCGATGACGTCATCGGGGGTCACGTGACGCGGCATTAAAGGTGCCTTTTTTGAAGTCGTATAAGTCCCGAAGTATTAGTGCGATCATGTTGAAACTTGGTAGGCTGTTAGATATTGGCAAGTTCTTGTAAATTGTGAAATGACGTCATGATGACGTCATCACATGATTTTTTATGATTTTTTCTATTTTTTGCACCTTTTAGTCATAAATTGCTTACAAAACGTGGTATAGTCCAAATTCTTTTTTAAACAGGCTTGATACGTCATAACTGCTTTGAATACAAAAAAAACTTTCAAATTCAGTTGAGTAATTTGAAAAAGTTATGACGAAACAGCTCGGCATTTGTGCACAAATGCAATATGTCTAGTTTTTTAATTCTCCCTGTCCATTGAAATCATAAATACTCTCTGCTATTAAATACCCACAAATTGTGATCATCTGTAAACTCATATCATTTTATATGACTGCCTTTAGTTTAACTGTTGTGTGATATTCAAGTTTGGTGATAGATTTATAAGAAACATTTCTTTGAAAACAAATCAATTGACAATAGCTGCATCTTTATGGTGAACTTGACCTGATTTTAACCACTGTGTCTCTTAATGAAGTCACACAAGACATGTGAGTGATTGTCACAGTATTGCAGTCATATATTAGGGTTTAATTTGATCTCACGAGCTGCACACAGGACTGTTTTCATTGGGAGACAGATAATGTATCTTGAACTTTCAAAAAGCTAGTATTCAGACAGCACTGAACGGCCTCATTAAATAGTTTAATCACTGTCAGGTTATTGTATGTGGTGCTTGATGCTTTCTTTGTAATATTATTTGTTTGATAACAAAACAGACTTAGGAAAAGCAATATCTGCGGATGGACCACCTTTCCTGGAGTGTCACTCTTAATTCTTACTAGAGGTAATTGGTGACTGTGAGATTGTCTCGGTATTGTAGTCCTAGATCTGAGTACATTGTGGTGTACTAGCCACACACAGGACTGCTTTCATTGAAAGAGCGGCTACAAATCAGTGTCACACTCGATTATACAGTGACGCGGTGGGCAGTATGGATGGGGTTATAAACCTGTCCGCAGTTTTACTTGTTCTGATGCCAATAGTTGGGAGTGTTGGATTTATTGGAAATGTTCTTGTATGTGTGTCTATAATCTACACAATGAAACTGCATAATGTGACTAATTTGATGATACTCAACCTCGCTGTTGCAGATGCATTGGTCTCTGTAATATATACTCAATATTTATCTATTTCTTCACAGTACTCCCATAGTATAAACACTTCACTGCATTCTAGCAGCAGCCAGTGTACAGCAGACAGGATTTTTCAGTTCAACAAAACTTGGATATATTTTTTCTTTAACAACTGCTCTAATGCCCTCTCTGTTCTCAGTCTCACATTGGCCAATTATGAACGATTTATTGGAATCAGTCGACCATTGCAGTATACCAGCTACTTCAACAGAAGAAAGATCAGGCTGTTGGTACTTGTTGTTTGGGTGGTTCCAGTTATAATACATATGCCACAACCAGTCTTAATGGTAGGTCAGTATAAAAGAAACAACTGTAGATTCCAAAACCTGACAAGAGATGTCACCCTTAGCATTGCAGCAATGCTGTTGTTCCTTCTACCCCTAGCAGCTACAATTTGGATGTACATCAAAATCCTCATCAACCTGAAACAAGGAGCCAGAAACCTGGAAGACCAAGGAATCCAGGGCCCAGCTCAAGAACTGCACAGGGCTCACAAGAAAGTCACCAAAACTCTTGCTATCATCACCACGGCTTTCTTCATTCTTGTCTTGCCTGGAGCTATCTGGTATCCCATATCCTTGTTTCTGTATACTAATAATTCCATTTTTCATGTGGCCATATGGAATGTACTTGCACTTCTCTCCTTGGTGAATTCTGCCATCAATCCAGTCCTGTATGGATTTAAGTATGATAAGCTGAGAAAAGCATTCATTTCCATGGTGTGTAGATGTCATCAACAAAGACAGCCAAACCAAGTTGGCCCTCTTTGACTAAGAATACAGCAAGGTGTACCAAACTAGATGAGAAGACTAGTACAAAATATGAGCACCTTACAAAGCACAATTTGTTTAAATTTTTACCAATACTGGCTTTAAAACATTGTAGCTCCAACACTTTATAAACCCATAAAACTCCAACACCATTACAGTAACCCCCTATTGCCTTCAGAACTCAGTCAATCAAACTGATTATCATTAAATGTATTGCACCTATTGACTGCCTTTACTTCGTTTAATTTCTTTGTGGTAGTCAGGTTTGGTGATCGATTGATGAGTTTACTTTGAAAAAACAAAACAACTGAGAAGAGCAGCATCTAAAAATGGACTTGACCTGATCTCATCCGCTGTGTCTCTTATTTATGTCAACAGACATATGAGTGATTGTCAGAAATCACAGTAATACAGCTCGGTATCGGGATTTCATTGACCATGTTAGCAACACATAGGACTGCTTTAATTGGGAGAGCAGCGATGAAATTGCAATTAGTCAAGAAGAAGTATAACGCTAGTGGCTTTTTGAAGTAGCTTTAATTACTTTGGGAGTTCTAGGTGTGGTACTTGATGCTTGTTTTGTATTTGTATATTTTATTGCAAATAAAAAAGATTGAGGAAAAGCAATATCTCCTGATGGACCTCCTTTCGTGGAGTGTCACTCTTAATTATTGCTGAGATGCATATATATAAGTGACTGCAAGGTTGTTTCAGCATTATGGTCCATGGTCTGAGTACAATGAGATTCGAATCACACGCAAGACTGTTTGCATAGAGAGAGCAGCTATCAACCAGTATCACACAGGGTTACACACAGTGGGACTATGGATGGCGTGATAAACTTTTTCACAATTTTAATTGTTTTGATGCCAAGTGTTGGGAGTATTGGATTTGTTGGAAATGTTCTTGTATGTGCGACTATAATCTACACAAAGACACTGCATAATGTGACCAATTTGATGATACTCAACCTCGCTGTTGCAGATGCACTGGCCTCTCTATTTTATGCTCCGTATGCATCTATTTCTTTCCAATACTTCCTTGTTGTAGGCAGTTCATCTTATTCTAACAGCAGCCAATGTTCAGCAGACAGGCTTTTTCAGTTCAGCAATACTTGGATATATTACTTCTTTATCAACTGCTTTAGTGCCCACTCTGTTCTCGGTCTCACATTGGCCAATTATGAACGATTTATAGGAATCAGTCGACCTTTGCAGTATAACAGCTACTTCACTAGAAGAAAGATCATGCTCTTGTTACTTGCTGTTTGGGTTATTCCAGTAATGGTGTATTTGCCTCGATCAATCCTCATAATAGATCAGTACAAAAGTGAAAATTGTGCAATTGACAAACAACAAAAACATGCAGGCTCTGGCATTGCAGCAATGCTGTTGCTCCTCTTACCCCTCTCAGCTACATTTTGGATGTACATCAGAATCCTCATCAACCTGAAACAAGGAGCCAGAAACCTAGAAGACCAAGGAATCCAGGGCCCAGCTCAAGAACTGCACCAAGCTCACAAGAAAGTCACCAGCACTCTTGCTATCATCACCACAGCTTTCTTTATTCTTGTCTTGCCTGGAGTCGTCTGGTACCCCGTATCCTTGTTTCTGCAAGGAAAACTTTTCAGTGTTGATATAGCCACGTGGAGTGCGTTCGAATTTCTCTCCTTGGTGAATTCTGCCATCAATCCAGTCTTGTATGGATTCAAGTTTAAACAGCTGAGAAAAGCATTCATAGCCATGGTGCGCAGATGTCATCCACAAAGACAGCCAAACCAAGTTGGTCCTCTGTGACTAGGAAAACATCAAGGTGTATCAAACAAGAATACAAATCTGAACACCTTGCAAAGCACCTCTGTAACTAGTTTTCCCATAGCATGATAGCATTTTTACGCTAACAGTAGCCAACCCGTCAAACTCCACCACCATTATAGTACCCCCTATTGGCTTCAGAACTCAGTGAATCAAACAACAACAGTTCTCTTGTGGAAACAGTACTCAATCCATCAAACTCCAACTGGCTTCAGTACTCAGTGAAACAAACTGCAACAGTTGTCTCAGTGTGGAATACAGTGAAATAGTGGTAGTGCTAAACAAGTGGAAGTGTTATAGTCGAGTGGACAAGTGCACCAGATTCAAGTTCCATAGAATTACATGCTTTTTTACAGAGCAGCTTGAAGTTCTGTGGTAAGCTTTGCAATGAAATTGTCATTTTTTCTCAAGTCAAGTCAAGTCACATGTCAATATTTCTCAAGTCAAGTCAAGTCAAGTCACAGGTCAATTTTTCTCAAGTCACATCAAGTCACAAGTCACATAATGTCCTGAAATAAGCCTACTCCCATGTTATTGTGACAAACTTATACAATCAAAAACCTGTTAAAAGACCACTAAATAGTAATAAATTCAATCCATGAATCATGCACCTACGTGTCTGCATATCTGTGCAGATTTAATGTTAGGCCTTATGACAAAAGCACTTAAAAACATTGGGATTTCAGCAGCGGCATCTTCGCCCAAGACTTGATTTTGCCACATTTATTTTAAACAATAATGGCATTGTGGTATTTATTCAAATCAAATTAAGTCAAATTTATTCAAGTCAATTTTCAATTCTCAAGTCATTTTTGCACAAGTCAAGTCAAGTCGCAAGTCAATGAAATTAGCGACTCGAGTCTGACTCGAGTCCAAGTCAGCAATTTGAGTCAACAACACTGTGATAAAGCATTAACTGCATATCTAACCAACAATATGAATGACCAACTCATGAAAATGTAATCAAATTCACTGGTCGTATTTTTTACAAAAACACCAAACACCAATTGCGAGGGATTTTGTGCCATTCTATTGTTCTTATTTTGATCGTAATAGGCCTATGCCTGTACAAGGAGTGACGAACTCTAACCCATCACATCAAGTTATAATAGTCACGGCGCCCCTTGTGATGTGACTGCCAGCGGCAGGCATACGCTTGCAGAAGCTGGGTTAGAGTTCATAACCCCCTAAAAGTGTTGGAGATAATTTCCTTGCACTTAAAAATTCATTCAGAACAAGTGCCCTTTGTGTAAATTATTAAGAAGGGTTTTTTTTACCAGCACTTACTTTGGATCATAACTTTAAAAAACAATTCCTAGCACGACTACTCCTTGAAAGAGTGTGCTTATCTTACTTATTCTAATTGTCGTAACAAATATTGTTTGCATATGAGTACAATATAGCAAAAAAAAATCACGAGGTGAAATCTGGACTGTTCCATTTCACGAGGCAAAGGCGTGTGAAATGGAACAGTCCTCACACATAGGTCCTTGTCATTTGATAGTGTTCATATTGAACAGCTGAAAGGTATTAAACAACTGATAAAGGACATTGCTGGAGCTGTTTAAGACCAGTTGGCTAAAGCATGTTTGGAAGTCAAAGCCATGTTGGCAGCAAGCTTACATACGCGCTTATAACCTGTAACACAATCAATACATACACATGTACAGTGCTCAGTCTATCAGTACATGCCAAACGTAGGCTGCGAAACGTCCCAAGTGCATATATTTATCCATATAGAACTCCTATGTTGATCTATATAGGACTCCTATATTAAATGTTGGAGTGTTGGAACAGTATGCATGGCAAAATAAAGTATGACATGCGGCGCATGTTCCATTAATCAAATGACATGGATCTGTAAGTGCGGTATATAATTAACATTATTAATTGTCGACTGAAACTCACCATTATTCTCTTTTAGGAAATTGATGAGTTGCTTGCTGGCAGTCTGACAGACGATGATGAGGCAGCCATCTTGGAGGAACTCTCTCAGCTGACAGGAGTGGAGGAGACAGTGTCGCAGCTGGACCAGTTACCAGATGCACCAACGGATCAACTTCCTGAAATTGGTAGGAATGAAATCATAACAACAGTTTTACTAAGGAAGAAAAGTATCCCAGAGCTATTTCATTTCACTTTAATTCTATTCATCAAAACACGACTTGATAAAAATAGTTCAATCTTCTTGTCAGTGGTGAAAATGTCAGTGCGACCATTTATATAATTAGTGTCATTGGACCAAAAGTGTAGTTTTCAAGTGGTGTTTACATGTTCACTTTGCTTTGCTATAAGACTTGTCTTTTTGCAGTATCTAATACTGCTCAGAACAAAATGTTAATTACTGATTCAGTACAACACACTTGTAACTTAGTACAGTGTAACTTATAACATACCAACAAAAGCTTCCAAACTATTTTGTTATCAGTGCAAAAACATTTTGTTCACATTAAGTTAAGTTCCCCTTGTGCTTAATTAAAGATATGCAAAATTTGGGGTTGAACCAAGAAAAAATTTACTAGAGCGGGGCTTGAATCTGTAACTGCTGTGTAGCCAGGGATCACGTCCAAGTTTACGACAGCCTGGGAAGCTGCAGCAAAAATTGACGAGAGTGGTCAACTTTCACACTGAATGTAGACACAGCCCAGTGTCTTCTTAGCGCCCAACTGTTTGGACAAAGAAAACGTTGACAAACACTCCTAATCCGGAGGTCGCAGGTTCAAGTCCCGCTCTAGTCAACTTGTCTTTGTTTAACCCAAAATTATTTTAACAATGTAGCCAGTGAGTTTCCCTTGTGGCTTATTACTTGATAAACGATCTTTGTGAGACTGTTACACACATGTATTGCACCACGCCTACCAAGCTACTGTCTTCCACACTCACATTTTGGGAGCCAAACTAACTATTGCATGACATTTTGACTGGTAAACCATAGGTATTAAGCAAGAAAGTGTTCGTGCTCTGTAACATTTGGCTCACACCGTGTTATTTTTTACTTTGACAGAGAAAGAGAAGAGGAGACGGAAAGAAAGAGATGAGCGGGAAATGGTGCCAGCATCATAAGACCATCATTTATGCCCAATAGATAGTTCCCGCTTGACGTCACACAATGTCAGCCATCTTTACGGGCAATGGTGCAGCATAATCTCTCGATTATGCATTCTGGGTAAATACCGCATGGCGTACATGGGAGTTTTATTCAATTCCTTGCTTGATTTGTTGGTGAGCCACTAAGCTGTGTAGGAGAACCAGAATGCTTAACGCAGCTTAAATCCAAAACCCAAGCTGCCCGTGAAGATGGCGTATACTGGGAACTATCTATAGACTGTGCAAGTCTTGTTTATATTCCAACATTGAGACCGGATTTATCTTCTTCTTTTTTTTTCTTTTTTTAATTGCCAAGCAAATCTAACTCAAGTTTTGGTGGCTAAGTCATTGGAATGTTGGTTTGAATTCTGGTCATGACACTTATGTTTTTGAGCAAGACACTTAATTGTGGGTGCATTTGATTAGCTTGCCCGGGTAGACCAGTTTATGCTCATCTGGGTGAGCCCCAGACAAGACCAAACTGAACGCCAACTTCCCCCTGCATTCACACCAGTGCATCTTGGGACAGCTGACCGGAACTGCTTTCATTATGTGCATTACATCCGAAACTTTTTGGGGGTTTCACACAAAATAGATCGCAAAATAATTATTCTCATGGTAAAACTGCAACATTAAATTATGTCACAAGCCCATGTTGATACAAAAGTTTACTTCTACGAAGTACAAAGTCTACAAAGTCGCTGTTTTAAGGGTGAAAATGTGCGTCAAAGTTCCTAAAAGTGGCCCGCTGAATAACAAACAAAATGGTGGCCATTGAGAAAGTTTAGTTGTGACGTCATGCACTTGGGTCAGCCCCAAGTAACCCGCTCCACAAGCAGGTTACTTGGGTCTGACCCAGGTGAGCCTCAACATTGACGTCAAAGCTACTCGAAAGCACTGGGCTCAGACCTGGGGTCGACTTGGGGAAGCTAATTGAACGCACCCTATAATTGCTTCACAAAACCTGGGAATAAATGGGTACCTGTGAGGGTAGATACCGTTGTTGTGAACAATCAGCAATTTGTGGGCCCATGTGGCTGCTGGAGATGCATACTCCTGAGGAGTTGAGATGGTTTCCAGGAATGCTTAAGGCCCAATAAACAGAGGTAATAGTACATTTAGGGGCCTATCATTGCCTATTCGGCTTGAAAAAGTGTATGAGAAATACATATTATTAGTATTAATATTATAATAATTATTCAAGTAGGGTTTACTGGAAAAAATAGGTCTCAAATAAAATGTAATAATAGTTAATACACCAATATTTGCACAGTGTATTCTTTCAGTGTATTATTTTTGCTATATTAAGGTTCTAACATAATTTACATTGTAATTTAATAATAATAATAATTATGATAATAATACAAAGTTCTTGTAGCACTTTATCACACCGCAGGGCATTCCCAAAGGGCTTTTTATGGGGTTTTTTTACAGCATGGAGAGTTATGTGTGGAATTATAAGACCCATTTTGCATACAGATACACGTAGCATCATGTTACAAGGTGCTGTGGCGCAAACTCAATGCCACCGACCATGCCAGAAACATTGGGGCTAACCCCCTTCTCTTAAGGCTAAGTGTAAAGCTGATGCGTGTTATCACCAAACTGTTGACTGTAGTCCTCAAAATGCTTTTACTTTATGTTCTTCATGAAAAGGTATCTATTAAAAACTTGAAAATTGGAAAGCATGTACTGTAGCATTTGATTAAGTTAATTTCAATAGTCGCCAGTTATTAGGGAATAATCATTGCTCTTGCTGTTTATATTTCTAGGGGGCACTTCTGGCCAATTAAAACTAGTTTTCATTTCCTCTAAAAGCATTTGCCTCTTTTCAATGCTCTTGTTATCCCATAGGTTGTTTTTTTTAAAGCTATTCTGATGTGAGTGTAAATTACATTGTCTTCGCAAAAATTGAAAAACGGTTTGAAAAACTTTGAAATTATCACATTAATGATTATATAATGGAACTTTTTACTCTGGTAATTTTTAATCTCACAAAATTCAAAACTTCAAATGGTGGGGGGGGGCACAAACATGAATTGGGGGTTGCCACTGATTTTGACAGGATCCACCTTGAAAATAAACCAAAATTATGTACAAGGTATGTCACACTGGTTATGTTCTTAAATTTCAGAATCACCACCCCCCCCCTTTGTCAACACAGTTTTATGCCACTGAAATGCACAGCTATAATAAGCAGCTATGAGATGACAAATATAATAGTTTCATCATCAGTGATAATTGTTAAATAATTTTGGGGTTGAAGAAAGAAAAATTGACTAGAGCGGGTTTTGAACCAATGACCTCCGGTTTAACATTCCCATCAACTCTACCAACTGAGCTATCTTGCCCTAATGTTGGCAGTCTCCCAATTTTGTCAATATCTTTGTTTGGGGTGCCAGTCAGAAGCCATACAACCTTTAGCTATAATTCTTATAAACATGCAGTTATTGATATATGGGCATTTGTCAATGAACACACTTTGAATTATTGAGACCCTTGTGGCACATTGGGTTTACAAGGTGATGAGGCATTCCAGAAACATCATGGTAAATCCCTTCTCTTAACAATATATATAGTGTACTGGGTTCTTTAGCATGCACTATGCAATTCAACAGCTAGTACACGTCCGATCCAAAGGCAATAATATTTTAAAAGTGTCTTGATTATGGACAGTAAAGTGTCAAAACCGGGGCTCGAACCCACACTCTGCTGATCAGAAACACCAGAGCTTGAGTTCATGTGCGCTTGACCACATGGCCAAGACATACCGTTAGACCAATGAGCATGCCCGTAGAGAGGATAACAAGAGCCCGTGTCATTTCTGTAGCAATGTGTATCACAAACAATTTACAGTATGTAATAATTGCATAGGGGATAAAGCACATGGTTTTACCGTACACTGAAACGCCGATAAGCACTGACATACTCATGAGCTTTCTGCGAGTCCTGAATACAACTCCGGTGGGATTCTAACCCACAACCCCCTCCCCCCCCCCCCCCCACTTCTTATCTTAACCACTAAACCTCTGAGCTTGCCACGACGACAAAAGGCATATACTCATGTGCTTCTCATGAGTCCTGAATACAATTCTGGTGGTGGAATTTTAACCCCCCCCCCTCCCCCCCCCCCACATTCAGAGTAAATATCTTAACCACTAGACCTCTATTTAAAGCTTGACATGATGACAAAATTCCAGTTCATGTCTTGTAATTAGCAGCGGGCATCGCAAACAATTTAACAGCTAGATGTAATAATTGCATCGGAGATCAAACCATAGGGATTCCAGATAATATCAGTTGTACAAATAGAAGACACCTCTACACAATGCTAGCCTAGAAGGTATGGCACTTTGTGGCAGTCTGTGGTACCTGTGTTTGGGACTTGGGAGGGTTAAACTTACCTTTTATATTGTGATCTTGATTTAGTAGCTGCTGCGTCATCAAATCTTGTAAACTGCCGTATATGTTATGAATTATGATGCTATGAGGACCCTTTCCTAAAGACGTCCTCCACCTACTGGCAGTTCCAGAGGCAAGTTTGCTCCTATCGTTGTCAATTGTCTGAAACGTCCAATGCTCACACTGGCATGTCACTGTTTGGCAACGTAACTGTGTCATCACCCATTGCTAAAGACATCCTCCACCTACTGGCAGTTCGGGAGGCAAGTTTGCTCCTATCGTTGTCAATTGTCTGAATCTTCCAATGCTCACACTGGCATGTCACTGTTTGGCAACTTAACTGTGTCATCACCCATTGCTAAAGACACCCTCCACCTACTGGCAGTTCGGGAGGCAAGTTTGCTCCTGTCGTTGTTGGCAACTTAACTACATCATCATCCATGGTCCATTTTCAAATATGTACAATCTGTGACTGGTATCCTGTTCACTTTTCTGCTCATTCAAAAGCAGATGAAATTGGGCCCAGTTTATAGCCCCTTTAGTGCCATTATGTTAGTTATAAATTGGGCAGGACTCAACAATATGACCAATTGTCTGAGGAGACCCACAGCGGCATAGGGTGGAATTATGCTCCAGTCAGCAGTCAACCTTCATGTGCATCGTCCAATTGCAGATTGTAATTACAACTGTGGAAATGGCAGTCATCACGGGATAGCTAGTCTAGTTGCCATTACTTGACGTCTTTCCTGAGGATTTGTTGGCAAAATGTAATCTCGAAGTAGACACTGAAACAGGGTTACTTAAAGGCCTCTGTGTAGTTAAATTGTCAAGTATCGTATGGCATTACAATAAATCAACACAATTTGCAATCATGAAGGGCGAGTACATGTACACACAGCTCTTCTGTGTCCACAATGCATGGTCAGGAAACAGTTCCATGGAGCTGGTAGGCATACAATATAGTTCAAATATCACAGTGGTAAGTAGAAAGTGGCTGGGAAAACAGTAAAATACATCACATTCGTTGTGAAGTCAGTTTCTGGTTTTTACACAAGCAGCTCCAAGAACTTGGATCCAGAGGCAGGCAGCTTCACCAGTCTGTCTGATTATGAGCATGACCTTTGGGGTGACCTCAGGGTCATGGCTATCTTGGTTTCAAGGTGTTTTTAACTGATTTGCTGATTCAACAAGGATGCCCTTGTTCTTGTGTAATTAAGTGATTTAGTTTTAATTTCTTGAAGAGGATCCTATTAAAATTGTGGAAGTGTTCAGAAGTGCGCCCTCTGTTGATGGTGATGGATGTCAGATGGTTGTTTATGAAATTTGGACAAACCATACCCTTTTGGTTTCAGGATTTAGTTTTGGCTCTGTGGCAAACTGACACCTTGCAAATACTTAAGGACTTCAGAGAGGGGACAGGGGGTTAAATGTTTCTTTTAAAATATATATATATATAAAAACAACAATAAATTTAGATCTTCTTTTTCTGACTCATAATGATGTTTCAAAATAAATACAAACCATTTTTTTATATTTATATGCCACGCATTATGCACAAAATATTGCATAATGCATAAAACAGGACCAGTTTGTACATGGCTGCTGGTCATATGGGATAATAATAATATTGATTTGATACTTGGTTCTTATAAAGTGCACATATCCTAGTAGCTAGATCAAGGCGCATTACATTATTATCCCTGTTCATCAGGCATACTTTCGGACCATTCCTCCAATTTTATCAACTCCTGTGGCCAAGCGGTCTAGACCCAAGCTCTGGCGCTGTCAGCAGCAGAGTGTGGGTTTGAATCCCGGTCATGACACTTGTGCCCTTGAGCAAGGCACTTAACCATAATTTTCTTTGTAAAAAGTTGGGAAGGTAGTGCATTCTGCTCTACCAGCCAGGCTCCTAGTAGATGATACCCTTGCCTACATCCTTACAGACTGTGAAGGGGGTAACCCTGTTTCAGACCCAGAAGTAGGTGGCAATGTGCCCCTGGTGAGAGTTGATTTAGGTCGACAGCCCAAATCAGTGAAGTGTAGGCTTCACCTTAGAGTGGTGTAAAGCCCCACCCCACCCCCTTCCCCCAAACAAATATATATATAAATAACACAAAAATAAATAATTATATAATTATTATTTTTTTAATAGTTACAATGAATAGTGTTTTTGCCCCGAATTAAAATGTCTGGTTGTGCCACCAGACCCACCAATAGATAAAAATAGCTATCTACAGTTTTAATACAAACAATTCCCATCAATTTTGCCCAAAAGAGGGCAATGCATCTTCAGCTGGTTAGGTTTACCTTGGGCCGACTTCACAAAGAACTAAGATTGATCTTAAGCTGAGCATCAATCTTAACTGCTCAGCAAAGTATAATGTCACAATACAAACTACTGTAGTAATATTGACAACGTTTAAGATGAATCCTAGTGCTTCGTGAAATCTAGCCCTTGACTGTTATATCTGCAGCAAGCTTCAGTCCGAGGTGGGATTCGATTTAAGGTCCACATGGGATAAAAATTTTTAAAAAACAGAAGACTCCCAACATGATCCTCAAAAGAGCAAAAGTAAATCAAACAGCAACATGGACATTCAATTAGCAACTATCTGCTCTTTTATTAAAACAGTTTATTTCAATTGTCAAATAGTAGTTGTTACTCTTTCCCTTTTTCCCAAGTAAAGTAAATAATATATAATGTAAGAAAACAACACCTTCACAATTCATGTTAAAAAAATGTACAACTATTTACAAAATACTGTATCAAAAATGAGTTTCTTTTCAGCCAAAGAAATGTCGGAAGCAAATTATCCATACAAAAAAAGGCTAGTTAATAAATAAAAAATATATACTGCACAAGAAATGCCCCCAAAATCTCCTCTGTGCTTCAGTGAAGCTTGTTAGTAAATAAATTGGTTTTTAGTAATAATATAATAACAAATTTAGAGGCAAATCCTCCTTACTTGCAGCTGAGAAGCTGAATTGCGAAGGACCCAGCTGCAAGGTGGTCGAGTTTATACAGGCATGGAAGGGTGAATTTGGCTGCCAGCCACATCGACCCATATGACGGCATAGCCAGAGATCAAAAGTGTTTTCATTTTTTTTTAGAGGGAGGAAAAACCGGAGGGAGGAAAATGGGAAGACCCAGAGAAAAATACTCATAGCATAGAAGAGAACCAACACACAGCTCTACTCACACATGGCCCTAGCTAGGCATCGAACCAGGGCCACAGTGGTGAGAGGCGAGTGCTTCACGCACAAGTCACCCATGCCACCTTCCTGATTGAAGAGACAGTCAAGACAGGGGGCAGATATAGATCCCAACCCCTCACAAGGACAGTCAATATAAAACTACATGTTTAATGTTGAAAGAAGAACACAATATGGCAACATTTGACAGTACAAATCATGTGAAAGGGCTTTTCCTGTAATATTCAAAGTTTTCCCTCAAAACAAAAACAAGTCTAGAAAATCCAAGACTGTATCTGTACCTCACTTATAAACTCTAAATTTTGAATGGATTTTGAGTCATGTTAGAGAGTCTTTGTCATGTTTGCTTGGGGGTTTTTTTCTCTCAAGAACTGAAAGGTAACACACTCTGGAGCCTAATTTCACATTTAACAAGCAGCTCACAATTATGATTATTTCCGAGAACATAAAAATTGTACACTTTTCCAAGTAAAAAATTCAAACCACTTACAGTCTACCTGACACCTTGCTGTCAGAGTTACCAAAAATGTCCAGTGTCACATGACACAATGCTCATCCATAAAAAAAAAGTACACGGTAACAAAAACAGAAATAGTTTGCACTATATAGGTAATATTGCTGGAATTGAGACATACACTGTACCACAAGGAAATGGATCCAAACGAAACCAATCTAGAGCACTATCGCGTTTGAATACAAATATATATATAAAGAGATTTTAATGTCAATATAAAGATATAAATTCATTCATTTATAATAAAATAATTCTCTGTGATTTACAACGTTACAAAGAAACAGTATTATTGTTATATTTTGTACAATTATCAGACAGATATCTCTATTATAAGACACTTTGTCGGTTGTTTTACAGTTGAGGCCGTGACATCAGAGGCACATAACCAAAAGAGCCACACACTGTTGGGGTGTAAAGTTAAAACCCTGCATAGCAACTATTGCCCCAATTTCATGGCTCTGCTAACCGACGAATTCTTCGCTTGCGATCACCATTCTTCGCTTTACAGGGCAGAGCAAGGGGTTGAACAAAGAAAAATTGCTGAGAGAGGTTTGCGGTAACACCATGTGGAAATCTCTTTTGAGTAGTGTAGGTTCTGAAAAGAACCGGTGGTTAACGACTCAACGTTTCGATCAGTATGCTCTGATCGTCTTCAGGTTCTTTTCGGAACCAACACTACTCAAAAGAGATGTTCACATGGTGTTACCGCAAACCTCACTTAGTTATACTTCCACCATGCAAAGTTTCAAATCCTACTTGAAGAAAAATTGACTAGAGCAGGATTTCCACCTACGACCTCCGGATCAACGTGCCAGTGCTCTACCAACTGAGCTATCTAACCCTATATTGGCAGTCTCCCTATTTTGTCAATATATTTGTTCGGGGGTGCCAGAAGTCATGCAACCTGTAACTGCCGTATAACCAGGAATTACACCCAACCTTATGATACAACCTTGTACCCTAAACTTGGGTGTGATCCCCGAGATCTGGTTTATAACAAGTGTGAATAATTACAACTTGAACATGTTTCTCAATAAAAAAATAGATTCATTTAAAAGCTTAATCTTGCAAGAACACAACAACATTTGAAGAAGTGGCACGACCATTTGGATGATACAGAAACCAAACTGGTTGGCAACTGCCCAATGTACTGACCTCCGCATCCTGCGTTTTCTTTCACGTTTCAGGCTGCAGAGTGATCAGATCCTGAATGGGCCAAATCATTGTGTCTGATTAAAGTGGCGCAGTGTACGTTTTCTTACCATCACACTTCAAAGACTTTTAGTCGAATGCCATGGGAGGCCTTGTGGGCTTCAATGTTTCCAGTGCATACTCAAACAGGCGGCAGGCCTGATTCCCTTATGTTTAGTGACTGCCGCGCACAATGGCCGCTTCAAATTTTGTCATGATAAAGAAACCACAATTAATGAGGGTTTTCAAAGTTCTCTACATTGTATAAAGAACAAGAACATTAATTGTTTTGATGGATTCATTAGGTTCATCGTGTGGCACTCTCGAGTTTGAATATAATTTGGTTGGTTGAATCAACATAGTCACTTGATAATCTTGGTTTAAGCTACAATGTAGGTGAGACACTGGTGGCATCTTAAAGAGGTGCTTAAAGATCAATGTTGTGATGCGTTCCATTGAGATAGAGTCCTTATGAAGTGGACAAAATATTATATACTGAGCATACAGTTTTAGGAGTTTTACTCAACTGTTCTCTTCCTGATATACATGTTCAAAAATCAACATAATTAAATTTAACTCTCACTAGCAAACTGATTAATTGGCTGGCCAGCCAGAACACAAATCAGAAGAGAGAAAAAAAAATAGAAGGTTATGTTGCCATCAAAGCGAAGGCACTGGATTTATTTAAAACTGGACAACTGCAGTAGGAGATTAAGTCTAACACAGGCTGCCATTTAAACAAAATGAAGGACACAAAGAACTCAAATTATAAAGTCACAATCATGGCCCAATTTCGCAGACCTGCTCAAGCACAAAAAGTTGCTAAGCACAATGAAAATTTGCTTACCAGAATAAGGTTACTAGCCAAAATACAATTTCACATGCACCCTCTGTGATTGGTATCCAGCTAGGTTTTGCTTAGCAGAAAATATTTTCTGTTTAAAGGTAGGGTCATAAAATTGTTTTTTGTCAATGTTACGTCGACAAAAATCAATTTCATTGTATAAAGAAAGATACAATAAAAGTCACATGTGAAAGTTTCAGTTGAATACAGTGTCTACTTGCTGAGAAAACAGAAAAAAAACTGTTACGGTATTTTCACAAGAACGTCGAATAAATCCACGTTTAGCGAGGTGACAGCGAGTACCAACCGCATTTCTGGCAGCAGCATTCGCGAATGGACACCAACCCTGTGAATCGTTTTCTCAGATTCAAATGTTTTGGAGTGAAAATTTATCCAAACCATATTACTTCGAAGAGCATCCTTTCCCACAATAATTTTTTTGCTGTTAACAGCTGCAGTGCTTCTCACCATGCAAGCCTTTTAAGGTCATTCATTTTTGGAGTGTTTACCAATCTACGACCCTACCATTGAGCAGACTTTGGGCCCAACACACAACATTGCAAATCTTTGTGCTCATCTCACAATACTGAAAACTGTGACTGTTGGAAGAACCGACGGGGAGATCTTTACTTGCCGGCCGAGTGCTTCTCCCTCTGAATGATGACGTCTAAGAGATCCTGGCGGTCCATATTATGGAGGATGGAGACCAGCTCTTTCTTCTTGAAGGGTCGGACTGGCTGGGCCTGCTTCTCCCAGTAGGCCAGGATGACGTGGGTGGGCTTCTTGCTGTACCGGCGGCAGTAGTCATCAACCATGAAGATCTCCTCACTTTTTAGACCTGCAAAGAAATAATTGAAGATTTTTGTTTGTTTTAATAACATGATGATTTATATTTCCTACTGAGTGAATCGCTGGAATGGGGGGGGGGGGGGTGGGAGATGGGAGATGGCTTTTAAGACATTCCTAGCATTGTCAACCATTGATACTGGTCAGGCGGTCAAGCGCACCAGACTCAAACTCTGGTGTTTCTGATCAGCAGAGTGTGGGTTCGAGTCCCGGTCTTGACACTCGTGCCCTTAAGCAAGACACTTAACTACTGTATTATTGCTTCGTCCTTCGGATGGGACGTGAAGCAGTAGGTCCCGTGTGTTGTATAATGCACGTAAAAGATCCCAGTACACTTATCGATAAAGGCAGGGTATACCTTTGGTAATTACTCCACAAATTAGTTACCACAAAAACTTACTTGTATTGGTAAGAACCACTTTAGCTGCTAATTGTATCAAACATTTTAAGATAAGATTCCCTTCGAAGTAATGTGGTTTTACAGATAGAGATAGTTTTTCACCCCCAAAAATTTGAGTCTGAGAACTGACAGTTCCTTCAAGTGTCTCAAATTAACTGCCAGAAAAGTTGATTCTTAAGTTGGTGTTGTCGCTGTTCCTTCCGTGAATGCGCAAAATGTACAAAATGACCCGTATTGCATACGCGTTTGTTCCCGTAAAGCTGGATTATTCCCAGTGAATATGTTTAGTGCCAGTTGTCCGACATACAGGTATAAATTTGATACTGGACAATCGCGCTTGTGCCATGTGAACTAGAGCACTTTATTGCCCGTGTTTCTAGCGCAGTTGACTGCATTAAAATTGCCCCACGTCACCTTGTAAACTATTACAACTTGCTACATGTTTGTAAACATGTAAAATGGGTCTGATAATTCAAAACATAGCTCTGCATACCAGTGGGAAAAAACCCCAACAATGAGCGCTTTTGGATGCCCTTCGAGTGAGAAAAAGCGCAGTATAAGAACTGCACGCTATTATTGGTATATGTGCACAAAAGTGCCAACGTGGTGTGAGTGAATGTCTGTGAGCAATGCACTACATGTACGTGTCCATGAGGTAAGGGGCATCCCGGCAATGGGAAGGCGGTGGTTACTCAGCTTATAAGAGTCGACTCCGACAGGGCTTCTGACTTGAGTCAGACAGCGTTTGGTGACTCAGACTCGAGCCATCCTTCGCTGTGACTAGACATTTGCAATCCTTGACTTTGCCGTGGGTGGGGTTAGTCACCCAAGAATCTTACAGCGGGTGACTGGACCTGTTTCTGGGGCTCTCCCCAGCCCAGGATTGCGTTCCAGGTGGGAGACATCAGGACAAAAACCTTGGCAAACACTTTATCCGAAACAAGCAACATAGTACACCGCCTACATATTTTTTGTCTTCAAATGTTCACTCAAGTTACTGATGATCTGATAGTCATTGTGGAGCATTATGTATTTCGTAGGAGTAGGATTGTCAAATTGAATTCATTTCCCGGACGTGTATGGCAAGTAAATTGCACAAGTCAAATATCTTTAGATTATCTTGGAGTTTCAACTTTGGACAAACAAATCTCTCAATTCAGTCTGCATGTTGACACATTAAAGTTTGAATTTCAGCAACATGTTTGTCATTCTCTCTCTCATTAAAGAGACCTAAAATAACCTTGACCTCAAACTGAAAGGTTTGTGACACTGGATTTGATGCAATTTTCACGTAAGTTGTGTAATACAGAGTTTGGTTCATGAGGGCATAATGAACCTACATGTAGGAGATCTTTATTGGGGGGGATCAAAATACGGCTTGGATCTGGAACTTTTTGGTACCCCTATAATTTGTTATTTCCCTGGGACCTTTTGCGACGCAAATCCAGTACATCCCATGACGGTTGAGAGGAGTTCCCTGGAGGTAATCCTTGTTCCCGTCTTATGGGAAGGGACAAGTTCTCTGTAAGTTCCTCAACGAAAATGGGGGGGGGGGGGGACACAGAAAGAGCGAAGCAAGGAGGAGGTCATGTGGTGTTACAAGATTAGAGGCCAACAAGGGGAAGTTGAAGTTTTGAGGGGGAAACTGCATTTCTCCTGCATCCTCTGCATTTTTTTTTTTTTTTTTTTTTTTTTTCAAGAGCGTTTTCAGATTTCAAAGAGGCCTTTGAGATGTTTAAGCACAAACAACTTGCAAATGGAATTGCAAAAGATGAGGGTAATGGGAAACAGACAATGGAAAACTAACTTTTACATCTCAGCCTCTCAAAACATTGAGTAAAAAGCCACAAAATCTTTTTTGAAAATGAGAAGCACATGTACATGTTTGTCTCGATTCAGAAAGAGCTGTTGAAATGATGTTTTCGTTAAAAAAATTGCTGCCGCAATCTCGGTCATGTTTCCTGTGTGCCAAAACAAATGCATAACACTGATTCTCGGCAACAAATGGGACCAGACTAGTTTCCACTCTTTGGACATAGCATTTGGTGCTCGATATGGGGGCATGGTGGTACCCCCCTCTATGGTGTCTTCATTGTATGCTTGGAATCTCAGTGGTTTCAACTGCCTCTAGCCATCAGGGGCCAATTTCATAGAGCTGCTTAAGCAGATAATATTGCTTACAAAATTTATGCTTAGCAAAAATTAGCAGGATACCAGTCAGAAATAGTGCGTGTGACATGGTATTTGCACTGGTAACCTTAGGCTGGTAAGCATAATTTGGTTGTGCTTAGCTACTTTTTGTGCTTAAACAGCTCTATGAAATTGGACCCAGGCTAGCCCGGTGGTCTAGTGGTAAGACATCTGCTCTAGCAAATTATAATCTCAGGAGTTCTTTAGAGGACTTGTTATTCATTTGTTTATTCACTTATTTATTTATTTATTTTATTGTAATTTTTATGTATTTATTATTATTATTTTTGTATTTTTTTATTGATTTATTGATTGATTTTTTATTTCATTAATTTTTTTGTATTTTTTATTGTTTTATTATTATTTTTCATTTATTTATTTATTTTTATTTTTATTTTTTTTTTTTCTTTCTTATTTTTTATTTTAATGTTGTTGGGTTTTTTTGGTTTTTTTTTTGGGGGGGGCTACTTCTGTACACAAGGAAAATAGTGTGTTAAAGCATGAAGCTAGGGTTAAAGTATAAAACATTAGGGGGTACCCTCTGCCCACGTAACCGGCATGGTACAGAGCATTGGTTTGGTTGTTTTGAATGGGAGAAAACAAATCCTGATAGACATCATAAAAAACACACCAGGGAAAAAAGAAAAGAAAAAAAGTTCCTTATTTATTTAAGAGTGTGAGAATACGTGCAGGCAACACCATTGCGAACTGGGACGAGATATTCGCACTTCACAATGAATGACCCCCCCCCCCCCAGTGAACAGCAGAGACTGGTTGTCTGTGGATCAGGTATGAGGCAGAGGTGGGCGGAGTTGGAATACCAACAGCGTGACTCATCAACTGCACCAGTATTACCTTAAGCACTGATTTTCTGTTGCCATTATCACACCTAGGTTGGGAGCAATGCGGCGGAAAGATGACTGAACAAATGAAGTCACGAACTACATACACAACGAAATTGAAGGAATGCGGAAGTACAGTGCACTTTCCTTTCTTCTTTGGTCTCTCTTTGTGACAACGCCGCACGCACCACATTCAAGGACTGAAGTTTGTGAACGCCCGATAAGCAAAAGAGATGAAAAGGATTTGTCTCTCACATTGGATGACTATAAAACAACAACAACAACAAACGGCAACCGAAAAGCCTCTCATGGTTGACCCTTCTGCGCATGAGATGGGACAGCATTGGGACAGACTCTGATTTACAATATCAACAATGACTCATCGATTTGATTGCAACTGTAAAACTTTTAAGCTTAAGGTTCCCAATCATGTAGCGGAAACTTCATTTTTATTTTATTTATTTATTTTTATTTATTTATTTATTTATTTATTTAATTTTTTTTTTTTTTTGGGGGGGGGGGAAGAAAAACAAATTTATTGACTACTTCATCATGAGTTTAGGGGTAAATTATGCTTGGATCCAAGAGGGGGGGGGGGTACCCTGTTCCTAGAGCTGTGTATTGTGTAGCCTGAACATCTGACGTCACCCTTCCAGGCTTGCGATTAACGCCAGACACTGGCCTTGAGTACCTGGCAGGAACCTGCCAGATGTACCTTTGACCTCACATCCCATTCACACAACATAGAGATCAGTGATACACATGATATGTAAAGCTTACGTCACTGCATGTTTATCCAATAAAATCTTTTGGCATTTGAGACCAGTGTCTGTTGCAGATAAAGACAAGGGAACAGCCATGTATTGAGTTGCGACATAGAGGGACCAGTTTCTTGTGGTCACATGGTTTTCCGCTTAAATGTAGCACAACCCGATGTGCAGCTTTAGTCTGGCACCCTGTGGACCGAAAACGGCTTCAAATCGCAAGTTGTCGCAACACTGCTCAATCCAGCCCTAGCCTTTTATTGACAGGCAAATAAAGCAGAAAACACGGACTGTGGTTTTGTGATCGGTTTCTTAAAAAAACAAACAGTTGGCATATGCTCTTCCTCAATCTGGTGATGTCTAACTTTAACTCTATAGAGTTGTTTAATAGGGTCCTTCCTTGAAAAAAAAAGAAAACCCCAACGAATATAGTAGCACAACACCCAACTGTTAGATTCTAATCCCATGTAAAGCATGATCAGTTGACTAGTATAGTCCTCTGTCCAACAGAATCAAATCAACCATGCACCTGAAAGGTGTGGATACGATTAAAAAATTACACTTCTACAGCATTGGTCAAGTTCGGGCAAGGACCAATGGTTAACTAGTGATTGTTTAGTGACATATGTAGGGCATGCGCACAGAAGTACAAGTGCGAATGACTCTAATAGTCAAGTCCTGTCAAAACGATCAACGGCTTAACGTACGTTATTATTTCTGATAACCGGTACACTCTGCACTGTGCTATGAAAACGGCTATTGGTAACCAGCGATGCGACCATGCCCGGTAGGCTGGTAACAAATAGTCGACTAGCGTAGCCCAACCACTGTCAACAGAGTTCGGGCTAACTTAGTCGAACTATGGTCAATGAAAGTCCTTGAGCAAACTTGATGAAATTGTTTAGGTAAATGTTCTTGTCAAAAAATTTTAAAAAGTGATGAAGAACAAAAATTTTCAAATGGTGGGCAATGCGAGTGTGAACAAAAGTGTTTGCAGTTAATGCAAGAAGAGAAAGATGCTGAGCATTTTTCAAGGAAAACTGGTTGTGTGGAAATAAAATGAGCTGTATTGAACTGAACAGGGCCCAATTTCATGGACCTGCTTACCGCCGAATTCTGTGCTTGCAAACACCATTCTCCGCTTACAGGGCGATTCCGCCAAATTTCTGCGGTAGCTGTGTAAGAAGGAATGGCTAGTAATGGCGTGTCATGGCCTAGCAGTTAAGAGCACCGGATTCAATCTCTGGTGTTTGATCAGCAGAGTGTGGGTTCGAGTCCCGGTCGTGACACTTGTGTCCTTAAGCAAGACACTTAACCATGATTGCTTCGTAAAGTTGGGGAGGTAGTGCTTTCTGCTCTA
Organism: Pisaster brevispinus; assembly: GCA_023634235.1. NCBI lineage: Eukaryota > Metazoa > Echinodermata > Asteroidea > Forcipulatida > Asteriidae > Pisaster > Pisaster brevispinus. The sequence goes on from JAMKCF010000022.1 coordinate 2,216,645, forward strand.
CCAGCCAGGCTTCTGATGGATGATACCCAAGCCTTCATCCGTATGGACTGTAAAGGGGGTAACCCTGTTTCAGCCCCAGGGAGTAGGTGGCAACGGCCCCTGGAAAAAATAGTTGATTGTAGCCCACACCTTGAAGTGGCCTTCAGGCCTTGTGTGTCTGGCAAATTTTTTTTAAATATATTTTTAAAAAACGTGGAGTACACACGCGCACAAGCAAAAGTTCTCTGCTAACCAGTGAAATATGCCTCATGTAAGCGTGGATTTCTCTGCTTCAGTAAGAGCTGATTCTTTGCTTATAGGGTAAACAGAGCCATAGATTTGGGCCCCGTACTTTTCCTCATCTAAAAGAAGATGAAGGTTGGAAAAACGAGTTCCCCTAAACTACTCATGTATTATCCCTTTAAACTCTTATCAGTTAAAGTTATATTTCAAGGAACTGCGAACGTTGTCTTGTGACAGGAAAAGTCAAGTCTAAAGTGATCGGAAGTCTAAAATTACACATTTACCACACAAGCATAATGCACCCAGTCCCACATTAATTGAATGAAGCTCCAAGCTTCCAGTGTTATTCATATATTTAAGCATAGCCGTGAAACACTGGAGAGGGTTTAAAGGTATTATACAGGATTGGTAGAGCTGACAAAATAGTCCCAGACAGTGTTCATGTTTTGTGTGATCAACCACATACACTGTACATGAAATAACAAACCTGTGACAATTTTTGCTTAATCCGTTGTGCGAGTCAGCAGAAAATGGTGAAAAACCATGCACAATTTTTCAGCATGTAAACACATTGTCCTTAATGTGGGTTGTAACAACCACAATCAGCTATTGCGTTTTTTTAAGGCTGTCAGATAGTTTTCTGGAATAAGATTTTATTTCAGAGGGAAATATTTCAAAGAAAGAATGGTTCTAGTATGAACTTCATAATCAGGAAGCTTTCAGACTAAAACCACATGTAAACAAAGATGTCACAAGAAATAACTGAAAATCAAAATTCAGTTTTTATAAATAAAAAAACAAAGTATATAAATTAACAAACGAAAAAAGAAGAAGAAAAAGTACCCAGCTGGCCAAGATTGTCAATTCAATTCCTGATCAAACCACAAAGTTGTTTGTTTATGCCTGAAAAAAAAACCCATTGAAAAGTACTGATGAAATTTTTTATCATTGACTATTCTGAATGGTCCCCTACATGTATTGTCCTCTTGTACAGAAGTACCCCGTTTCCCTAAAATCCTCTAAAGTATTCCTGAGATTGAGATTGAAGGCATAATGGGGGGGGGGGGGGTGGCATAACATGCCTCATATCGAGCACCAAATGTCAGAACATGTTGAAAGGGCTGCAGGACTTGTACAGAATGCAATTTTACTGGCCCTGACCTTGATAAATCGCTGGAGTCAGGCATGCAACTGCAGTTTGTTGAAAACGAAATAAAAAAAAGGGGAGTGCCAAGTGCATCAAGGCTTTGTTCGATGGCGCACCTCAGCTCGTTTGGTGCTGGATACATGTGGAATGGTGTACCCTCTCTTACTGTGTCTACACTGTGTTCTAGGAATCTCAGGAATTCTTTAGAGGATTTTCGGGGGGGGGGGCTACTTCTGTACAAGAGGAAAAGAGTGTGTTAAAGTATGGCAGCATATTGGGGAGGGGGGACCACCCTCTGCGACATATCGGGCATAGTGTAGCTGGGAAACCGAAAATGAGCAAACCAGCTGAAAGTTGCATGCCTATACAAATGAGCCCTGCATTAATGTATAACCATCAAATCAGTCAGCGGTGAAAATCCCTCCTACATTTGTATTCAACTTTTTAATATTTCAATGTTTTTGTGTGTAATGTATTGCTGATGTTTTTTAATGACTGTTTTTGTACACTGTAGTATTTTTCAAAGCTTTTTATTATAGCTACTGTATTGCAGTATTTTTCAATAAACCATTTTATCACCAATACGTCAGTTCATGGCATGACCAACAACATGTACTATCACATGTAGGACACCCTGCCTCCAACCAGAACCAAAGCCATGAAATCCTGTCAACTTTAAAGGTCAAAAAACCTTCTTAAATGAGCCAACATGAAAACAAACGTCTCACTTGATAACTGGCGCACGTCCGTACATGTACAAGAAATGTTTTCCTTTTCCCCTCTTACGCTGCGAGGAAGGAGAAGTTGGGGTGTGGGGGACGAACGAGGGGGGGGGGGGGGTTTGAGAGGCTGCCAGTACAAGAAAAAAAAATACTCATCAGCGGTTTTGAGCTAAATTGTTTATCAGATTTCACCATGCACTTAATCTGGGTCAGCCACATCGTGTTTCAGCGGTGACCACAGGATTACGAAACAAACATGCACATACTTCACACTTGGGGGAAATGACATTATTTCACTTCCTTCAAATTACATGAATGCGTCGAGTGAACATCACATCTCGTTTGCTGTCCCCCCGGCCCATGTCTGCGTTGAACCGCGCGGTCCATCAGACCGTGGAGGAAGCCTCCATGATCAGACATGCAACTTTGTAGTAGTTGCAGAGCCGGCGATGCCAACATGTGCAATCTTGCAATCGGGGAGATGTGTACACTCCGACAGGTATTTAGAATCAACATAAAAGGGAAAAGGTTTCCGTAGCCGGGTAGATTTTCAAATGCATTCATCAGAACACCAAAAGACTGGCTTTATTTTCAGGAACTTGTTTGCAGAATTAAAGTAGGGTTGGCAGCTCTGCAGTTGGCAACACAAACAATCTTTTAAAGGAAACAGCCGGCCAGCCACACATTGTATAGTTTTTTGGGTTTTTTTCAGTTTTCTTTGTCACCATTATGAAATGTGGGAAAGGAAATCAGCTGATCTGCTGAAAAGCTCCAGAGATTTCCGGTCTTTTTGTTCGTTTCTTTCTCTTGGTGGAAGGGTCTCTTTCCAGTTGGAAACTGATTAAATTCTTTCTAGATCCATGACAAAGAGGCCTTTTAAAAACAGTATAAATTTTGTTTGCCACACTCGAAAAGTTCCAGAGATTTCCGATCTTTTTGTTCCTTTCTTTCTCTTGGTGGAAGGGTCTCTTTCCAGTTGGAAACTGATTAAATTCTGTCTAGATCCATGACAGAGAGGCCTTTAAATAACAGTATCGATTTTGTTTGCCACTTCCGAAAAGTTCCAGAGCTTTATGTCCTTTTGTTTTCTTTCTCTTGGTGGAAGGGTCTCTTTTCAGTTGGAAACTGATTAAATTCTTTCTAGATCCATGACAATGAGGCCTTTTAAAAAACAGTATCGATTTTGTTTGCCACTTCCGAAAAGTTCCAGAGCTTTATGTCCTTTTGTTTTCTTTCTCTTGGTGAAAGGGTCTCTTTCCAGTTGGAAACTGATTAAATCCTTTTTAGATCCATGACAATAAGACCTTTTAAAAATAGTATAAATTTTGTTTGCCACTTCCGAAAAGTTTCAAAGCTTTATGTCCTTTTGTTTTTCTCTTTTTCTTGGTGGAAGGGTCTCTTTCCCGTTGGAAACTGATTAAATTCTTTTTAGATCCATGACAATGAGGCCTTTTAAAAATAGTATAAATTTTGTTTGCCACTTCCGAAAAGTTTCAGAGCTTTATGTCCTTTTGTTTTTCTCTTTTTCTTGGTGGAAGGGTCTCTTTCCAGTTGGAAACTGATTAAATTCTTTTTAGATCCATGACAGAGAGGCTTTTTAAAAATTTGTTTGCCACACCCAATGCTTTGTTCTTGTACATGTACATGTAGAGGGCAAGGCAGTTTTTCCTTGGGAAGGACACCTCTATGAAGGAAATTTTCCTATGTACTAGAACATTTCAAAGGGCACCAAGGCAATGACCAAGGGCAAGGGGGAAATTGCCTCCTTCTTGGGGGGGGGGGGAAGACTCTTTTTTCTGGCTCACCTAGATGCTCAGCAATTCCCTTCCAGTTTTTCTGGTACGCTAGTTCCGTGTCGCACATCAAGCAGAACTTGACCAAGACGGTGTGAGGCAGTCCCATGGAGCAGCCCAGCTCCTTAATGTGCAGCATGGCATCCAACACCTCATGAAGCTCCTAAGAATCACGGACAGGTAAAATACACACATTTTCAATATCAATATGTTCAAATGTGCCTTACTTAAACAATTCTCCAAACATGCCCAGAGAGGGCGCATCACGCAGCCAATCCAGAGACACCAGGTAAGCCCCTCCTCTTTCGCAATAAACGTCCTGGTGGTTCACTTGGGATACACAATGCACAGGACCTACAATTTGACATCCCATCTGAATGACGAAGCAATAATGCTTAAGTGTCTTGCTCAAAGACACAAGTGACACCCTAGGAAGTTAAGTTCATTAACACCAATGAGCTTAGCAGGCTTCAATTTTACAGAGCTGCTTAGGAGAGAAAATATATCAGAAATGTGGAGCATAACCTGGGCCCAATTTCATGGCTCTGCTTACCGCCGAATTATGCGCTTACGATCACCATTCTCCGCTTATTGTGCAAGCGCTGAACTTCTGCGCTCGCTGTGTTAGCGAAGAGCATGGAGTACGCACTCACACAAGCAAAAACACCCAGCTAACCTGTGATTTGATGTGCTGCCGAATCTTTGCTCCCGGTAAGCAGAGCCATGAAATGGGACCCATGAGAGTACCAACAGGGAGGAAGAAAAAGGGTACCAGTCACACAAGCTCCCTAGCTTGTACCAGACTCAAGTTCTGGTGGTTACGTTATCGGGTTTGGGTTTGAATCCCAGTCATGACGCTTGTGTCCTTGAGCAAGATACTTTACTATAATTGCTTCTCTTCACCCAGGAGTACAAGTGGGTACCTGCGAGGGTAGAGGTTGATATCATGTTTGAAAAAGCCTGTAAAGAGCCACAGCAGCCCAGGGCTGTACCCTCCCAAGGGAGCCGAGAAAGATTTTTAGGAATGTTACTAGCCGAATGACTAAAGCCGTGTTCGCATTGGATAAATTTTCTTATTGAGACCGTGGTTAACATCCCAATAGGTGAAACTTACCAGCATCCGCACTTGGATCAAGGACGTGGGTAAACTAACCAACACGACCGGCGAAACTAACCGACACGATCGGCAAAACTAACCGACTAACTTAAGACAAACACAAGAGGGCACTATTGCAGTGACCTTTGACCGGGATGCATGACAGTGAGAATGCAATGAGTGCAACAAAGCTTCTGTGTGAACATGTGCGTGTAAATCCGAGGGACCGGATATGGCTTTTTACCGGGACGGCTTTTACCCAGATCGCGCTCGCACTGGACTTTTCGGCTCGGTTAAACTGACCTGGTCAATTTAACCGGGCAGAAGCGGGCCGGTTAAACTACCCATTCGGGTCGGGTAAGTTACCTGGGAGGGAAACTTCCTGGGCTGTCCGCATTGGACTTAAAATGGTAAAGTTACCATTTGCTCGGTTAGTTTACCCAAATTAAGTCCAATGCGAACACGGCTCAGGACACAAATGTTCCAATTTCACGGTTCAATTTCATGGTGAAGCTTACCACTGAATTCTGTGCTTACGGCACTCTGTTAAGCATGTAATTCTATTGGCTGTAAGCACAGAATTCAGCAGTAAGCGGAGCAATGATATTGGGCTGCAACTTCCTCTATTTTACTTTGCTAATTAAACACTGTAAACAAGTGTGGCTGGAGTGGGTTGTGTAAGTCAAGTAAACTACATTATCGGAAAAACAGCAAGATTGTTGCTGATAATGAGTAAAAGTGGGCAGCCAGGGGAATTCCCTGATGTTGTCACAGGTATTATTGTCTTACTGAAGAGGATCCGTGTGACCTTAAAGGAAAGAAAGCTTACGATAATTTATCACGTGGGACATAACAATGTGGGTGTTATCCTCATCAACAGGAAGGAATGGTCAGCTCAGGTACCGGTCAGTTCCTGATGAAAAGCTGCACAACAGGACCTTGGACCAATTTCCCGGTGCTGCTCACTGGTGCCGCTAGAATTTGAACTAATTTTCCGGGGCCCTCATAGCCAAAACGCCTATTGTTTCGTTTTTTCAGCTGAGCATATTAATTGTCTTGCCTGTTTTATGATCTACTGAAACAATAAATACTCGTATTTCAATTGGAAGGCTCCAACATTCCCTCAATGCACTTATGTTTACTTATTGGGAACTTTATTTTCTTAAGGGAATTTTTAAATATTCTCTAGGTCTGGATGTACTTGTAAATACATGCAGGCCTTGAACTTCGGTCTTGAAGTGGCATGGCAATTGTCCTCTGGTAAGGGGCACTCTTATGAGGACAATGTAAATTTGTATTGGAACTTTGCAAAGGGCACCACAGCAAAAGCACAGGGCACCACGGCAATTGCTGTGGGTGCCGTGGGTTATTTCAAGGCCTGTACATGTACATGTATCTTGCCTGTAATATGGTCTTATAAATGATATCCTAAATTTAGTTGAAATCCAATGCTTACGACTACAGAAACTTCTGAGAAGTTTCACTGGTTTGCAAGGAAGGTTTACTCATACACATACAGGTGTGCATTCCACTTGCGCAAACGTTGGCAACGTTTGCACAAAGTGGAACGCAGCCTTGGTGTGCGTACTTAATAGAGCGTCTCATAAGTCGGAATGGTAGGAATGTTCTAGGGCTCTCCCCGGGTTTTTTCAAAACTGTAGGGCATTCTGGACCAAAATTGTTTTAAAGTTTGGCCGAAGCACGCTAAATTGAAACAACATTTTCGGAATGTTTTCTACTTGGTGCTTATCTTGGTTTTAAAAGCTCTACTGTGCAATTTGGAGCGTTCTTTATGGTTTTCTCTCGGTTTTTATGAGAAAAAAAATAACAGTAACGAAATAAAATATACATTTTGTTTACGTATCGGCTGAAATTTGCGCGTATCGACATGCAATTTGCACGTATCGGCCCGATAGGCTAGCTTGTACGTGGGGAGAATCCTGTGTTCTAATCGAATCGGTTAAGTATTCCATCGCATGTCCATGGATCAGTCTGTTGGACTGCCGGAGTGTCCATTGAAACTTCAAAAATACCAATGTGCATATTCTCTCGTGAAGGAGAGTGTACTGTTCCTGTAATTCAGCACAATGCCCAGCAGATTGCTCTGGAGGTCCACTGAATTGCATACATGTACGCCTGACATGAGAACATTCTTTCTCACCCAGAACATGCCCGACCTTTGAGCTTTCCCTTACATACACACACATTAAGTAGATTCTTGGCTTGTAGAGACAGTACAGTAGTTTGGCTTTATTACTCTATTTCCTTCTAGTCGTCCTTGGCAATTATAATAATAATAATAATAACCCATTCTTATATAGCGCATATCACCGCGAGGTCCCTATGCGCTGTCAGTATTAGGTATGTGGAGCCACATGTTGTAATATGAGACCTATTCCTTTACATAGCGCCATGTAATGGTTTTACAAGGTGCTGTGGCGCAATATGCAGCCAATCAAACCAGGAACACCGGGGATGAACCCCTTCTCTTTACGATAAGTGCACTGGGTTCTTTACCCGCAATCTTTCAAAGGGAATCCTTTCTCAAAACAGTTTATACTGCCAACAGCTGCAGTGCTTCTAACCAAGTAAGCTTTTATGCAAATTAATTTTTCGTGAGTGTTTACCAATCTCTTACTTAACCTTTAATGGGGCAATAATATGCTTGTGAAAAGAGCAAGGTATTGGCTATCTGCCATCTAGGCCTTTTTGCAAACCTTCATTTCAATACATACTCAAAACAAACAGATGTCCTAAATTAACATCCAGAGATGAAAGCCTTACTAGTGACATCCAAACAAGTTTTTTTGCCAAACAAATCGTTTGGGGAAATACACAGTATCGCCAACAATCTCAACTAACTAGAGTAGGGTGGCTCAACAAAAATTTTGAAATAAAAAAAACCACAAAAACCAAAAGAAGTCCACAGAAATGCAACTTTGTTTCTGCAAAAGAAAAGAGGCGCACAAAACTGTTTTTCAGTGTTTTTCAGTTTTCTCTGGCACCACACAAGAGAAAAGAGGAAATCAGCTAGTCAGCTGACATGACAAGCTGCATAAATACTGGATACTGTCAGGATGAACGTGTCCTGATAATTTTGACAACATCAGACTAAAGACACCTCCAAACGGCAGAGCGTGGGTTTGTTCCCTGCTTGACTGTCATGAGACAGAATCGAGGAAACTAACCTACGAGGAAACTACCTCCTGCATAAAATGTATTTTCAGACATCCTTGGCACTTGACAAATGTAATGAAGAGAACCCTGCTAGGATATACGTGTGAAGTTGCATTATAGCTCTGAATTATGTTACGACCAGTATCGATAATTTCCACACAGTGCAACCAAAAGAATTTCACAGAATTCGGGAAAGTACCGAGTATATTAATACACATCAGCGTACTGGTGTAAGGTTAAAAACCCAATTATATTCTGTATCCCCGATGCAAAAATGTTTACTATCTATTAAATTGTTGCAGTACCCTATGCTATGGATTCGAACTGTCCCTAGCCATCGGGCTAGCTCGGAGGTCTAGTGGTAAGACATCTCTGCTCCTGCAAAGCAAAGGTTCTGGTTCGAATCCCACCTGAGTGATTCCATGTGGATTTTTTTTTTTTTTTACAGAACTTGGGAAAGTACTGAGTACACAGTGTTTAATACACATCAGTGTAAGGGTAAAAACCAAATTAAATTCTTTATACCCAATGCAAAAATTAACATCTATTAGATTCATACTTCTACGATAAACTTTGTAATTGATAATAATAATGACTGTTTGGAGGGCTGATCATCCTTACTCCCAGCTTCTTCTTCTTCTTCTTCTTCTTCGTATCGTCAAGCATCAAATGGTCGTTTTCCATTTGAGAAGCTGAACTACGAAGGACGCGGTACAATGTGGTCGATGTAATGTAAAGGCACCTTTGGCAGCCATGCAGACCAGTGACCCATATGACAACAGAGCACATTTGGGGTTTTTTTCAGAGGGAGGAAAAAACCAGACGGCCCCCCCGAGAAAAGACCACAGGAGAGAACCAATGCAGAACTCTACTCACATGTAGCCCTAGCCAGGAATTGAACCAGCACCCCAATGGAGGGAGGCCGAGCACTTTACATACTACCCATCCCACCCCTGATCACACCCGGTACTGTGAAATAAGTTGGCCTCGAACCTTTTACTCAAAAATGTTTTGAAATCACACACTAGGTGGCAGCAGACTTACCGGGTAAATTTACGTAGTTCTGAGCATGCGCACATTACCGAGAATTATGGATTTACCTGGTAAATCTGCTGCCACCTAGTGTCCCAAAATGTCCACTGTTGTGTTTTAACTTGACCTGCCTATTATCAATTTAATCACTATTTAAAATCACAAGTTACAGATTGGAATTAAAGCGAGGAACCTGTGTGCGCAAGCATGTACGCCGAAAAAAAAAAACCAAAAGAACTCTTTTAAGGTAAAACAAATAGCAACCCTTTAAATTTGGAAAGAAAGGCTGGGAGTTTGCAGAATCGATTCCCAGGGACCCAGGCTAGGTCATTCCAAGGGCAAACGGCTTACGGGTCAATTATAGGCAATTTCCATAGGCGTCGCCATCTTGAGGATACGGGGTAAAATACTTTAAACCCCGATGTCCCCCCAGATTTTTGTGTAAAAATAGGTCAACAAATTTCACCAAAAAAAACATGCTTGCCCCCAACAAGCTTGTGCTTTTGAACTTGCTTCTGCAAACGTTTATAGCTACTCAAAACCTGTCAAATCTAATTGCAGATTTTGGTAGGTTCTGGAGTACAGTGATAAACAGCTTTTGGATTCATGCATTAAATTGTTAACTAGTAGTACTATTTATTATCTCTGGTACTGAAACCAACCATGCCTCATGAATGAACTTCAAACTGTTACCGTGTATTGGGGTAACTGCAGCTCGCAAGCCTGAGGAAACCTGTAAAGACGGGTGCTTGCTTTTGTGAACTCTTCAATGATCAGGGTTCTGGGTTCTTTTACGTGCACTACCAATCCTAATACATGGGACCTATGGCTTCACGCCCCATCCGAAGGACAAAGCAATTAAGGTAAAGTATCTTGCCCAAGGACACAAGTGCCACAGCCAGGGCTCGAACCCACACTCTGCTGATCAGAAACACCAGAGCTTGAGTCCTGTGCAATTACCCGCTCGGCCACGACACGCCACCAATACAACTGCAACCAGATAGTCTGTCAATTCAATCGGTTAGTCACCATAATAATACAGCTCAATTCTTTTTTAGACTGAGGAAGGATCCTTTTGAACAACCCCAGGGAGTTTGCACTAAATGGAGTTTTATGGCGAGGGGGGGGGGGGGAACTGAACTGGATACACTGTCCAAAGGCAAGAGTGTATGTATGTTTCAATGAACAAGCCTAGATGAATTCCATGCACCGTTTGGAAAAAGGAATGGCAACTCCAAATAGGACCCTACAAGTATCTTCAAACCATTATTTTAACGACCAAACGCTCGTTTACAAATAACAAACTGTTAAATACAGACAGTGATACAGCACTCGCTAGAACAAGCTGAAGTATGTATGCTCCCCCCCCCCCCTCCCCCGGTCCCTCTTTAAAAAAGAAAACACATCCCTTACAGTGTCCAATACAGGAACACACCTTGTTTTAATGGCTTCCCCAAGGAAGCCTGCCAGCTTTGCATGGGGAAATTGAGAGTCGGATGCGGATTATTGGATACAACCTGGATTTCACAGACCGGCACCAGACTGCTGTCAGATGAAAAGGGGGAGGGGGTTAACATGGGGGGGGGGGTTACAGGTGGAGCAGATAACAAGGGTGGGGTGACAGGTGGATGAGGTAACGGGGTTGGGTAATGGGAGAGGGTTATGGGGAGGAGGTAATGGGGATGGGGTAACAGGTGAATGGGTAATGGGAAGGGGTAAGAGGGGAGGGAGTGAGGAGGGGTTACAAGGAGGGGTTAACAAGGGGTGGGGTAATAGGTGGATGAGGTAACAAGGAGGGATAATGGGAGGGGGTTATGGGGAGGAGATAACAGGGGGATGGGGGTAACAGGTTGGTGGGTAATGGGAAGGGGTAAGAGGGGAGGAAGTGACATAAGAGGGAGTGACATGATAGAGAGTGACATGAGAGGGAGTATGGGGGTAACAGGGAGGGGTTAACAGGGGAGGGGTAACAGGTGAATGAGGTAACGAGGAGGGGTAACATGGGAGGGGGTAACGGGGAGGAGATAGCAGAGGGATGGGGTAACAGGTGAATGGGTAATGGACAGGGGTAACATTGGAGGAGGTAACGGGGAGGAGATAACAGGAGGATGGGGTAACAGGTGAATGGGTATTGGACAAGGGGTAGGTAACATTAGAGGGGTAACAGGGGAGAGGGTAACAGTGAGAAAACACGAGGGGCTAACAGTGTATGATGTGCTTCTGTATTTTTTCAAAGAAGCCATTTTGTTGCTTAAGACCTTCTGCTTGGACAACATGTCGTACTTTGCATGCCAAGCAGTCAGCCTTACATGTACGTCCTTCTGCAGGCATCCTATGGTTACACGTACACAAGCGCATGTACATGTACATCGAACATGACAGACCCAGGAATGACACAGTAGCCATAAACTTTAAAGGAACTTGTCTGTTCAGTTTCCACAGTTTGAACGCCACAGCATGTTAGTACTGATGCTATGCCGTACAAATTCACATTGGCGCATTTTTATTTTCCATTACGAATGTCTCATTAATTGAATGTATCATTAGAACTTCTCATACACGAACCAAGTAGTACAAAACATTTCAGGTGGTCCTTTTGTTACACTCGCAAAAGGACTGAACCATACACGGATTGACCACAAAAACAAAACATTTCCCAGTTGATGAAGCAAGCTTTCCATTCTTGAAACACATTATTTTTTATATGTGTGAATTTGTCCTTGGCACTGGGTGAACCTGGTTGCATGATACACCAACGCTGTGCATGTGCGCAGGATGTTTATCTTTTTCGCGAGAATGTCCACACACAGTGCTACGGAAGTTCCTTTCCAACCCGATGGCATATCAGGAAGTCAGCAAATCATCTGTGTGAATGTGTAAACTGTGCCATGTACATGCAAATGCTGCAAAATGGCTTTGTTCCTAAAACTTCCCACCGCGATTTTGCAAACCACAAGCCCACAAGCCGCTCTCTAATACCATGCATGGAACGACAAAAATCTTTCCCCAGTTATCCAGGCCAGCCTTTATCTAGAGCTCATAAACCGCCGGTTCTTTCCAGAACCGCACCGCGTGGAATTCTAAAGTACACGTGACGTCTCCGCAAAGCTGACAAGATCACGTGCCCTTCGTAAAGTTTCAAAGTGTACATTCCGCTAATAGAACAAACACAAGTCACGCACACATGGTGTACTCAAGACTAAAGCCACATCACTAACAAACATCTACAAATTAAAATAAAAATCTTCTGCAATTTACAGCTGCTTTTCAACCTTCCACAACCCATCCCCGCCACCCCCCACTAAGAAGTTTCAAGTGAATCCTCAAATGGAATTCTTCATTGACTTCATCCAGTGTTGCTCTGTCATTTGGTTAGGGCCAAGGTTCTTCTAAGATGGCAAAAACACAACTCTCAATGCTGACTCTGGAGGTAGCATTGCTTAAAGACTGCCCCTGAAACCATGTGACAAATTGACACTGGATTTAGTCTGAGGAATTCCAATTGAGCATTCACTTGCAACCAAATAAGGCATGGCACCAGATCTGGTTTAAATCCAACTGTGGTCCATTCAATGGATTGATTCACTTTGAGGGTTTGAGGTCTTTCATTTCAAACATAACTTTAAACAGGAACAGAAACAGGATTATACATGAGTTGATAAACATTAACCTACCCACGCTGTACGCAGGTCCATGTGTAAATAATGTCGACCCATCTTTAAAAAGGTTTGGGAATGAAAGCAGGCCTTTTTTTTTTGTCAAGCCTGGTTTGCGTATATTTTATTGTCTGCTTCCAGGAAGCTGGGGAAAAGGGATGTGAACTTCAATGAAACCCCAACAGCAACAAGTCATTGTTGCTGCTATTTTTAGGCTTTGATTTTTTTGTTTTCTCCAGCTTGTTAGAGCTGGGTGCATTTTCACACCACTTTGCTTTCTGTATGCCGAAGCCGAACAAAGTGGCTTTTATTCTCTTCAAGCTACATGTATTAGTTTGTTCCTAGTTGCATATCTCTATATTCATATCGACTTCCTTTTTTCCCTTTTTCACATATTTACATGTCTTTGTTGAAACAAAAATTGATTTAATTTAAAAGGGAAGCCTTGAACTAGAAAGAGTTATGACACTGTTTGAGGAAAAGGTAAACTTCTATTAACACTTTGACAATACTCATGCCAAATAAACTGAATAACATCTCTCAAATGACGTGACTCTCTTTTTGCACACACAGGAGTTGCCTTCCAAAATATACACATGCCGATATGTGGCACAGGAACCCCCGCCCCCCAAAAAAACCAACAACAACAACAATAGCAGCAGCAACAACAACAGCAACAGCAGCAGCAGCAACAGCAAGCCAACAACAACAACAGCAGCAACAGCAACAACAGAAGAAACAAAAACAAAAACACACCAACAACAAAAGCAACAAAAGCAACAACAACAAAAACAACAGCAGCAGCAACAGCAACAGCAGCAGCCGCCGCAGCAACAACAAGAGCAGCAGCAGCAGCAGCAGCAGCAGCAGCAACAACAGCAGCAACAACAACAACAGCAACAACAACAGCAGCAACAACAACAGCAACAACAACAACAACAACAATAACTAGGCATGTTGCATTTGTGCACAAATGCCGAGCTGTTTCGTCATAACTTTTTCAAATTACTCAACTGAATTTGAAAGTTTTTTTTGTATTCAAAGTAGTTATGACGTTCAAGCCTGTTTAAAAAAGAATTTGGATTATACCACGTTTTGTAAGCAATTTATGACTAAAAGGTGCAAAAAATAGAAAAAATCTTAAAAAATCATGTGATGACGTCATTATGACGTCATTTCAGAATTTACAAGAACTTGCCAATATCCAACAACCTACCAAGTTTCAACATGATCGCACTAACACTTAGGGAGATATACGACTTTAAAAAAGGCACCTTTAATGCCGCGTCACGTGACCCCTGATGACGTCATCGATCTGAAATTTCACACATATGATGGCTGCTCGACGATCAACATGTGTGTAAATTTTGAAGTGAATACACAAAACTTCACCACACACATCTTCAAAAAGTCCATTTTGATCAGTTTTCAACCTGCCGCTAGAGGGCGTTCTTGTGTGTTGTGACGTCATCGGTATTTTTTTTTAATTACCCACCCTTGCCAGACAATAACATAGTTGAAAGCAACTTCATAACTATTTCCACTTTTGAATAACGAGGCACTTCCGGTTTCGACCGGAAGTAGAGGTCATGTGAGGTCACGCACACTGAATAAAATGAAGACCTAATTTATCCCTATACAATCCTGCAATCAAAAACCTACGGTCTCTTGTGGCTGATTTGTTACTGATTTTCAAATATTTAAAATAGAAACCTTTAGGATGACGTCACATGACATGTGATGACGTCATCATGACATCATTGTTTTAGGATCATTATTGCACCAATGCCTTTCATCACTGAAAGTTTCATTGCAATTGCCCATTAGGAACTATGCAAAAGGCCGCTTAGAACGAACGTGTGTTATGTCAATGGCTCTTTTTACTGAAACAGACAAATAAAAAAAGGAAAAAAAAAATAATAACAAAAACTTTAACGAAAACAAGAGCTGTTTCGCTGCGCTTCGCTACGAAACAGCTAATAACAGCAAAAAAAACACACAAATTGTTCCCATACTCCAACACGCTCTCTCCCCCTTGCACAGAAATCCCTCCCCACAGCCCCCGCAAATCCACTAAAGAATGCCTGAGATTCCCAGTACACAAAGAAGACACAATAGGAAAGGGGGTACACCATTCCACATACTGTTTACGTTCAGAATCCCCTGCCCCTCAGAATCCCCCCAAAATTGAACCAACAAATCTACAAATCTATCAGGACAGTTGAACGTGGATGGAATTGTTTTCTCTTACTATTGTGCTGAAACATGTGTAAATATTTAAATATCAAAATAATAAACTACAAGGGAAACTGACTGGGTAAATTTCAAATGATTCGGGGTTGAACAAAGAAAGTTAACTAGAGCGGGATTTGAACCAACAACCTAACGTACCCGCACTCTACCAACTGAGCCATCTATCTTTATATTGTAGCTACCATGATCCATAGACCATTTTGGAAACCACTAGTTGGAAGCCCCTATATCGAAAGCACACCTTTTCCAAATACTAACAGAGCCTAAGCCGAATCGGAAGCTGAAAAACCTGCTCAGTCTAGTCGGCTAGACCTGTAGCCCTTTTTTTTTTTTTCTTCTATCAAGTTGACTTAGGAACACTTACTGAGTTTACCCTCCCAGCCGAACAGTATCACTAATGTGTAAATGACGGTTTGTACATTGTATATTGTTTGCACACACACACAGATTACAAACTGGTATTTGGACACCGGCAGTTATGTAGTTTCAATATCCAAAGGTTGGGGACAGTCCCCTGCCATTGTACGTCTGCGACTACCCAACGAGGAATTGACCTTCAGCTGGGTTTAACAATAACTACAAATGAATGGATATGTTATGCAAGCTATGACTTTGAAAAGGTTTGGGGGGGGGGGACACAAAAAAAATCAGATTTTCCGGTTGGACCAGCAGACAAATTGACTGTTATCAGCAGCCCACATTTCAGTGTAACATTATTTACAAACAGATCCTTGTGGAATGTTCATCTTGTTTAGAAAATGGTGCAACCTATATTCCATATTCTTTTTATTCAAACCGCATTCACAATAAAAAAAAAAAAAAGGGTAAACTTGCACCTTTGTTCTAGACAGGGCAAACTTGTTAAAGTTTGATAATAATTCAACTTTTTGAACAATGAATGAAGCAAAACCACGCAAACTGCATGTAGTATTACATCAATGCTTAAATTTAAGAACAATGTACATGTACATTCACACATGTATGGCAAATACGCTATATAGCAAATGCACATCACACAAACGTATTGTGGCTTCACAAGTTTCTTCTTCATACACATACATATAAACAATAACATGTTTTTGTTTGGTGAAGTCTAGCAACACCTGACGGCATACACCATAATTGGAGTATTTCAACAGACCGGGACTGGGAGCTATCACGGGAAGGCGAAAAAAGGTTGGTAAAAAGCTAAATTGTAAGCATGAAAACCATTTTACATGTAGCTCTAGCCAGTAAACAGATATTTTCTTTTCTTTCTTTTTTCTTTTTTCTTTTCTTTTTTTTGGGGGGAGGGGGGATGGGGGGGGGGGGGCAAGACATACTTTTGAGGGCTGTTTAGTGTATCAAAACATTTGTTATTATTAGTTTTTTTAACTCATTGGGGGGGTGGCAAGGGTTCGGAGGGGGGGGTCCCTCTGGTTAAGCCATTGGCATATATATATAATATTGGCTTAACAAAGTTGAACATGATCTAGGTTATTTCCACTCACCATTGACTCACAGCTCTGGGGGTGACATCCTGGCTGAAAGTGGTTAGTCCTACAACAATAACAACAAATCAATAAATACACAAAATTGCATCATATTTCCATGGAAATCGAACCCACACAACATGACTCAATTCCAACCTCACCTTGGTCTTTCAACTGACAACAACAAAATGGGGCACATTACAACATCGGTTAGTCATCAATGAATAGTGTCAAATTACTTTTGTTAAACTTTGACCAACCTCGCGTGACTAGTGGTTGTACACAGCAGTCACAACTGAAAGCTCTTGTAAATACACATTGTATAAAGCCAGGTTTTTTGTTTTTTTGTAATTCAATCTCTTCTTCTCTCAGTTTTTTTCTTTCTTTAATGTTACTACTTTCCCATGAATTATGTAATTTGCACATCACACATGTGCACTGACACTACTGGTTGGCAAAATGAAGGAGCATAGTGCCTTTTTGTATGGGGCTGATGGTGGCGTGACGCATGATACACATTTGTGCGCCTGCCTCGTGCACAACTCTACGGCGTTTGCCAACCAATAATGTCTGTACGCATGCATGAGTGTAAATAGCATACTCCATGGGAAGGACTAATTATACTGGCCTAATACTGCACGGAGGCAATGGAGGAAATTGTCTCCATGCCCCCCTGAGCCCAATTTCATAGGGCTGCTTAAGCAGAAAATATTGCTTGACAATTTCCCGCTAAGCAGAAATGAGCTGGACACCAGTCATAAATTGTACTTGTGGTAATTGAAGTTGTTGCAATAAATCCAGTAAGACTGCAGTGAGCTAAGTAGAGGTACTTGGACGTGTAGACAATTTTATTATGCCGTTATTATCCCGATATGCCCTGACTTGGCTGATAAATTTTGGAGTGAAATTGACTGATCCTCTCAACACTGCCCCTCATGGCAACTGCCCAGCACTACGCATCTGGGGCCAAGTTCACACCAGGACCAATTGAGGATTAAAGATTGAAATTGCCTGGTACCCAACCCGTGTACCGGTTAATATCAACCGCTAGACAACAAAAGGTCCTCGTGCCAACTTGGCCCGTGTGGCTAAGACACATGGTCTGTCCTTCAACTTTTACATTTGTTAGAGTGAACTTTTAACGTCCTGGACTTTTTGTCCGTTTGTGGGCCCACCGTGGGTGGTTGGGATTAGTCAATGCATCATTAGTAGATCAGTCTATAATAAAGACATTACAACAACAATTACTTTGTGATAATGGAAGGTTGGAAGTTGTCAATGCATGGGAAAAAGTCAACCACATAACATTTGGGGCCAAATATGCAGGAAGTGGTAAAATACATGTAGAGACATTTGTGGCCATTATAGTGCTACACATGACAGAGTTAAGAAAGTCGTTTATACCTGGTTGAAACTGGAGCTGCAAGGAACTTAGTCCGGGGTGGCAGTGGCAAAGGGTTGTGAGGTGATGGTAGAACAGGGTTGACATAGAGACTCTGCTCAGACGGTAGGTTCATGTACTCGCTCTCAGCAGGACAGGACTCGTTCCTCTTTGGGTAATCCTCCCTGAGAGACTCCGTGGACATGTACTCGGGCTCTACCAGCTCTGTAAATTGGGGGTGGGTCTGGGGCAGCTCAGCCGGAACCGAAAACGAGCGACCATAGTTGGGAGGGGTCTTTGCATCACTTGCAGGATTACTGAGAGCGGTGAGGGACTGGGCGCTCGTTCGAATGGGGCTCGTCTTCCTGGATTCCGCAGAAGAACACCTTCCCCTCTCTTCTTCTGACGACAGCGACGACATGCTCTGCGTCATGTCCATGGAGGTCACATCGCTGGCTTGCGACAGGATGCTCGTCATGGAGCCCCCACAAGAATCGCATTCATCGGTTGGCTTCACCCAGCTTGGCTTTTCCACAGTGACAGACGAGATAGGAGTAACTGGTGGTTTCGGCAGCGGTAGTTGCACTGCCGATGTGACTCCCTGACTTTCTGTTTTCTTGGGCACAGGCGGCAAAGCTCTCCCGGCAGTACTAGATGGGGTGTCCAAGGATAGCTCCCAGACTTGCTCTGAATTAATGTCGTGCAGTTTACTTGTGGAGGCAGACATACCTTTTTTTATTTTAGTGCCCACTTTACAATCAGCCCACGTTGGGTTCCCCTGCCCTGGCAAGGCACAGGAAGTAGTCCGTGGTGGAATGAAAGGAATCTGTTTGTGGAGAAACTCAAACTCTCGCTTGGAGTCCGTTTCTGGCGAAACGGGAACAATTTTTATCGCGGGGACACAGTGGAATTTGGGGTCTGACATCTTCCTTAGGGCACTACCACAATCGCCATTCGGTGCTTTCAGTTGACATTTTGAGGCTGCCTCACACAAACATGGTTCCGTGGGCAACCGCAAGTTCAAATGCTCCGTGTACATATTCTCACTTGGCGTTTGATCAACTGGCAAATTCTGAGAAATTCTCTCCGTTTTACAGATGGAGGTGACCATTGTAGGGTCAATGCACAACTTCTCGCGTAGCAAGGTGGGGCCATCCAGCGTTACCTTGTGGTTATCTAGGATGCATAATGTAACAAAGCATCGGGTTAGACAAATAAACCCAGTGTTAAAACTATTCAAGACGAGACAATACAACATTTTATTTCCGCATTATCTACTCAGCTTACCGTTTGCGCAAATGTCACTCTGACCCAAGAAGCGAGAGCGTAGGTTTTCCACGACTTCTTTAATCTTCGCAGCGAAGCGTTCTTTTTCTGTTTTTACCTCATAGTAATCTGAAAATAATTTGTAAGTGTTAGAATCAAGGGATGCAAGTATCTCTACAAAACAGTCTTGCCTGTGCAACAGTCCGTAGACCCTTTGTATACATCCAGGTGATTTTAAACCAGAAACAAGCGTCCGACATTCTAAAACTTGTCATGACCGGGACTCAAACCCACACTATGCTGCTGACAACACCAGAGCATGGGTCCGGTGAACTAGACCGCTCGACCACGACACGCCACATATGTATCTGTAACAATAGCGCCTCAAAGTCTGCTATGGCTTCGGTTAGATCACTGCATCCGGTAGCATTACAAGGACGCCTCTGCAACCAGGGGTCGATTTCACAAAGAGGTAAGATTCATCTTAAGATGAGTTGTCAGTATTACCATAGTGATTTGTATTGTGACATCACACTTTGCTTAACAACTAAGATCAACTGGCAGTTAAGATCAATCTGAACTCTTTGTGAAATCGGCACCAGGAGCCACAACAAAAAACACAGAAGTCACAGTCTCCGACTCCGTAGAAAGATCATCAAAGTGACTTTCAATCCTAAATTAGCATCTTGCCTCTACAGACACTGTACTGCTTTCCATACAAAACTCACCACTGTTGTTGTTATCCTTCATGACGGTGAAACAAAGTTTGGTGCTGTCGTAGGAGATGTGATCGATGGTGTCCAGGCACCAGCGGAGGCAGTGTCTCGGGGGGTTGAGGTAGGCCAAGCATACGCTGGCCCAGTTGATGTGTAGAGTCAGACCATCCTCCTTGGTGAGGCTGTTGCCCCCGACTAAAGGTTTAACCAACCAACTCTCTGGTGGGGGTTAGAGAAAATAAGACTCTTATTGAACTCTTAGCTGGGAAACCATCCAGTTGGTAAACTGGGGCTGAATCCTTCCTGGACGGGTTATGGTGCCTGGAGAAGTCTATCATCCATACATTGATACCCTTCTGCTGGGGTTTGAGAGGGCAGATGAGATGGTACTGTAGGCATGATGACCATGGCTCATTAACCCATTAGAGCCTGCTCATTTCTATAAAATAATCACTATACACCCAGACATTGCTAATCTTGTTTGACTTTTTTTGCACCGTTACTTTCAGGAAAAAATGTCAGGAAAGTACATGGTTTTGTTTTAGAGTTGTACAGTCTATGTCAACATGGGAAACATTGGAAAATGTAAATTCCGTCCACAATACCTTTTCTTTGACCCTCTTGTTTGAGTGGAAGAAAGCCAAATCTTGCGGCCGTTTGCGGCCGCTATGGGCATTTCGGTACAACCGCTTGCGGCCGGCAGCCATGGTCTCTCAGAGGTTAAGGGTGAAAAAACTAAATTGATTTGTGCTTGTGTGTGTGTGTGTGTACCGGCCCTAATTCCCATGCGTATCGGCCAGATAGGCTAGCTTGTGCGTGGCAAGAACCCTGGTGAATTCTCTGCAGAAACGTGAGAAAAGAACAGTAAAGGATTTCGCGCTTGCTCATTCGCGGTCAAGGCAGTCACTTACGATGCTTCCAGAAGTCTTTCACTTTCTTGTCCCACTGCTCAAAGGTGGACACCGTCTTGATGCTGTTGTGGATGTCCTGGAAGAGCAGCGTCTGGTCTCGGACGGTGATGATTGCCCAGTAGAGGGACGGCGACCTCTTGTTGTACTGCCTGATAGAGCCCCGCTCTGTGCCGATGAAGTTCTCCTTGCTTAGTACATAGGTGTGTTTCTCATTGGTCTCTCTATCGTCCCTAAAGAGGCGCAGGGTCAAGGACTCTGTAAGGAAGAAACAACTTGAGGAATGAAGGATCGGGAATGCTCAGAATCTTGCTTGCGTTCCGTGCACTTGAAGTACAAATATGTTTTATTGTTTTTCCCAGGGACTTTTATAATCTGTAATAAATCTAGTATTATGAAACTTACCACCATCTGCCGACTTTTCCAGCACAGCCCATCTCTAAAAAAAAAAAAAGCAATAAAAAGTCACAGTTAAAAAATGGGGCTACATGCCTACATGTACTAACTTTCACTTGCAGTAAGCTAAACAAAGTTTACAAATCTAGTGCAGACATTGCATGGGATTCAACAAACGCTCTACTACAGTGTCTACACGTACCAACTTCTATGCCTGCTCATTCCTAGCAACCAGTAACCATTTTTCAGTAGGAAAGGCTCAAATTGAACCTTGGACTGAGGGATGTAGGCAAGCCGTGAATCCCGCACCATTAATGTCTTCACGCTATCATCCTGCGAAAAGTGCCGCCAAAATTCCAGTCATCTGCATCCTACTTCTAATAATTGTGAAACCCCTGCAGTGCATTGTTGATTTCAATTACTAAAGCAATGTGACTCTTCTTTTTTGTATGCAAGTTTGCCCCAAACAAGGCTAAAGAAAAGCCACTCTTGGTAAGGGGCTACAAGAAGAAAACACTTTAATGAAAAAAAAAAAAAACCTGGGGAAGCTGAAGGTAGGAATTGATGTTCCTCATAAAACAGTCTAGATTGTAGGATGGAGGGAAACATGCACCAAGCAAGGAGTTCTAAAGAGATGCAGTACGTGGAATAAAGCTGTTGGAGTGGCTCTTTGTTCTGCATCTCAGCAAAGCAAGAGTGTATGGATGAGAAGAAGCAGATAGCCTGGTTTCACGCTCAAACAAAAGGAGGAACCAGGTTGGACACACTAGTGGCACATTTACCATGAACATATCTGCACTTGGAAAAGACAGATGAGAGGCTGGCTACAGACCTATGGTAGGAAAGAGGTTGTAATGGTGATTCTAATCCTTCACCAACAAGATTAACAATACACTTCTGCCCTCTATCTACGTGATCAGAGGACAACTTTACAAACTCTATAATATCACACTAACGATTTCATTTCAGAGCAAATTAAGAAGAAATATTTCCTTTCTTGTTAAATTCCCTTTCATAATACAAAATAAAAGAGATTGATCAATAAACAGATTATCATCTGATTTTATTGACAGTGTGATCCTGAATCTCCAATACTTTCTCGTACACAAGCAGGGCTCGAATTTGACACTGGACCGCAGGCTCGAGGCCAGTAATTTTAGCCCTGGGCCAGTAAATTCATGACTGAACAAGTCCGGCGGTCTTGTGTATTTCAATTGAATAGTAAAACCTCAATGTATAATGATGTTGACAAAGTCTGATAAATATCTTTTAAATACCAGTCAATTTTTCTTTGTTCAAAACCCCAATTATTAAAAATTTACCCAGTCAGTTTCCCTTGTGGTTTGTTACTAGATATTATGATTAAAAAGTCGCATCCCCTTAAGGTGATCCCGTGGCTGCCGCTTCCCAGGTTGTATCGTATACTTGGGTGTGATCCCTGGCTACATGGCAGTTAACGGTTGCATGGCTTCTGACTGGCCCCTGAACAAAGATATTGACTAATAGGGAGACCGCCAACATAGGGCTGGATAGCTCAGTTGGTAGAGCGCCGGTACGTTAATCCGGAGGTCGTTGGTTCAAGTCCTGCTCCAGTCAATTTTTCTTTGTTCAAAACCCAAAATGTCTTTCAATTCTGATTGGGTATCAAAATATGCTAACCCATAAGACAAATGAGACGAATCTTTCTCTTAGTGCTTGTTCAAATACGAACAGTTTACATGTTTACAAATTTGCCGAAAGTTCTTTCTCAGTCATTTAGATTCTGGTCTTGTAAAATAAATTCTGGTCCGGTAAAAATTTAGAGCTACAGGCCCTGAGGTCTTGTGGAACTTCACACCAAATTCGAGCCCTGACAAGCATGACACTAAATGGGTGTTTGGGTACATGTAGTTCACATCCTTTCCCCCTCCTTTGTGAAAGGTTTGCATAATTTTAGCAAACAAATTTCTTTGACCAACACTGAAAAGGTCCAATCCTTTTTCTTTCCACCCATTGTAAGCCTACAGTAGCTATGGAGGGCACTGGCTAAATGTCTTGAGAAAACTACAGAGCTTTCATAAACAAAATGGCCTTTGCGTTCAGGCTTGAGAGTTGTTTTGTGTGGGATCTTGGGCGACTTAAGTCACATACATGTGCAGTACAAGGAAAGGGCTAAGCTCAGTGAATAATAAAGAGACACCAAGCAACCTCCAACAAAGATTCAGGAACAATGTACAGTGTATACAGGTTTCAGTACATATTCCAACTTTGAGGCAAACAATCTGTAAATCAGCCCGTACAAATACTGATTTACTTACAGCAAGAATGTTTTAGTACCCCCTACATGTATGTACCTTACGGAGACCGAGAACAAAACAGAAAAGGGAAAACAAAAAGGTCTCCATAGGGGAATTCTAAAGACTGGGGTGCTCCACAAGGAATTTTGTGTACAAAGTCCATGGGAGGCGCTTAACTACTGGGACAAAGGAAAGAACAAAAAAATATCTCCACAGGGATGTAAAAAATAGATTTGGTGCACAGGTATGTACACGTCCAATAACTATCAAATGTACGTGTTTTTATACCATGTCCACGTAGAAACGAACATGCACACTGCAAGTTTACAGTACATTACTTGTAGCACAAAGTAACCACATGATACAGGCATACACGTTGTACGTGTATATTAAATGGCACCTACATGATGTACTGAATGCTCCACACACAGACTGGCAACTTTATTTCTGTCCCCCATTCCACACACGTTCACCATAAACACCCACGCCAAATAATTACCAGCTTCCTCTTCCAAATCGCATCCTTTAAAACACTTTTGTTTTAACACTCGCCCCCCCCCCCCCCCCCGCAGCTTCAGAAGCCAACTTTAATTCAATTAACATTCAAACTGGTGACCCTGAATGGCAAATACAAATTCTATTCATACCATTTTTAAGCAAAAAGACTAACTAGATCAATTACTTGTACAAATGGTAAAAGTTGATCACAAGTGCCTTGCATGCTTCATAAGAATGTGGACAAAAATGACATGCTATGTACAAACATCAATAGATGGTGACATCACAAAGTTGCCGAGAAAGGTGTTAAGAGTTTGGACGAAGGGAAACGCTGCTACTTGGCATTACAGCAGACTCGATACCGGATGATTTCAGCTGGAGAGGTGGCTCATCAGGTGTCTGTTTTTAACACCCTGTTTTGACCTCAATTTATATGTTTTAACAGTCTGTTTTTAACCTTGACAGTTTCTGGACACCTTGTTTGGACTGCTTAATGTAGAGTTTTCATGAACCTGCTTCAAAGTTTTACAGTTTTTAGACCCCCTTGTTTTCTAGGTTTAAAAACTGTCAGCATAATGCATGTAAACTGGTCAAAGTCGAAACAGGGTGTCCCAAAACTGTCCAAATTCAAAGCTGGATGCCCAATATCTGTCAAAATTTAAACAAGATGTCAAAAACTGCCACGATTGAAAGCAGTGTAACTTTAAAAACTGTCTACATGTAAACTGTGCACAGTTCAACCAAACAGGGTGTCCAAAAATTGTTAAAACTGAAAGCAGGACTGCCCAACAGCTTTTCAAATTCCCTGTTTTGATTGTGACGCATTGTTTTAGACAAATGTTGGGCAGTGCTTACTTACAGTAAGTGCTTACTTACAGTAAGCACTAAACAGTAAGTTGGACACCCTATTTTGAATTTATCCTTGACAGTTTTGAGGCACCCAGTTTGGACTCTGGACAGTTTACAACTACATGTACACAGTTTTTAAATGACCTGAGTTGAATTGGATATGTGATTATTGTTTTTAAAATGGAACAGTTTTTGGACACCCTGTTTTGAATTTAGACAGTTTTGGGGCACCCAGTTTGGACTCTGGACAGTTTACAACTACATGTACACAGTTTTTAAATGACCTGAGTTGAATTGGCTATGTGATTATTGTTTTTAAATGGAACAGTTTTTGGACACCCTGTTTTGAATTTAGACAGTTTTGGGACACCCTGTTTGGACTTTGGACAGTTTACACATTACTAGACACCCTGTTTTGAATTTAGACAGTTTTGGGGCACCCTGTTTGGACTTTGGACAGTTTACACGTTACTAGACACCCTGTTTTGAATTGGGGCAGTGTTTATTGTAAAACAGTTTTTAGACAAAATTATGTTTTGAATTGGGACAGTGTTTGTTTGGGGCAGTTTCTGGACACTCTGTTTTGAATTGGGTTATTTTTTTTTTTTGAACAACCTGTTGGCGGATGTCCCCCTGCATGCAATGTCAACCTACAGTATATCATGAGCTGATTTTTTTGTGCGGTTTAATATGCCCCCATGAGTATTTTAATACTGCCCAGCCGGATTTCATCAAGGACCACATGGTCCTGATCAGGGATTTTAACTTTAACCAAAAGGGGTGAGGCTCCATCGGATTTACAATGCACGTTAGTCGCCCATGTGCCCCGGAACCCTCCCTTGCCAACGGGGAGACTATCAGCTGAAACGAGCCCATGTTTTACTAATGAGATATCCTGCCGTGTCAATTCGAGCCATCGTTGCTGAATTATGAAGGGTGAGGCGAGTGGGAACCGAGCAGCACATCAAATCACAAGAGGTTTTTTTTCTCCAATGTCTATATAATACATCTAGGCTGGAGCGGTGAACGGTCCTCGTGATTAATTTAATTAAACATAGCAGTGGTGCCAGCCAGCCAGCCTGTGGTTAACAATTACTTTTTAATCTGTACACCATGAACCCAAAGTTCCTACGCTGGGCTCATATGGGTGGTGCAGGTTTACAAGTGTGGAAAACGTACTTACCACAGAGCAAGGGTGTCTCCATTATTTTGGACGACTCAAAATTGAAAATAACCATAATAATAGTATGACATTCTTATAGATAAGCACAGTCTGGGAGAGTTCTCTCAATGCGCTTTACATACAATACATAATAAACAAAACACAAGTACAATCTACAAATTAACTTAAACATTTAAATTTCCCAAAACAAAGTAGGATTTGAGGCGTATTTTGAAGAGATCCGGGTTCGTCTGAGAACGGAGGGGACCAGGGAGAGAATTCCAAAGAGTGGGTACGTTGAAGGCAAATGTTCTTTTACCATATATACGTTTTAGTTCTGTGTGGGGGGTACCTGTAGGAGATGTTGGGTAGAGGGTCTGAGGAGACCTTGTCGGAGTGTATGGTGTAACCAATTCGGAAATGTAACGAGGGGAGAGACCATGGAGAGGGACAGGTCTAGAGGGTATGGCAGAGTGCTTTACAATCGTACAATGTATGCCATAGTGCACAACATGTGAATTGCTAACAAAACATGCATCAGTAAACGACTGACAGGCAGAACTCAAATTTGTCTATTTTTTGCTATATTGACATACATGTACATGTACCAAAAAACAAACATACACAGTGTGTACATTATGTACTGTACTGTGTAATGTGTTTGTTTTCAATACAACTCATTCATGCAGAAGTTGATATTCACATGCACTCCATATAATGAAAACTACCAGTTCCTGTTTTGGGTTTTGTCACGTGTCTGCCTCAACTCCATTCTGCCTTAGTTGCTATCCATTTATGTTATTTCAATATTTCCATTGTACAGGTCTTTTTTTCATGGCACATAAATTGTTTGTGAAATTGTTTGTGGCATGATGGTACCCACCTAAAAAAAAAAATAAATAAAAAAAATAAATAAATAAATAAATACTACTACTACTACTACTAATAATAATAATTAATAATAATAATAATAATCTATTGTGTCTTTATTGTGAGCTTGAAAAAAGTAGGAACATTTTATTGCGTTTTCTGGCGAATCGTGGCTGAGCGGATAAGAGCACTGGACTCAAGCTCTGGTGTTTCTGATCGGGCAGAGTGTGGGTTCGAGTCCCGACCGTGACACTTGTGTCCTTAAGCAAGACACTTAACCATGACTGCTTCGTCCTTCGGATGGGACGTAAAGCCGTTGGTCCCGTGTGTTGTGTAACGCACGTAAAAGAGAACCCGGTGCACTTATAAAAAAAAGAAGGGGTCCGCCCCGGTGTTCCTGGTTTGATTGGCAGCATATTGCGCCACAGCACCTTGTAAACCATTACATGGTGCTATGTAAAGGAGTAGGTCTCATATTTCAAACGTAGCCCCCAAATACCTTGCTGGAAAATACTTAATGTTGAAGTAAGGAGTGTCACTGAGTGACGGATATGAGTGCTATATAAGAGGCCATTATTATATTATTATTATTACATTGTTCTTGTAAGGGCACATACATGTAGGCAGTTTTTCCTTGCTAAAGCAGGGACTGCCCTTAACTTTTTTTAGAGACTAGCCAGCAGGATCAGTTAGCTTATCATTTCCTTACTCTGTCACCTTTTTCTCTATAGTCTGTATTTCAAATGAAATAGAGGATGCTTGAACTAGGCGGCCAGACTACCTGGAGTGAACTTTGACTTGTCTTTGTTAGTTTAGTATTACTAGTATTCGGCCAGTGGACCACTGTTAAGCAGGGTTCGTACACTTATAATAGCTATAAATTCAAGGACTTTTCAAGGACTTTCAAGGTCCAGAAATCCCATTATCAAGGACCAAAATCCAGCAAATATTGATGGTTTATTTGAGACTTGTATATAAAACGCTTGGTGTTGGGTGATTTGATTCTGTACAATTAGTTAAAGTTTGAAGGTTGGCTGGTCACTTAAATGAAAAAACACAACATTACTCTGCATGATTAAATACTTTAATTACAAAAAGTGAATTTTCAAGGACTTACAAGGACCTAAGATAAATCCAAGGACTTTCAAGGCCTTGAAAAACAGATTTTCAAATTCCAGGACTTTCAAGGATTTTCAAGGACCGTACGAACCCTGGTTAAGGTAGAGCACTGGATGGAGGGCACCTTGATGAGTCTATAAATGAGGAAAACGTTTGTACTGAAACATTTCAAGGGGCACCCAGGCAACGACCACAGGCATGAAGGCAATTGCCTCTGTTGCGTTTATGAAGCGCCCGGACTGTACAGAATGATGTCTCTGTACACAAGAAAGGATTTGTATTAATTAGAGATACAAGAAATGATTTGTATTAATTACACTGCAACATACCAGTACAAGTACACAAACATGTCATTGATAATTGGGTAATAAACACCTTAAAACCCATTCACATTGTTCTTAATTGTACGCAGCCAAAAACTCAAAACTTCTGCTTCCTTTTCCAATGCCTCCAACAATAATACGAGACATTTACAAAGCGCATTTAAGCAGTGAGCCTCAATGCACCTTGCGGATGGTGCATGTGTAATTTTAAGCTTGTGGGGAATGGGGGGGGGGGGGGGGTTCGCCGACTTAACGGTAATTCAGAGGAAAAGGGTGTTTCTACATTCAAGCTATGGAGTAGATTATGAAGCAATAACTTACTAAGCCTGCATCATTAGCACCAGCTTTAGACGCTTTCTGGGCCAACAATCTGCCTGTCCCCGCTGATAAACTCTTCCCATGGAATGTGTTTCGGGGGACCATCATTTCTGTACAGAAGTGTACTAGAGACGTAACTTATTAGAGTAGGCAGTGGAGAGAAAATACATGGTATATTTTTGTATAAAGTACAGTCATAATACTACTAATAAAAATGGGTTCTTATTAGCGCTTTATCACAGCCGATGAGCGTCTCAAAGTGCTCAGTATTTTTTTCCCTGCAAGGTATGCAGAGTTGAAGTACTGAGACCAGGCCTCGAAATAACCCACAGCACCCACAGCAATTGCCGTGGTGCCCTGTGCTTTTGCCGTGGTGCCCTTTGCAAAGTTCCAATGCAGATATATTACATTTTCCTCATACAGTGCCTTTTTACCAGTAGGAAAATTGCCATGCCCCTTCAAGAGCGAAGTTCAAGGCCTGTGAGACCTATTGGTGAGTCTTGAGCTCCACCTCAAGCTCCAGGGGTCGATTTCACAAAGATAGTCCTAACTTAGGACTAGTCCTAGGAGTTATCAAAAACTTAAGGCTAGTCCTAAGTTAGGACGAGTAACTCGTCCTAACTCGAGATAAGACTAGTCTTAACTCTTTGTGAAATCCACCCCGGCTCCATCATCAACTTTGGAACAGAGCAAATTTTACAAAATTGTTCAATGAAGACATCAAATGAGTAGGAACCTGGTACCACAAGACAGATGCATCCCATCCATGCCAGGACTCGAATTTGGGGGGAAAAATCCACAAGACTGCAGGGTTTGTGATCTCAAAATGTTTACTGTCAGACCAGAAAAGTTTACAAATCCGGAATCAAAATGAGAAGTACACTATCTACACAGTTTCATATTTAGGCTGGGTTTTTTTAACAAGCATTTAGAGAAGATTTATCTAATTTTTCTTATGGGTAATACTTAAATACTCAACGGAATTGAAAGATATGTATTCATCAGTTTAAATTAAAAATACAGTGAGGTGATATTATTCAAAAACACAAGACCGCCGGACTTGTACAATCATAAGTTTACCCGCCCGACGCTAAAATCACTGGCCTCAGGCCTGCGGTCCAGTGTAAACAAATTTGAGCCCTGATCATGCGATAACAGTAATGTGATCACTATCACTCAGTCAAGGGTACGAGGTGATCAGGTGATCCCAACTACATGTACAGTTGGGCTGCCCCAACTGTAACATTCAAGATGGGACTGGCCCCAACTATTGGGACGATTTTCAAGTTTGGGCGGAACACGTACACCTGTGTACTGTGTACTACCGTACCATGTACAGTAAAATTCAACTTCCATGTTCCTTCGCTACGCTCATACGCGTGAAAAGCAGATTTTTGTTTTTCATTATCTATGGACAGACAAGAAATAAACAACACACCTTATAATACAAGGGTTTTGTTTCAGATAGTTTATGATAGGTGATGCCCTGGCCTTCTACAACTGAAACACATGTCAGCATTTGGCATGCCTATAACTTATAAGAGAAATAGATAAATATCAAAAGAGTATAATTTGTCTAAACATTAATCAAACAGGATAGGAAGCACCATGTACACATGATGTATGTGAAAGATAACCAGTAACAACAGTAATGTACATGTATTAACACCATGATAACACTTCACACGTGCGGTGTTTCAGCCTGAACTGACTAACCAAACCTATTGTCCGCTAATACATTACGCTATTTTTATATATAATGCCTTATTGATTTAACTTTCTCGCACGCAAAACCACGTGACCCTGACGACTGGATTAGACGCCCTTTCAAATTATCCTACCCAAACAAAACTATATACAGGCCTAGTTATTTAGTTTACTTTTATTGTCCTTGACTGCATACAGTATAATTGTTTGTATTCGTAATGTTGTGGACGTGGTCAGATAATTAACAACAATAATAATACTGGTTTGCCCTTTTTTTTTTTAGTTCCAGGTTCACTTGTCTAGAAAACCTTCACCCTTCCAAGGTGACAGAGTAATTTACAAACAGACCACAACACGCAAAGTTCCATACCATCCTTCCTCCATGGTCATATCCACAGTCATTCCACAAATTAGTCCACACGTATTAGTACTACATTAAGTCATCCAGTGCATTCAATTATGGAGCAGAAAAGTTTGTTTGGAATATTCCAGTGGTATGGTAATGACTCAGCATTCTCCCTTATGAGTGGCCCACTGGCCAAGTGCCAGTCAAAACATCTAACATCTGTCTAAGGACCAGGGCCCAATTTCATAGAGCTGCTTAAGCACAAAAAGTAGCTAAGCACAACAAAAGAGTGCTAATCAGAATAAGGTTACCAGCCAAACTACCATGTCACATGTACAGTTTGTGACTGGAGCCCTGCTCATTTCTGCTTAGCAGACAATTGATAAGCAATATTTTCTGCTTAAGCAGCTCTATGAAATTGGGCCCTGTTCACATTAAAAGTGGTCTTGCTGGCTAGTTCAATGCTAGAGACCGTCTGTTTCATTTGAAACATGGACCAGTGAAAAAACTGACGGACTAGTGACACGACAAGTTAACTGGTCCTACTGGCCACTCACTAAAAAGGTTTAAGGGCAAAAAACCTAAATGTGTACAATGTCTGTCAAAATGTGTAACTTTTATTTAAAGTTTACCGTGGTACGTGTGTATATCAAAAAGTTAATTTCTGATTCTGTTGTACATAAATAACAAATAATTTCCCAGTTGTTTTTCCAGCTCTTGAAGAAAAAAATTCAAATGTACAATTGATGTCAAAAGCCTGATACATGTACAGGTACTTCATCAAGTGCAACCTTGCCCTTAGTCATTGCCTTGGTGCCCTTTGAACTGTTCCAAGTACAAACTGAAATTTCCCTCATATAAGTGCCCTTTACTAAGGAAGAACTGCCTTGACCTTAACAGGAACATGTTACATGTAGGCCTATAAGGCCTCTGCACATTGTACATAGCTTACAGCAGTACAACCCGCATTCCTAAAATTATCAACCTGTTGCTGTGAGACAGAAGAAAGGACCCAGCAATTGAACATGGAAAAACACAATTATTGGCCACGTTGAACCCCTCATTAACTTCTTTTGAGTGGGAAATCACTGGCTTCCCCCTCATCTTGACAGCTTAGACATTTTGCCCCGAACCAGGTCATGCATATTTGAACATTGGGAAGACTAAATAAGTGCACATTGTTTATCGTGAGCATGCAAACATCCAAGTTATTGGAACCTGCACGAGGTTTAGGAAAACGCCGCCCATAAGCCGTGCTCTTCCTGATTCCAATCACTACAGAATGTGGCCGTACAACGATAATTGTAACACGGCAATAGATGTCACCATTAATTTCCCCCAAGCCATCAGGCTTATAAATTTAAAAGGTCCGATGTTCATACACTTTGCAGTATCCACAATTCCCAAAAGGGGTTGCTACAAACTGCACAGTATAAATCAAGCAAAAATGTCCCTAAAAACACCCGAGGCTAAATCCCTGATAAAAAAAAAGACTTCAAGTGCAATAAAGTGGCATACACATTTACAGCCGACCCATATCCTTTCCCCACCCTATACTTTTGTTTATGTCTCATTTTTTAATTTTTTTTTTTTGGGGGGGGGGGGTGATCACACAGTTGCACATGATGCAGCTTAAAATGGGTGCAATCGGGCTGGGTTTCCCCACACAGGGCCTGTACTTTGTACTTCAGCGCTAAAATGAGTCCCACGTGGTGAACTTTGGATGAGTTTTGTTTAAACAGAATACTAAACCAACGACTGGCAGTGTTTGCACTTTACATGAGTAGTGTATACAGACGTGTACTCGGTACAAATTTATAATACATTACTTGTGTGTATTACGAAACCATCAGACTACTGTGCACAGGTAACGGCTTTAGACCAGAAAAGTTGGGGGAAGTTATTGTTTTTGAAAGTCATGTATTCAAATAGTAATTTTTTCCTCTTTTAAAACCCTTATAGACCCAATTCCTTCTAGTATCCAAATGCCAAAGTGTAGGATTAGGTACTTTAAGTACAGGTATATTGGTTTTTTTTTAAGGCTATTACATATGTATGTAAGTCTCAGCTGAGTTTTTATATTATGTTTCTAGTACTTAGATTATTATAGGCTTATAGTTTTTACTAGACTTGTTTCTTGTAACTTGTATTTGGCTTTTTTTATGATTATTATTATTTTTTCTGTAAAGCGCATTGAGGCCCTTGCATGGGGCACCCCATAGATAATAATAACATTTATCATTATATAACAATTGCTTATCATAGGGTCAGGCATTCCAATCTGATCTAAGTCCAACCAATTTGGAGTGGATTGACATACAGGAGAAAAAGAAATGGGAGGTTTTGGGTCACACTTACAAAGTCCAAACTGCCTCATCTGCAGGGGATTTCTAGCAAACTTTTCAAATCACATTGTTTCTAAATTTGAAATGTTGTATATTTGTACAAACAGTTACATGTACATGTAGCTGGAGGGTCTACAAATGAGTGACACCTTTCCTAATTTCACTCATTGAATCCCAACTTTCCCAATCATGGTTTTTAGCCAGAATGGTGTCTGACCTGTCTTTTGAATTCAGAAATCTCTCTTTTTAAACAAAAGGCCGTGATCTTTCAAACACATACAACTCATTCGTTAAATACAAAGTGAATTGGCAAATGTGCAATCTGGAACCTGTCCTTCCAAATAAACTACATTTTGTAACACCGACCATTTTTTCTTTTGTTTGGACAAAATTCTGGCTAAAACAAAACGCCCTCTGTGGCTACATGTACGTACTTATGTCAGATTCTCCCTTAATAGTGGCCCACTGGCCAAACGCCAGTTAAAACACCCAAGGACCAGTCACAATTCTGTCCCACTATAGCCTGCTGGCTAGTTGATTACTCGCCACTGCTAGTGCGTAAACCACCGATTGCTCCTATCGCTTCAAATCACAAAGTCCCATGCTAGTATATGTTGAAAGGAAACCCCAAAATACCGACCGGTGAAAAAGCTGGCGTACCAGCGACATGATCCCTAGATGGCTAGTCTCTGAAAAAGTTAATGGCAAACCCTGCGTGTACATGTACATGTACATCATCTGTAATATACAGTACAATGTATGTGTAATGTACATGTTCTCCTCGATCCAACTTTTCAGTGGTGCACTATAACAATACAGGCCTACAGTGTAGCCATGTCAAATCTACAAAGGGCACACAGTATTACAGGGACCGTATGTAACTGGTACTTAATACTACATGTACATGTACTTGTAGGATGATCGTATTTATTTACAGAAAGTGCAGATTTCAAAAAGCAGTGTTTACAAAGTAAAGTTGACAACAATTTTAACTTGAGCAAAAAACAACAAAAATGAGAAGAGTGGGGACGGGGGCTATGAAGGGGGACTAGGAAGGGGGACTAGGAAGGGAAGAGGGACTTTGTAGGAAGGAGAGGGATTTCAAAAACTCTTATGTTTGTTATTTTGGTGTCAATGTCCATTTTTATACATTAACTTTATCAAAAAAAACAACAACAACAAATGAGAAAGGTTGGGAATGGGACTATGGTTCCAAAGGGGGGGACTAGGAAGGGAAAATGGACTAGTAGTAGTAGTTGTGAAGGAGAGGGGGGGATTTCAAAAACTCTTACCTTTGCTATTTTGGAGTCAATCACATGTTCAAGATAACCTGAGATGAGCCTCTTCTCATTCAAGTCTGCCATGGCACCCATCCACAAACACGACTGATTTCTCCAGCTTTTAGCGCAGGTAGTTGTGTACACGTACACTCTGGCACAAGGTAGGCCCAGCTGGCTCAGCCGGAGCCACGTCTTATATTAATAATTTCCGTCTGTCTGTAGAGGATGATACGCCGCTAGTTACAGGGATCTGTCTACGGTCGCCAGCCACACAGGAAAGGCACTGTAAATTGCTCGAGCACCCATAAGATCAAGGCTGCCTGTTAGCGCTCGTTGTTTTGAGAGCGGGGTACCAGCGGGTATAACTTGGGCAACCACTGTACACAAGCCAAGGAGACGAGTTCCACCCTAAGCGTGTATGCTTACTTCAGTCCTATGTTGGTGGCAGTGCAGGTCTATGAATAGCAACGAATGAAGTGTCAGCTAGGGCAACAAGCTTCAGAACTGTGTACTTGCTCAAGATAAACTAAAAAGGAAATGGTCACTTTTCAGATTAATTGACTTAGCTGTAAAGAACTATTTACAGGAATCCTTCACGTGGTAAGGGCAGACACCATACGTATCCCTTCCAAACATTTATTTAAGCAAAGACTCCAACCAAAGCTTTTCAGTTGTGTCAATTTGGACACAGCTCTCCTTATATCCAAACAGTTAGTTGCTTTTTAATTAGCTGGACGTCAATGATCTGAACAGGGTAAAACAAAAAGATCTGAACATAAATTAGGCATTCAGACAATAATCAGTTCGTAGAAGGGGCTAGTAGTACAACAATACAGCAGGTATGACTAAAGAACAAGGCCTGACAAACTACACACGAATGCAAAGCTCACTCAAATCATAACGCAAGGACCAGACAAGATCCTTGCTCTATACCGATCGCATTATTTTAAATACTCTGGTCACTCAATGTACCTTATATATTAGACGCACATCATAATTCCATGAATTTCCTCAGAAATGACTGGGCGTTAAAGTAGAAAGCACAAAGGGAAGTTAGTACTTGGAATTGCTTTATTACCACCACTGTGGCCAAGGCCATCCTAACTAAAGCATGTTTCTCGAACAGAATAAAACATTTTTACCAACCTGTTGCCGTGCAATACATGTATTTCACGTTTTTATGTTAAATTTCAACTAATATTTTTTATGAGGGAGGGGTAAATGAAACATGATCTTCAAAGAAGAAGCTATTTCAATCGACAGAACAGCATTTAAAGCACTTTTTACAAACTAACATCAAACGGTACCCACATTAAAAAGTCAGTGAAAATTTGTCCGGCGTCTGCATCCTGCACGATCTGGAAACGGCAATCTCCGCCAACATTTCATTAGATTGTTTTCCCAGACCGACAGGTTTATTGTTGGTTTTCCGATTCAATTGCATGGAAGCGACCGATGGAAGCCGTCGCTAGACGTTACATTGTTAAACACAAACAATAAGAGTTTCCAAATAAACTCATAAATGACATAACGGAATATCTTTACTAACAATAACATGACTAAAGAACATGCTATTAAAAATTAAACTGAGTGAAAAGTGGTGGTCGGCATCTTGATCTTTTCCAAGTTCTCCACTAGTCCTGCCTGCCGTGAACTTTTCACATCATTTTTAACGTTAACAATACTTTTAAAAAGTTACTTACCTGTAAAAAGTTGTGTAGTCTGCGAAAAACTAGCTAATCCGTAAATTTTAGGAACGGACAGTTAGTACACAATGCGCACGGAAGTGCCAGCCACCGCGGGAAACTCTGCAACGCAATTAGATGATCGATAATATTATGATCAGATTATGATCATCCTTTATGACATGTATGACAAGCGGTCCAAGTTGATTCCCATAACGGGACTGAAACGCGAGAGGGCGCCCGACCGTATGACGGCAATTATAGCTCAATGGGTGCATCGCACCACTAAACTCCTAAAGCAATCAATTCTAAATGCTAAATACATGTATTCGAAAATACTGAGAAAATACTCTTAAGTCTTCCAGCCTTTTGAAAACCGATCAAATATATTTTGTGACAACTTAACTTCAGATTTCTTGTCAACTTTTGGCAGGTCAGCCGTTTGGAATTTTGGTAATTATCCCAGAAAGTAACGCCCTGAAATGTGTTTTTTCCCAAACCGACTTGCTGCCAATTTTCATGGAGCATCCCTCCACTTCCCAAGCCAAATTGGTCCAACTTTAAATCCTGATATATCAAGTCCCCTCAGAACCCTTAGGTTGTGATAATTTGTCATAAATACACAATATGTAACTTGCATGACCCCCCCCCCCCAAAAAAAAAGAAAGTGTCATTCCAAAAAGTTCAAGTGGGGCATACAAATTACTGTAAATGGTTTGACGCACAATTTTTTGCCTATAGTGTAGTGCACCCCCAAACCACCACTCCAAACTTTAATGACAGAGACCCAGCCGGAGCCAAAGCTTTGAAATAGGTTTCTAGGTTTGAAATATGTAGAAGAAACCCCATGAAAACATTTTTAAAATCAATCTTTTGCACTTTAATTATGTACATGTAATAATAAGCCTCAGAATGACTTTCTTGTTTTTCTTCTCAATGGCCCTTTAACGCTTCTGTATGAAATTATTTGGATGAAAATAATTTACTTCGTAAGCCGAAAAGGATTTAGAGTGCATGAAATCATTTTGAGACCCACATGACGGCTACACCCCTGATTATGTGATAGGTTTTTGTCAGTCGGTCAAGCGAATAACCATACCCCCCCCCCCTAAATTGTCTAGGAAAGAGAATGATTCAGATTATGGTGAGATGGCCACTCAACAAAGCATTCGATTGTGCATTGTTTGAATCTAATTAATTGAGGTGGACAAGAAGGGGGTGCATGAGTTCTGAGCGGAGGGATGCATGGGGGGGGGGTTCATGGGTTCTGAGAAGGGGGGCCTGAAGTGCGCCCTCCAGAGTCAGTTCTGTAAAAGGACCATTATCAAATGTCTGGAGACCTGATTTGGGAAACCCACAGCATTATTTGGGGCTTTATATCCTGCTTGCTGGAGAAAAATGCTGTTCTTTTCATTTTGCATGACCTTGTGACCTTTATATAGTGCTATACAAAGGTCACAAGGTCATGCAGATGGTTATCTATGGCTCTTATGAAACTTAGGACTTCAGCTTCGGCTCTGGCTCTGGTTGCACCCACCTGTTTGAAGACCCATATTGAAAGTGCATGTTTTCAAAATAACTGGCTGAGCCTAAGACCAAAGCACAAGGTTTCCACACAACCAACTGAGCCCAAGCCTAAAGGCCGAGTCACACTGCAGCGATAACGAAAACGATAACGATCACGACGCAAGGAGAACGCATTCTATTGGTTGAATTACTCCACGCAGAATACGCTCACGCTCATTCAACCAATAGAATGCCTTTGTATATTGCTGTGTATGTGGACTGTTTCTGAGTACAAGCCGACCGAGCATCAACTCTTTGAAGTTGGACATGAACTTCAAATTTTCTTTCTTGGACTACAAGTTCTAAAACAAAATAAGTTTGGGAGATTTTTTTTCTTCATCTAAACTTGTTACCGGTTGATGTGTATCTAAAAGCTCATTCCAAATAGTGGCTGCGGCTTGATTTTCATGTTGAAGGATAGGACGCCCATAGCAACAGTCTTAGAAACAGCCGCAGCCGCCATTCTGGACAAGCCTGAGTAATTGGTTAATTCATTTAATAGTTCATTAATTAATTCATTCATTAATACTGGGTTCTTATGTAGATCTTTATCACACCCCTAAGGGTGTATCAAAGAGCTCAGTATTTTTTTCCTGCAAGGTTTGTGGAGCTACGCTTTGAATTATGAGACCTATTCCTTTATAGCATCATGTAATGGTTTACAAGGTGCTGTGGTGCAATATGCAGCCAATCAAACCAGGAACACCAGGGCGAACCCCTTCTCTTTACGATAAGTGCACTGGTTCTTTTCTGTGCATTGCACAACACACAGGACCAACAGCTTTCCGTCCCATCCGAAGGATGCAGCAATAATGGTTAAGTGTCTTGCTTAAGTACACAAGTGTCAAGACCGGGACTCGTACCCACACTCTGCTGATCAGAAACACCAGAGCTCGAGTCCAGTGCTCTTCTTTGCTTGACCACGACACGCCGCATATATAGCAGTGTTGTAGGTCTCGAGAACCAGTCTAGGTCTCGAGACCATCTCAAAACCTTTTATTGTGGTCTCAGTCTCAGTCTCGAACAGCAAAAGTCTCAGCTCGGAAGGGCGGGTATTGGTCTCAGGAGGGCTGGTCCCCGTTTTGATCTCGGTCTCGAATGTCAAGGTCTCAGTCTTGGACTTCCAGGTCTCGACTACTACAACACTGATAGATTTGCAGGGATAGGCTTTCTAAGCAAAAAGTGTGTGCTAATGTTTGATCCAGCCCATTATTTTGTCTTTTTGTTGGGGGTCCAGGCGCCACACGCAGCAGGGGGTCCCTGGCAGACATCCATATCTGCCTACGTTAGGTTACACACTAAATGTTCCTGTACTTGTATATTGGTACCTTGTTAGTTTGACCAAATTGCTCTGGGCTGCCGGTCTATACCTGGAGGAGGGGTGACACAATCGTATACTAATTCAGACAGAAAAACAAAGCATCTGCACAAAAGATTTCATTTTATTATAATAAGTATAAAAAAGCCGTCAGGTACAAAAAATAAAATAACCCATTAACCTTTCTTAGAGAAAGTTTTGTGCTTAATAGAAAAATGCATCATTGTTGTTTTGCTGTACACAGAGTAACAGCAAATAAGGTGCAATTTCAGTCTATATGTATTTCTGACACTGCATTTTTACAATTTTTGTTTCTTTCCCTATGTCCATTAAGTAAAGTGTTTTTCACCAGTAACTGCTTTCAAAAAGGCAGAGGTGGAAAAGAGAACAATTTATATTAGAAACAAGCATTAAAAAATATAGGTTTAACATAATGTCCTTGTTCCCATTATTGGCACTTTGTGCTTCAGCTTTTCGAGTTGAAATACAAATCGGGGTATAAATACCAAAGAACATCCCTTTTTCAGAGTTGGTTCCAATTGGGGTATAAGTAAATCTTGACCTGGATAACATATCCACAATGGGATAGTTTCAAGGCTAAACAGTTAGTAAGTAACCAATCAGTTTATTTATTAAGGAATATTTATATCCCCAATCTGGGTGTGATACGTTATGGGAGATCATACTTACACGGTACATTTGCAGTTAACCAACGCATTTCTTTCTGTAGCTACACAAAGAGTTTAAAAAGAGCTACAAATATCATGAACTTACTTCCTGCACAACCAAAATAAAAACAAATTCATTATGTAAAATATGTATACAAGCCGGAGTACTGCTCTTTAAAATGTGTATACCAAAACAGCTACATCCATTTTACGTTTGTTTCAGAAAAAAAAACGGCACTGAGGTCACTATTCTTGCAGTGACCTTCCTTT
The DNA here is from genome assembly GCA_023634235.1 of Pisaster brevispinus. Classification (NCBI taxonomy): domain Eukaryota; kingdom Metazoa; phylum Echinodermata; class Asteroidea; order Forcipulatida; family Asteriidae; genus Pisaster; species Pisaster brevispinus. Next base: position 2,256,482 of record JAMKCF010000022.1, read on the forward strand.
GCCATTAACTAATCAAATAGGCCCAAAACATAGCTCCCTGCTACAAAATTATAAACGATTTACCCAAACTACTAAAGTAGAACCACCGCTTACTGCACCATTTTGACGGGTGGAAGTCAGTTTCATAACAATGTACTGCGTACCATCTGCATGCATTTCAAGCACCCTGCATGTAATTACCAACACTATAAAATAATGTGCACCATATCTTTATTATAGCACTTGACCCCCCCCCCTTCACCAAAATAAAAAAAAGCACCTATAATGTACCAGCTGGTAGTGTTTTGTCTCTATGCTGCATTATTTACATCCTACAGGGCCCAATAAACAAGGCACACCGCGGAATTCTGCACTTACCGCTCATAGCTGCACACGCTTTACATGGCACTCTAAGCGCAGAAGTCCATGGTAAGCAAGGTCATGAAAATGTGGCCTAGTAAACCTTTCCCCCAAAAAACTTGGAAAATTTCAATGTACAACTCCATCCGTTTTATCCCAATACAAAAGAGGACTCAAAAAGTGCAATATGTTTCACACACACCCCCCCCCTTCCAAATAGCGACAGATACACACAAACCTGTCTTGCTGGAGGACCTTCCCCAGCCTAACCTGACCATCTTGAGATACACTCGTTGAATAAACCCTCTCACAAGTAACTGAAGTCTCAATCAATGTTAAATGTCACTTTCCATTAAATGCATAGTTCCTTGGCGCTGGCCTAGTCTCACGTTGATTCCAATAAAACACCAAGTGTTTGCAAACTTCACTTGCTAAGCAAACACAAATAAACAAACTAAATCATAATAATAAAAACAAAACTAACAATCAGTAGTAACAACTAATCACGATAATAAACGATGGTGACCATTTATACAAATGATATCACATTACATTGTTAACCAGTCACTGCTAAGCAACTTTGAAATGCTGTAAGCACCCGTTAGCTTGTTGACAAGAGTGTCGAGCTTGATCTTAACATTTGATTAAAGTCCCTTTCAAAATATACAAGTTTCCCAGGAAAACATATATCTGACTTTTTTACACTTGACTTGCTAACCCTTGCTAATTCCTGGGAAATAGCAACCCCTGCTCGGGAGTAGGGTTAAGCTAGATAGCCCTGGGGTCGAGTGTACAATTTCCCCAGGATAATCACATCAAGTGTGAAATGTACTGGGTTTTATTTCCTAGGAATGGGAGACTTTTGGGGACACTAGGTGGCAGCAGACTTGCCAGGTTAATCCATTGCTCTAGGGAAATGTGAGCATGCTCAGAATTACATAAACAATGGAAGTTTACCTGGTAAGTCTGCTGCCACCTAGGGTTCAAAAAGTCTCCCATCGGCAGAGGTATAGTTGCAACCACTGATGGTAATAAGTAGTGTATAACAAAACTTGTATCTTATTTGCTTCAACAAATAACAAAGTACGAATATAAATAATTTGCACCAAGAAGCTATCTACAAGTGTATCAAAATGGCAGCCAAAACTTATCATCTTTGAAATGTCCTTCCTGTAATACTTGTACACAGTTGGTTATGACCAAGAAAAATACACCGTTTCCAATTTTACTGCAAGTGCAATGTGCCAACAAACTGTCCCTAACACCTGGTTCTTAACTTTAGTCAAGCACGCTTGCTTGTCCCAGACGATATACAAAACCTTTCACTGTTTTCTTGGAACTGTATTTTGTCTGATGACGTTTTCAATAGTTAGTCAAATGATGTCATCTTTTCCTGAAACTAGAGGATATCCATGAAAGTTTGTTGTTCTTTGACCCTAACTCCATAATGGTAACTCGACAACCAAACTGTTGGACTCTGTGCCCAATTAAGCTCAAAAAGTAGCTAAGCACAATAAAATTATGCTTACCAGAACAAGGTTATCAACCAAACTACCATGTCACATGTACAATTTGTGACTGGTATCCTGCTCATTTCTGCTTAGCAGAACATTATTTTTTAGGTTATATTTTCTGCTTAAGCAGCTCTATGCAATTGGGCCCTGATCACGGTTGTGCAACCAATGAATGTCTAGGTCCCATGCAAAGCAAAATCAGTTCATAAAAACATGCAGTTCTCAGTCCAACAGAATCAAACAAAACGTGCAGTTGGGTTTTGATGGGCTGGAGATGGTTAGGATAGAAGCTTCCAAGTACAATTTACATCATAAACAGCACATTATTGCCTATGTGATATGAACTGTGAACAGATCCTTTCCGGAAGGGGCAGATCATTCATTCTTGTCTGTCAGGAAATGCCGGGAAATGTATTTTCGGCATCCAAACCCAAAGGACACATAAGAAGTTGGTTGCATTAGTATGAAGTTGACCAGGAAATGGATTGTGATTGTTCTGTAAAGTGTCATTCTTCAAACTGAAGAACAGAGACCCCAGTGACCGATTTCACAGAGCTGTTTAAACAAAAAATGGTGTTTAACAATTTGCTGCTAAGCGAAAATGAGCAGGATACCGGTAATACATTGTACAAGTGACATTGTATTTTGGCTGGTAACCTTTGCCTAGTAAGCATAACTTTGTTGTACTTTTTGTGTCATGAAGCAGCTGTATGAAATTGGGCCCAAGATTGCAAGCAATAGGCCTATAACTTATTTCAGTTCACTTCAACAACGCAATGCTGAAAGCCAACAAATCTCTTTTTCTGCAGTGGTAGTGAAAGTTTCATTTGGCTATCAATAAAAAGGGACCAGACTATTTTGTCCATCCAGCCTCAATTGGGTTGCATTGAGTTGAATGGAAGAAAAACAAGATGGCTGCATCATGGTTAAAGGTATTACACACGATGATAAACACATAATTTTAGTCTGAAAGCTTGCTGATTTGAAGTTCATACTAGAACCATTTTTTTCTGTGAAATATTTCCCTTTGAAATTCGAGAAAACTGTATCTGAAAACCTAAAAGCAAAATGCAACAGCTGATTTCGGCTGTTACAACAAAAATTATGGTCAAGATGTGTTTTAACGTACATGCATGTACTGAAAACTGTTGATGGTTTTTCACTACTTTCTCCCGACTCACACAGCGGATCAAGCCCCAATTTTCACAGGTTAGTTATTTCAAGTCCATGTACTTGGCTGATGACACTAAACATGAAAACTGTCTGCGACTAGTTTTGCCAGCTCTACCAACCCTGTGTAATACCTTCAGGGTCTATTAGAGCCGCGCACATAATGTATAAATACACAAATGTGATGTGTCATATTCTACCTTTGTATTCACAACTTTGAAACTTAAGGTATTAAGGCACTACAGGTAGATCTAAAACAAACAGTCTTCCACAGTTTCTTGGTCTGGTGTACGCACTACGCAGTAACCCTACACAGTGTGTACATAATACGACATGTAAGGCCAAATAAAAAAAAATACCAGTTGATCGTCCCAGCCCGCATCCTTTTTTGAGGCCGCATCCTTTTAAAAAAAAAAAAAATTTCCCAATTTTTCCTAATAAAGACAATATTTGTTTGTATTTTTAATCCATCCTTGACATAAATTTGTTAACCCGGGTCCTCATGCAACAAATAGATAAATAAAAAAGTTAGCAGTGATTTCAAACTGAAGAATTGGTGGCCTGTTTGAACTGAAATACTTGGCGGCTGTCTTGGAACAAAAATAAAAAATAAAAAGGCCCTCATCCTCCTTTTTGAAAAAAATCAGGACGATCAACTGGTATTTTTTTTTATTTGGCCTAACTATATAGTTAACAAATACAGAAAACTTTTCCATCATGCTTTTATCTTTATCGAACTTTAACACCAAGTTAATAAGCATGCAAATTTTCCAACCAAATACAATAAAAAAATAATAATACTATAGCATAGTAGTACTGCACTGAATTACACTTAAAGCTACAAACTTAATTTACAAATTGCTAAACTTTAAAAATAATGCAGACGCTGGATAATAAGTTGGCATCTGTCGACCTGGTATATTGAGGACTTCTCTTTGCTCCCCACTGGTTTTCCCACATGAAACAAAAGTGAGGACATCATCACTGTCAATACACCTGGATCCCTTTCTTCACTTTTAACAGGTAGACACCCCCTATACACACTTGGTAAATCAAAAACTTCTCTTCCTTTGGACTTAGTGTTTTTTTTAGTGACATCCCCCATTGGTTTTGTACTGTCAAAACACCCGGACCCCTTTTGTTACAGTCCTCCATTCCAACAAGAAGATACAACCATAGTACACATTGCATGACTTTATCTTGGCCCAATTTCATAGCGCTGCTTAACGATAAGTAAACTTTCGTGCTAACTATAGCGGAACACTTTGCTTAAGCATAAGCGAATTTCACAGGTTAGCAAGAAAACTAGGCAGTCAGCTTGTGCGTTTATCATAAATTTGCATTGTTACATCATTTTTTTTTCTCATACAGTAAGCACCTGAAGATTGGCATGCCTTTTTGTGTGCTTGACGGTTAGCAGCGCTATGAAATGGAAACTTGCGCGGTAAGCACAGAATCGGCCGGTAAGCAGCTCTATGAATTAGGCCCTGATCGGAACTTTGTCAAGATTGTAACTGTTCCATTTAAACACATAGTCATCAATCCATAAAAGTATTCCATGAATTCACTTTATCAGGAGTTCTCCATTAAAGGTATGATACAGGATTGGTAGAGAGCAGACAAAATAGTCACAGACAGAGTTTATGTTTTGTGTGATCAACCATAAATAATGGCTTAATCTGTTGTGTGAATCAGGAGAAAACAGTGAAAAACCACGCACGATTTTCAGCAATGTACACACACTGTCCTTAATTTTAGTTGTAACAACCATAATCAGCTGCAGAGTTTTTGTGGGTTTTTTTAGTTTTCAGAGGGAAATATTTCACAGAAAAATGGTTCTACACGAACTTCGTGATCAGTAAGCTTTCAGACTAGAATTAAACAATGTTTTTTATCCTTACCAATCCTGTACAAGACCTTTAACATGTTTAAGAATGGTCTGCTAGCAAAAATGCCATGTAAATGATTCAAAGGTCCCTCAAGTTGTTGTCTGAATGGCTAGATAGTGCCTCTGTAAACAGGAGTACATTTTCTATGAATGACTGCATACAAAAACAGTTCAAACATAATGAACAATGAAACCATTGAAGAGTTTAATGTTTGCGATCTTGGCCCAATTGCATACATCCTGTGAGCACACAACCTTGCTAAGCACAGACAAAAACTTTCTTAGTATTGTTAGGTAACCAGTCAATATTCCATAAAGTGTACACTGTTGTAACTGGTATCCCCACTCATGAATTGCTTACATGTAGCAACGAATTTGTTTAAGCAGTATATGTACTTTCTGTTAACAGTTATGAAATTGGGCCAGGCCCCAGAGACGAAAAAATTGTGTGATGTGGACTAGTGACCATACTGGTGCCAAGGCAAACAAATCAGTCCAGTTCGCCAGAAAAGCCCTGAGCCGAGTTTCATAGAGCTACTTGAGCAGACAATTTTGCTTAGAAACTGTGTGTGTTTTTTTTTTCAGCCAAAATTAGCAGGATACCAGCCACCAGACAGAAATGGTGCATGTGACTTGGTATTTTGGTTGGTAACCTTATTCTGGTAAGCATAATGATGCTGTGCTTAGCTGCTTTTTGTGCTTAAGCAACTCCATGAAATTGGGCCCTGGGTCATAGTAAGTCAGGATCCTCTACACCAGGATGAGGCGTAGGAAACGTGACCTAATGCTGCTTCATGGCTTTTCTCCAAATTTCATAAAAGCTCAGTGGCCCACACAAATAATAAGGAAGTTGGAACAGGCTCAAGACACCAGAGAGCACAACGCCGCTTAGAATAACAGACAGGGAGGGGCGAGTATTTTTTAGTTTCATGCACAAATCAAAATTGCTGTACATGCTGTATGGTGTCCTCTTTAAAATACATGTACCACCTTTTAGAACAACCAGTTTTCATAACTTGCACCCCTTCGCTCTCTTTGTGATTTTAACCTGAGCAGTGTCCTGGGCTGATTATATCAGCTAAATTTTCAGACTGTGTACAGACTACTATCCCGCTGCCACAATCTTGGTCATGTTCCTTGTATCACATAACAGCAATGAATGCTAAAATTTGTCGTACAAAAAGGAACCAGACTATTTCTCCTCCCAGCCTCGGTTTGATTACATTGGTTTGAATAGGAGAAAAATCAAGATGGCCGCACCATGATAAAGGTCTATTGGCAGGACTGCTTAAATCAGCCCCATTCATGAAGCACATTGTATCTGACCTTTTATGATGCATTTGTATGATTTATGATGCATTTATAAACTGACATAATCTCGCTGCCGTCTTAGAGGTAAAACAATGATGAAAGAAGGATGGACATGTACAGCTTACGGCACAGCGGACATGAGAGGGTGCACTACTCAAATGACATCATCTGCGTTTAATATAAAGGTCTACTGCTCACACCATCAGACTTTTGTGATTGTGACCAGATTTAAAGACTGGGAAGTCAGCTTTGAACTTGTGTATGCCTCAACTGAAGTTATTATTGCTGCGAGAAGTTTTATTTGCAGTTCTACGAAAAAAAGTGGTAATTTACAGCTTACACGTATTTAATATTGAGGGTTTTTTTTTTTTTTTATATATGTCAGGGATCCCCTTCCCATCCCTTAACCCTGTATCAACTAAGTCATGTACCTGTATTTGATTTCTACAATATTTACATGCAGAAATTATAGTTACAATGGGATATCAGAAAAAGTTTGGTAAATTGCTAAACAAGGAAGTAGAGCTTTTAACTGCTTCTATACCACTGTGTAGCGCGGCACAGCAATAATACATGTAGTACAAAATTGTACACATCGCAACTTCCAATTAGTTTAGATTTACAATGCATAATCGATATTATGGAAACTTCTGCTAAGGGACCACTTTGTTAGCAGAATAAAAGTCTGCTTTTTCTGAATTAACCACCTGAGTTGACGGTCACCAAGTAGCTTGGCCTGGGAACCGTGCATGCCATTCCAAGGGTCTGTGGATTAATGAACCATGGTAACAGGGGCCAAATTTCATAAAGCTGCTTAAGCAGACAGTAGTGCATAAAAGTTTCCTGCTAAGCAAAATGGAGTCAGGAAACCAGTCACAAACGGCACAAAGGGCCCAATTTCATAGAGCTGCTTAAGCAGCTCTATAAAACTGAGGACAGAAAGTGATGTACATGTAGCTGAGTCTACAGTCATTATTGTGGTTAATCAGTAGGCACATACTGGTGTACAAGAGGTATATGATTCCATTAAGAGCAAAATTCTTATCTGAGTAAAATATAAACAATTGTCTGCTTTGCAGAAACATTTCAGCCGACTGATCCTTCAAAGGCAACCGATGAATTTGTAAGTTGCTCGTAAAAATGGCCTACATGTATTGCCAATAATAACCTAACAGCCTAGGCAACCTTTCCCGCCACATAAAAAAATATTGTTAAAATGGTCATGTCAATGTCTACAAAAATTTGCATAAAAATATACATTTGTAAAAAAAAAGAAACGCTACAAATTACACATATTTACAATGACTAATACAAAACTTTTCCCTCCTTATCCTCTTTGAGCTCTGGGATTCAGTTGTTCTTTTTTCCGCCACTGTAATATTAACATACATTCTTGGCCATCCAAGCAAAGCAAATATAGTTGAGATGGTTGATGTTACTTACTTTTCCCAACCAACATGCACCACTTATTCAAGCACTTTCAATGTGTGCAGAAATGGGTTCATCTTTATTTCGTTTCTGACCAATTACGCACCTCCCCCCCCCCCCTCTCCCTTGTCCCAGCCCCCCAAAGAAGCATGGATTCATTTTTTAAAAAGGCACGAGAGAGCCGACATATGGACAAGTTCATACCTAAATGTTATGTCGTGAGCATCAGGTTGTCCAGGTTCTTTTTCAGGATGGTGACCTTCACAGCGTCGAAGACTCGCTTGATATTCTGCGTGTCTATGGCAGTGGTGAAGTGGTGGAAGAGCGACTTGGTGCGGTCCCGGCGCCGCATGTCGAACATGAGAAGGATAAAGTCCTGCACCTGCTTCATGTTGGTGTGCTCGCCCTCAAACTCCGGGAAGTAGTCATTAAGGTTTACTACCTTGACCTTCTGCTCCAGCAGGTCAGTTTTATTTAAGAAGAGGATGACCGACACCGTTGAGAAGTACTTGTGATTGACGATGGTGTCGAAGATGTTGCAGGACTCTACCAGCCGGTTGGTCACGCGATCCTCCATCAGGACCTGGTCGAACTCGCTGGACGACACCAAGAACAGGATTGACGTGACGTTCTCGAAGCACTGGAACCACTTCTGTCGTTGGGACCGCTGCCCGCCGACGTCGACAAAGCGAAAGGGGACGCTCCTGATGTCGATGACGTGCTCGACGATACCCTTGGTGGCTTTCCGCGCAAAGAGAATGTCTTGCCTAGTAGGGAGAAAATCCTGCATTTGTTGGGGAAAAGAAACCCCCAAAATATCTGATTTAAAAACAATCAAAATGTTGTAATTTAAACTTCTTTTTTTTAACATTATTTTATGTGACACCTGCATGCCCTGGACAGACCAATTAAAATGTATTTTCATGTTAGCTTGATTGAAGGAGTTCATGGCACTACTACGAACTTTTGATGCAACGGCGAGTAGATGACATAACTGTCACTATCGATTACAAAGATATACAGCCAAACCTTACTGTTGGCACAGCTCATGATTATTTGTGACGGTGAACTTTTGCTATATTTTTCCACTAGCCAGCCAGGCCATCAAGCTGGTAAAGGTAGTAGCCCTGCTATATATCCGTTAATCCAGGGCTTGCAGGCTACCAGCAATTTTGATTCCCTGGTAAGCGCATACACAGACAAAGATACGCAGTTCTGTAAAGGTGCATGGCTCATAATACCATGACCGTTCACAACTCGCGCAATTGAGTGGTTTCAATTCTACAACACCGTGGAAAAATCAAAAGTATCTTAAAGCGTTTTAAACTAAACATTGTTGTGTCAGAGCAAAAACGTTGTACCTCCTAAAATAGCACTTACGTTACGCCCAAGTTTGAAATTGTCAGAACATCAAATCTGGCTTGAATATGTAAGGATGTATACTTACAAAACAAGCACTTGCCTAGATACGACATTTATATACAAAACATTTTTGTGCGAGATACATTGCAAAAAATAGATACCTTTTTGCACTGATGCGATGATATGAGGATAGTGGGTCTATTGCACTTCTCAGTGACACCACAACCCCCATGGCCACCCAGACCCCCCCCCCCAAAAAAAAAAAACACCAACAACAACAACAGAAACAACAACAACAACACAAAACAAGTCGTTTACATTGGACGCAACAAGTGGGGGCTTACCTCTTTCCCTATCCGATCCAGCTCATCCAAGAAATATTTGACTGAATCCGCCTGGAAAACAGATCGGGACAAATAAACAAAAGATAAGTAAACAAAAAAGATAAGTAAACAAAACAAAATAAGTAAACCAAATCTGGTGTACCATGAACTTGAGTTGTAATGTACAGTGTTTTAAAGTTACATTAAACTGCATGCATAATGTACTTTAAAATCTTCCTTTCTGAGCTTGAAACTAAAACTGAAATCTAAAATCCCTGAAAAGGGTGTGCCATAATAATGCCAGTTTGCCTTAATTGATCATTGTGCCATGTCAAAGGTAGTTGTTTCGTTTCTTTTCTTTTTTGAAATCATTTGAAAATACCTGATGCAAAATATCCTGTTATAAATTTTTCGCAATTTACATTGTATTCTATTGTTCTCTTTAAAACAGTCTCTTGGCATGCCGACAGAAACAAGCTTGGCCCATGATGCATACCCAGTGGAATGAGAAACATTAAGAAAATGCTTAGTGCTGCCACAATAATACCGAGTGCCTGTATGACTATGACATGTATGGTAGCAATGACATTCAGACATTTTGACTATACATTCCTTTTGCCACCAGTACCACCATCATGAGCCAAGGCACAATAAGCAAATTTTAACATATGTGTAAGGACACAATACTGGCTGACAAAAGTGGGACAGAGGGGTAAAAAAAATAAGTGTTGATTGAAGATTTTAAATTACTCAGAATTCATGAGAATGGACTACCTTCTACTAGAAAATAGCATTGGAAAGATATTGTGGCAAGTAGAATTTCCATCAGTGCAGTGTTTTTTTCTTGATTGATTTAATTTAACGTAAGTTACGCGGTGTCCACTTTTCAGTCAGGTTACCCAAAAATAAAAGTCAAAAGAAAAAGATGTGAAGTTAATCTGTTGCAGCTAATGTTTTGCTCCCATCTTCAAGTCTAAACTATAAACAAAAATTATATATAAATTCCATTATGAGAAAATTTACCTTTTACTTTTAAAATAGATTTGAAGGCAGAGACTAGGGCAATGGAATGGAGATAGCCCTTGAGCTGCCACTGCATAAATACATAAAAAAACAACCCTATAATCTATAATAATTTTACTTTGGAAGTAGAGTTACTTTACATTTCTAGAAACATGTAGTACATTTATTCTAGAATATAGGCAAAGGGTTCATTTTAAAAGTTTTTTCTATAATCTTGACAACTCTTTGGAAAGAGACAGCTAAACAAAAATGAGTGGGGCTTCTACAGAATGTCAGTAAGCGAGGCTGAAAATGCTCACTAGGTTTGCAAACACTTCCGTGTATGGCGATAAAAGTTTGTTTGTGTACATGTACGTGTTTGGTACATTGGTGCTACATTCAGACAGTGCGGTCACTAAATCACAGAACTTGTACACCAGTTGTCAAGTCAGTGGGCACATGTCACACAGTTCCAATGATATTCAATGCACTTTCCACAAGTAGCGGATTGCTTGGCATCCTTGTACACTGGTTAACATACATCCTTGTTCCAAGTACATTGTTACAAATATAAACCTTTACGTACCCATTTTGACAATATTTCCTTGCCAAGCAATTCTGCCCGGTTAGTGTTTATTTTTCTTCCTGTTCACTATGTCTCAAACTATTTCCTTGCCGACTCTATGCCAACCGCATTTTTGTACCAATGGCCATACCAACACAGACTACAATGGTACATACTGTCAGTGTCAGCCGGAAAAATCAATGCACAGCCTGACTTTCCTTAACTTTCCTTAAGTTTAATAGTTTTGTTTGAGTTAATATATATGTTTTGTAAGTAACTTCAGTTAACTGTGTACTACCATTTTTAACCTATTGGTTCCTGCAGCTAGTGTCTTGGTCAACCATTTTGGGAGTCAAAGATAATCAAGTGCGCAAACTACATCTAACCGCTCGCGCATTGCCTAAAATGCACACTGCACAGTGCCACACAGGGAATCTGACACACAAAATGGCACTGCATGGCAAGATTGTCATTACTGATGAGCAATGAATGTGAGGGTGTACACATGTAACGAAACCCGACTCCTGCCGTCAGACAGTTACATTAAGTTGAGGTGTATGTCGTCGCTTGCGCCACAAACTGACTTTTGGAGAAAATCGGGGTTGAAGTTGAACTGGTTTCCAAATTACGGAGACTGATTATTATTTTTTCACAAAAATTGTAATACCAAAATGACGTTGACTTCGCACCATTACGTGAACATGCAGAAGTCGTAATATAAGTGTTCAGCACCGTGCCAGCACTATGTGTTTCAATGGATAAAGTTGAGTGGATTGGCAAATCTAATCATTTGTCATACTAATTAGTGTAAATTAGGAAACTACATGTATTATGTGTTAGGTCCTAAAACTTGACAATGTCAAAGGTAATGAACCATGAATTTGTACCCCCCCCCCCCTAAAAAAGAAGTGTTTTTAACCCATATGTCAGTTCGGGGCGCAACCGACGATGGAATATAGACAAGAATGCAACTTGCTAAAACACTAATTCTCACTGAATCTCTTTGCCCTGCTTCTCAGTCACACAGCATCCCTGCACAGTATTATGCACTTCTGTACACACTCAATGCAATAAAAGTTTGTATCAGATCTGCATGTACTCACTCACAAACCTGAAAACACAAATGTACATTATACATGTAGTACATGGTGTATACATGTACTTAAAATACAGATCTACATGGTATACAGACTAAGTCTGTAGATCTGTATTTTAATTCAGCATAGACTGCAACTTTGTACTCGGCACACAGTACTATCAATTAAATACAATACATGTACATTGTACTGATGTGTGTTAGCACTGTATACTCAGTACTTTCCCGAGTTCTGTGAAAAAAATCACAGGCATATTACTCGGGTGGGAGTAATATATAGGATTCGAACTGCCTCTAGCTACCGGGCAATCTCGATGGTCTAGTTGGGTTCGAATCCCACCCGAGTAATATGCCTGTGATTTTTTTCACAGAACTCGGGGAAAGTACTGAGTATACAGTGCTAACACACATCGGTGTAAGGGTAAAACCAAAACTAATAACCTTATCCCCGATGCAAAATTAACATCTATTAAAATACATACATACTGTTTAACAAAATGTTCGAATTACAATGTAGTTCATGCAGTATGTTGTCAACTACACGTACACGCAATACATGCAATATATTGTACCCGTATGAAACATACAATAAGTCTTTTTAAGGGTACCATAATAAATCATTTCTGATCTGAATGAGCCACCCACAGCCACACAATCTACAGGTTGTAAGGTCACCGTGCCTTTAGTGTCGGAGGGTAGGCAGACATTGCGTTGGCACTCCCATGATGAATTGTGTCATTTTGAATAGTCAGAACAAATCATTCATGAGTGAACGTTTCTACATTAATAATATTTTTTACTACACTGTATAGACACCGTGCTCGCATGGTTTCAGACACAGAATCTGGTTGATGCAAGGCGTATTAAAGCCATCATGTACATTTAAGTTGTCCAAATTTGCTGTGGTTTTCATCATCGCACATGCATTAAATGCAGCTTGAATGATTGCCCTTGTATAGCAGAGCAAAATGCTACACGCATTGCAGGGCTCGAATTTAACACTGGACCACAGGCCCGAGGCCAGTGATTTTAGTATGGGGCCAGTAAACTCACAACCGGACAAGCCCGGTGGTCTTGTGTTTTTTCTATTGAGTAATAATAGGCCAACTCATTGTGTAATATTTTTGTGAACAAATGTTGACTACGAGTCTGATAAACAACTTCAATTCTCTTCAGTATCGAAGTACTACACATTAAAGACAAATGAGATAGATTTAATATTAGGGCTGATTCAACTGTATTGATTTTGGTCTTGTAAAATAAATTCTAGTCCAGTAACAATTTTGAGCTACAAGCCCTGCAGTCTTGTGGATATTTCCCCCAAATGCAAGCCCTGTCATTGTCTCTGTTGCTACTAATACTAGTAACAATCAGTCTGGCACAAACCATATTCCGTCCAAATAATTTGCTATGCAATATTGGTAGCCGAAATCTTACCCTCGAATGTCTGATAAGAGCTATAACCAGGATAACATACTGTATGTTGTAACTGGGGTTTGGGAATTTCGCATTCATTTGATTTCATATTCACTACCTTACTGGAGACCGAGAGAACAAAACAGAAAAGGGAACACAAAAGTTCTCCATATAGGGGAAATCTAAAGACCGGGATGCTCCACAAGGAATTTCGTGAACAAAGTCTCTGGGAGGTTCTTAGGGACAAAGGAAAGAACACTAAGATGTCTCCACAGGGATGTAAAAAAATAGGATCGAGTGTGTACATTCCCATGCTCTAAACAAACACATGAATCATTCATGATGAATGGGACCCTAGAACCTACACATACATAAGTTTGTACACAGTATACATTACATGTACACATTACTTTTTTTACACACACCCACAGGCCACAGGGGGGTGCAGGCTGGCTGGGAGGTTTCTTCCCAGCCTTTCACCCTGGTTCGAATCCCGCTTCGGACTGGACGCTCCCATAACAATAACAACTAGTTCGTATCAACGAGCTTTACTAGTGCCCTGGTCATTGGGCCAATAACATTCCTTTAATCTTTCTCAGCTCCCTGGGGAGTATACAGCCAGCCCTGAGCTGCCGTGGCACTCAGAAGGCTTTTTCATACACAATATCAACCTCTACCCTCGCAGGTACATGTACCCATTTATACCCCTGGGTGAAGAGAAGCAATTGTCGTATTTAAGCATCTTGCTCGAGGACGCAAGTGTCATGACCGGGATTGGAACCCACACTCCAATGACTTTAAACCACCAGAACTTGATTTCGATGCTCTACACCGATCGGCCATGACACCCTACCATGACACCCCCATGTGGATCAATTGGGCCTTCAGTCCCTCCCTGAATGTGTGGGATTTACCCGGTTGGAGTTTTTCCTTGCCTCATCTTAAACAGAGATTTCTTTCATCACTACTACCATCTCTTATCAGATATCTTCACGCCTACAGTACGATTAACAGTGTATAATGCAAGGCACTTTTGAGAGGTCCTCAGTTGCCTTACCAAAAAGATTTAAAACTAATACTTTTTAAAATAAATTATACTAGCAGGCCTTGCGCTTGAGCTTTTTGTAAAGTAGTCCACTCACTGGGCTAGTCATTTGTGCATTTTACTTGCCCCAAGGAAATTTTAGAATCCCAGATGTAAAACATGTCTTGTCATGTATCTTTCTGATTAACATAATTCAAGGTAGTGATCACAACCAGTTCAATGGTCAAATGAATTCACACATTCACTCAAAAATAGCTTACCACACTTTAAAAGTGTGTTATTCACATCTAGAATTTTTTATTATTTTTTATATTGAGCATTTTAAGATTGCACAGTTTTTAGAAGCCCACAGGGCAAGTTGAGAAGTGATGTTTACTAGCCCATAGCAGTTCGAGACAATGTACACCGGCTTTAGTGTTAAAGGTGAGCCCTGAATGGTTGGTACCCTGTACTGTCCCCCCCCCTCCCCCCCCCCCCCGGTCCCCTTTATTTATGACAGCAAATTAACAGTATAAAACGAGAGGCCAAATAAAAAATAAAAAACAGTCGTTTGTCTCCCTGCCCGCATCCATTTTTGAAGCCAAATCCTTTTCTTTATCCCCCCCCCCCCAAAAAAAGTATAATAAATAAATAAGTTTATGGATTTTTCAATCCACAGATCGTGCAGTGCCTGTAACCAGGCTTTTATAAACAGCCGTTGATTGAATCCACTGTACATGATCTACCGCTTGCCGCGACGGCGCAGTAGGCAGGGAACCCGACTATATAGCCCATGTATATGAGAGATGGTTGTGTCGGGACGGATGATCTACAACAATTCACTGGGGGGCTAGTACGACCGAAGATTTCAAAATTTCGAAAAAAGGAGGACAGCGCCCCAGACCAGTTACTGGGTCTACTTCAGTCACAGTTTTAGGAATCCCATGGTCATGATGGTCAACTCAAAGTTACTGAACCCCAAAAGCGCTTGTTTTTTAAAACATGTTGACACTATCTGGCATGTGTACATGTAGCCCTGACACTCATATTGTCCAAATATTAAAAAAGCGTTGTTGGGTCCAGTTATTCGAACTAGTAGCAACATGTACTGCATGCATGAACTTGCTTGTGAGTTCATCAATATTGATTTGTTGATACTCACCATTTGAAATTCCCGTCTTCTGTCGTATGCCCCCTGTATTCCACTGTCATCCCACAGAGCATAGCAGCTCGGTACAAACTGCATAAAATACGAGGGTTCAACGAGCTGAGATGTATCGCACGCAAGAATAACACCTCCATGCTTCTCGTTGGATGGATCTCCCCACGGGATATCGAGCTTATTCCGGGCGTCCTGTAACACTTTCAGCCCCTTGATAATGTTCGAGAATATGATGGTGCGGTAATCGCGTAGATCTTCATCAGTGAACTCTTGTCCGTGGATGATTTTCATCTGTTTGAGGAAAGTGCTCTTCCCACTCTCGCCGGCACCGAGCAGAAGGATCTTGATTTCTCTCTTGAGATAGGACTTGTCCTTCGTCAACTCCTTATCGATGGCTCTGCTCCTCGATCTTGCCTCCAGCTCCTGCGGAGAGAGGCAACAAGTTAACACACCGCCCGCCATGTTGACTGCCCAAAACTTCCAATACCACACCCATGACGTCACGAACCGGAAGTAAAGTTCGCGTGCGTATGTATGCTGTTGCTGTTTCATGGTGGCGGTGTTGATGTCAATTTTAGAGGCAAAAAAAAAAAAGTGAAAACAGCGAAAGGCCTTCCTCCAAGACTTTTAAACTTGTTCATCTGCTTCATTCACTTTTCGGGTCAGGATAAATTTGTGATGTGGATTGTACTATCTGTAGTATGATGAATGAAATAAAATGTGACGTTTTCTTTTGTTTTCCTTGACAATCATTTGTAAAATAGGCTAATCCTGCTTTTCTGTCATTAACAATTTGGACATAAACACATAACAGTCGACTTTCAGCCATGCTTGGATCCTTCAGCAATATTTTGTTTTGTATATTAAATCAGGACATTGATTCGTAGTATTTCTCCTCTCGGTTGAAAATGAATTCCGATGAATTCGGACGGACAGCTGCAGTGAAACATGAATGGTCAGAAATAATATGTGCGCATGATTGTCACTGTGTGTGTTATCTCATTCGGTCGGTGCCTCGTTTTACGTCATAATAGTGCGCCACCAGGCGTATCAAAATATATAGTACAAATTGTGAGGAGTAAATTAAAAGTTAATAACTCATTGCAAACTAATACAGACAAGAAAGTGTTATCATTTGTGTATCTCAAATCATACATTAAGTCCCCCAAAATGTGAAAAGGGACCTTTCGTAGAGGACGGTTTGAGTCAAAGAAGGCATAGGACCCCCCCCCCCACCACCACCACCACTGCCACCTTCACCACTGCCACCTTCACCACTACCACCATCACCACCACCACCACCACCATCACCTCCCCAGATTTAGAACTCTAGAGTAAAGTAGGGAGATTCGGGAGATGCCTTATCAAAATTAAGATTTAACTCAAACGCTTTTAATTAAGTGCGTTATGCAAAATTATTTGCAAAACGTCCCCGGAGCCTGAGAATCTCTAGAGTTATTCATGGACTTATACATTTTTGTGTAAACTTGGGCATATCCCTATCCAATTGTTTTTCAAACTTATTAAGAAAAGACGAATGATCCAAACTCCGACTTTGCTTATACACGTTGTTTTATTAACACGAAATCAAATCCACCTTAGCCTAACTGCTTATACAAACTTTGGAAACAACTTTGATGGGTATATGTTTTACTCACACACCGATGCATTCAATCCCGTATTTCCTCTGATCTGTGAGTAGGCCTACCGTAGAAGTAGACCTCTCATCGGTATGTGTGATGGGTAAAACACAAAAATAGTCTGCCAATTGCAAATTTATTATTATATTAAAATTATGTTACAGTGTTTCAATGGGTTTAGACCAAGTTGGTCCATTGTGAGCTTTATCCGTGGATGAAATCCGGTCAAGCCGGTTTTCGTTGTCAGAAAAAAAACACGTTTATTTCACCCACATAAGTCCACTGATGCATGATAAAGAAACTTGGACTTACTGACGTAATGAACATGCAAAATATGGCACAATTTGTCGGTAAACCATCAGATTATAACAGTGCCATTAAGGGTATGAAAACAGTCGTGCAGAGAAAAAAAACGTAAAATGAGCAATTAATTAACTTATTAATGGTACATTCAATATTTAGCTTAGGTAATGTGATGTTGTGGGACATAATAAAGGCATCTTTTAAGTTTAAATTGCTAACTATTAAAAGGTGTGTTACAGGCATTCTCGTGATTCAGTCTTCTTTTCCAACTTGCTTTACAAACCACAATGACATTATATTTTGGTTCTACAGTGGGTGCTCAATCGGTGTAAGGGTACATTCAAGATGCATTATTCTTTATCGTCTTACACACTTAGCCACTAAAATACTAAAGTGATATTACACGTTACTATGTAACAGCTTCTAAATTCGAAAGCCAGATTTTACACATTACCAGGCTATACAAAACAACTCAGAGTCAAGTTTATACAAAGTTGATTCAGAATAAAAAGAGCTGATAGATCCGCTTTCCGTTAAATAAACGCAACCCTAAGCCCCAATTAATTTCCGGTTAATCAATCAAGTTCCAGGTTTAACGTTAACAGCCCTCATTTTCAATGATAAATAGCAGTAGTAAATGACATTTTCTCATGAATATCATTATTCTGAACCATAGAGTTATATTGTATCTAGGCCCTATGTTCTAAACACTAAGCAAACGATAAACTTCAGTTTTTCATCCGAAAAGTGTCATTCAAAATAATGACCACCTAAAAAGCACAAAAGCTTATAGAGCGTATAAAATAATACAATTTCCACCACTAAAGATTTAAGTTGTCTTTCTAACAATAAGCTAGATAATAATTTACAAACAGTTCACTAATCACATTACTTTCTTCTGTGTATGAGACGCCATCTTGGATTATTACAGTTTGTGTGCGCACACGTTGTGTCTTAACGCTCATTATACACACAGGTAAGTTTACACGTCGTAATGCAACTAGAAAACTTGAGAAAATATACTCAATAATTTCTGGGTATGCACCATGGAAATATAGTCAAGAGTTTCTGTGTATGGACCAAGGATACAATAAAGGTAAGGGTTATTAAAAACTACTGACGAAAATGATAATTCCATTGGAAATTTTCGTCACAATAAAAAAATGAGTTCAGCCTAAGTTTGGTTGTAAGTTTATATAGCTGCACTCCCACGCGCCCATTGCCGTTATCGATAAATACATGTACATGCATAATGTATACTCCGATGCTAAATTGAATCAATCACATAATACACCTTTTCATGTTTTTAATATAAGGCATACGCAAGGAATACAAGCTTGTTTTCATTCATAGTCAATGTTATTGTAAAATGGTACTGCAATTGTTTTTTATTTAAAATACGTTTAAACAACATTTTTATCACAGGAGAGGCTGAGCTCTTTTCAAAGATCGACATTTTATCAGTATCAAATCGGGCTGAGAACGCCGCGGCAGATTTGCAGTGTACATGCTTGAAGTTCAATACTCCAGTTAAATAACCATCTGTCATCCTCGGGTATTAAACATTAATATTCTCCGCCCAGGTAGTAGCTAATAAGCTGGACAGTTCTTTTCAGAACTAGTCTCCCGAAGTAGTCTCCCGATTCCAAATCTACTCCACGACAGTAGAATTAAAAAGCAAGACCTAGTTCTCAAAGAACAAATCTACATAGCTAGTAGATAACACACATGGTTTTACCGCAAACCGAATATATATTAATATTCGACTTCAACATGGTCATGTCATCTATTCGATCATTATACTTCACGGAAAACTCAATTTTACATGGCTAGGCCCAACAATCTTCCACCACTGCCTATAGTCATAACTTATGTGTAAACAACAATTAAACGTATGCATTCCCTTTCAGTCTCAAAGCGTATTAATAATCATTTTATTTTTACTAAATATATAAATGACTTCCAATCTTTAAAAACAATAAATAACCGTCTTCTACAGACGCTCAGTTGGTAGAGCGCGCCGGCACGTTAATCAAAGTCAAAGGTTCAAGTCCCGCTCTTGCCAAGTTTTCTTTGTTCACCCCCTCCCCCCTAAAAAAGTCAGTTTCCATTGCTGCTCCTTACTTATGGGAAGAAATTCTCATGAATAAACCAACATGGTGCTGCAAGAAGTGCAAGTTACAACGAGCATGGCAAGGCGGTCATGTTGCATGTAATTCATCAGTATAGACCTTTTTGCGCATTCGCAGTTGTACTATTATTGGTCCGCGAGTGAATGGGAATTTAGCCAATCGGTGTATTTGGCCACCTTTACCAGAATTTATACCATGGCTTGCTTTGTGTGTTTGCTTTACGAGTTTCAAACTCTCTTTTGTAGTGTTCAAAGGGATCAAAGTTTCCCTTTTTGACCTTTGACATAATGTCTGCCTGTTTCCGAATGTTTTGAAGTGCATTCACTCTAGACTTCCAACCGGGCTTGACCTCGGTCTTTTCTGCCTCGATCAACATATTGACATAGTCAATGGTACTCAATGGGTTTGACTTCAGCGCGATCGCTTCTAGTCGCTGCAAACTTTTATGCGAATCCGTAATTAAAACAAACACGCATTTCTGCACATTCAGGAATTCTTGCTCGTGTTTGCGAATCACTTGTTCGACGGTTAGTTTCTTGCCGGTGGCGTCTTTATATCGCTCTTCTAATTCGGCATACGAGCGCTGTTCCATCTCACTGTAGTATTCGAACTTGTATTTCTGATTGAAGTGAACATCCCAAACACATCCCCCTGGACAGACAGTACAAACTCCATTTCTCATAGCACAACAATGTATCTTATCAGCGTCATTAGAGTAGATACAAGGAAAATGACAAGTATAATGGCATTTGGCGCAATTCGTTATGAATTTACCACTGCAGGATATATTTACTTGTTTGCATTTTGGAACTTCAACCTCGTACTTGAATTCTTTGTTTGCCTCAATCTCTGCTTCGTGCTGCTCAAGGATCTGGTGCTCTTTCCTCAACTCCTCAAATTTACAAACACCCATCCGGATCTGAGGCTGTAACCCTTCAACAGCTACCTCCAAACGTCTGCGTTCCTCCAAAACTTCTTTGGTGAGGGACAGACTCTTCGATTCCAATTTTTGGAGAGCCGTAAAAAAATTGCGAAAGCTCCGTTCCCCCATTTTCCAGAACATTTTGTCAAAATCAGCATTACCTTCGTCACCAGAGCCGCTGTCTAACCGGTCGCCGGCTCCTGCTTCTGCAGGAATGCCTTTAGTGTTTGCAAACAATGCTGAGTTGTTGAACTTGAACATGCTGTCGTAGCAAGGGATGTCAGCCTCTCGGACTGCGTTGATGACCGGTGGTCTTTGACCATCTGCGAACGTCACAAGAAGTAGTATGTTTTGGGAAATGTCCTTGCCAAAGATTGACAGGATAGAGTCAAAGACGTAACGCTGGGGACAGGTTAGACGTGCCTGAGACGACTGTGCCACAAACCCTATAGCGTCAATGTGATCCACGCGGTGGGCATCTGGGTGCGAGAAGAAATCACGAATTTGCTCGATTATTGCTCTGTCTCGTTCAATGCCCCTGGTATCTCCAAATCCAGGAGTGTCAATGATGGTCAAGGTGTAGGAAATGTGGTGAAATTTCTTTTTGTTAATGGTGTATGACGTGATGCATTGTGTTTGACTGTGTGCTTGCGACTTGGTGGCTTCCCCGTGTTCATCAATAATCTTGAACCTGAACCCGTCTTCCCAGTCTACCCCAAGAATGAAGTTGATCATTCCGTTTATCAAGGTACTTTTACCGGCGCCAGTCGCGCCAACCACCATTATCACTTTGTGTACACGACTTGTGATGTACTTTTTCCCAAAATTGTAACTGAAGTACTTCGCGTTCGGACGGACGGGAACTTTGCTCAGGGGAATTTTGTAAATTGATGGTGTCCCATTTACACCCGGCGATATCAAAGGGGCTTTTTTAGTGAGCTTGTGTGCATATTTCTCGACCCTTTGGACTGACCCATTAAAGAGTTCAACTCTCTCACTTACTGCACCTATTCCCGCTTTGCCACACACAGCTGTGACCCAAATACTGTACCTCACCTTGGCTTCTGCACCCTCAATTGTGAATGAACAAGAAGAATCGCTCGTGTGTTTTGTCTCAGTTGTGACAGCAGTCGAAGGGGCTCCACTAGTATGTTTGTATTTGATCATGTATTTCTCGATGACCACTCCCTTGCCGACCTGTTCCGGTTGCTCCCACACAATGGTTATCTTAGCTTTGGACTCTTTCTGTTTCCTCACCTGTGTCGGGGGCCCGGCAGGGAGTGTTGTGCATTCCTCACTGATTTCACTCTCCAGACTTGACCCAACTTTACAAATGCTGGAGACTTTGACCTCGTAAGAAGTGAAGGGCTCCAAATTATCAATTTGAATTTTTCTCTTGTTTGAATTTGTGTGAACTTCGTTCCACTGGGTGGTTCCCGATGGACATCCGTTGGTGGTCTTCCTGAACTGCACCAGATACCGCTGCAACGCTGACGTTCCGCAGTCAGGGGGTTGCCACTCAAGCCAGATTTCGTCATGGGACTTATTAGTGAGAGTTGGTTTACCGGGTCTTCCAGGTGGCTCGAACGTCGCAGTGGTCAAAATACCGAGCTCGTACAACGAAATGGGCCCTTTCCCCTGAGCCTGCTTTTCACCCTCGTCGAAACATATCACCACAAAGACAGTCTCTGTGTTCTTATGATTCGCCTGAGAAAGATCTACAAAACATTTTGCATGTTTCCTGACATTCCTGGATGTTGTTATGTCATCAAACCAAGCTTTGCCAATAGGAAAAGAGTTTGGTTTATGTGTTTTAAGATACGCGGCTGAGCTATCGAGGTACCCGGTCTCGTTCCCAGGAGGAAACGAAAAGCATACAAGACATTCGATCAAAGGATCAAAGGTTAACTTGTCTAACTCTGCACGTGACTTTACGATCTGAATTCCAGTAAAGAGTCTCATGTAAGCCTGCACGATACCCATTTCCTTATCTTTGCTTTCAATCCACTCGAGGAGTCGGTTAGGACTCCATGGGGACTGCTCCAATTCACGAATACCCTCGGCCAGTGTGACTTCTTCCACACTGCCCCCGCGGAGTGCTGGCAACTTTTCCGCGAGATACTTTTGGAATGACACCTTATGGTCGGAAATGATCTTCTTCATTTTGCCCAGTTTCAAAGGAAACTGAGGAAATATCTTGTACACATCTTGCATCACCATGGTGTTACATTTAATCTGTAATTGGTCCAGTTTTTCTACTATCCCCTGGGATTGATCAATCAAGTCATTATTAATCTGCCTTCTCGTGACTTTCACCGAGTCAGACCCTCTGTTTAACCCTTCCAAAGGACATAGCCAAGCCCGTATTGGTACTGCGTTTTCCCCATTACTACCCAGCATCGAGGGCAGTTTTATGAACACATCAACTGCTTCCCTGTAACTAGTTGGTTTGTTTTCCAACAGAAAGTCTCCGTGAAATGTGCAACTCATACCTGCCGTATCAAGTGCCTCATCCCCGCCTTCTCTCACTGAACTACTCCCATCCCCGTCCAATAGGGGGATCTGTCCCACCATATCTTTCATATTTCCCTCCACATCTGGGATGTTATCCCCATCGTTGCATTCTTTGTCGAAAACAAAGAACGCATGAGCTCCGTACAGAATACCTGTCACTACATGAGTGGCAGTACCGTTCAGAAACACATCTGGTTCGAGAAAAGACTCACTTTCCAAATGTTTCAATGTCAACTGCTCAAACCTTGCGGTGGTCTTGTGGTGCAGCGTCAGGCGTGCCTGCCGTTCAGACGCTCGCCTGTCAACCAGAAACTCGGCTGAGCCCTTCAGTTCAACCAGTCCACTCAAGACACTCGCCTTCAACGATGCCTCGATGTCGAGGGCAGCTGCCTTCTCGTCCATCCCATCTGAGGCAATGATGGTGGTCTGAGCTCCCGGCTGAGGGAGAACTTCGCGGTGACGCTGCAGCGTTTGAGAATCCCACAGCGTCAACCCAGGAAGTATGGAGTCATTGCGGCAGTCGTACAGCGTGCCAAGCTGCATAGGTCGACCCAAGGCCGGAAGACCATCCAGCGTAGAGTTTTTGTCTGCCATGGTTGGCGATATATCTGTAGATAATTAGAAGGGTAAAAATATAAAGACAATTAGTGTCTTTATGGGAAACAACAGAAAGTTAGAATTGTGGCATTACATCTTAATTATTTGATTAATTAGACCAGAGCGGATCCAGGTTTTTCAGATGGGGGGGGGGGCACAACTTTGAGGGCTCAGTTTCCATATTCAGTAATCCCGAGGTCCTGGGACTGATTGATCTTAACTGTGTAAAACTCTTAATTGCTAAGCAAAGTGTGATGTCACAATACAAATCACTATGATGATAATGACCACTCCTCTTTAGATGAATCTTATTGCTTCGTGAAATCGAGCCCAGATAACCCAGTTTATTTTGAATGGTAATCATAACGAGGCGTTATATAATGGAAGACAATGAAAGCGAGCCCCATGATGTATAGGAAGCTCCAAAGCATTGGTCAATCCCATCTCAGAAGTGGCTACAGGATTTTGACCCAAATCCTTCCAAGTGCGAAGCACGAAGCCCTTCTATGGGATTGGGTCCGGGCTCGCTTTAATTTTCCTCCTTCTTTTGCAGCAAAAGTTTGACAGAGTAAAGATAATTCCTTTTTATTGGTTGAAATAAATAAATAAATAAAATAATAGGGGCACCATCAGGCGTTAGTGCCATCAATCAATCCATCAAAAGTAAGATCGGTTGCTTCCGGTCACTAACTGGAGTACACTTCCATAAGCCATTTTGAGATTATGGTGGACACATTTGGAGCACTATTTAGAGGTTTGGGTAAATTTGTCTGTCTATACCCAAACCAAAATTGTGCTTCATAATATCGAAAGGCTAAAAAAGGCCACTTCATTCACTTTTAACGTTGAGGGAATTTTTGAGCTCCAGCAAACGTCCCAGATGCAACTTGTAAAAGTAATGTCAGTCAAATCGGTACACAGTTTGCAACACGTCTTCATCAATTTGGGGGTTAAATGTCAACGCCGATCGAGATATGGAGGGGCGGATACGCATTCAGATAAATATTGTTGTATCTGGAAACCCACAAACAGGTAGACGTTTTAGCTTCAGCCTGATCCCATCACACGAAGCAAAGAAATCTTTTAAAAATTACCCTTTAATTATTTGATGATTCGTGAATAAAAATTTTGAAGAACATTTCGTGATATTCAGGATAACCAAAAATACAAATCAACGAAAAATCAAATAAATAAAATTAAATAAAAATAGGATGTGCTTTTAAAATGGTTCTTGTGTACACCGACATTACT